>JBBMRE010000204.1:0-310515 GCA_037974335.1 Prionace glauca | reverse complement strand
TCACGTGCTCACTGTGTACAGTGACCGAGAGAGACACAGGGACTCGGAGCGAGAGACAAAGGGACCGAGAGAGAGACAGGCACCGAGTGAGACACAGGGACCTAGAGAGACACAGGGACCAAGAGAGAGACACAGGGAACGAGAGAGACACAGGGACTGAGAGAGACACAGGGACCGAGAGAGAGACACAGGCACCGAGTGAGACACAGGGACTGAGAGAGACACAGGGACCAAGAGAGAGACACAGGGAACGAGAGAGAGAGAGACACAGCGACCGAGAGAGAGACACAAGGACCGAGAGAGACACAGGGACCGAGTGAGACACAGGGACTGAGAGGGATACACAGGGACCGAGCAGACACAGGGACCGAGAGAGAGACACAGAGACCGAGAGAGAGACACAGGGACCGAGAGAGGGACACAGGGAACAAGAGAGAGAGAGAGGGACTGAGCGAGTCACAGGGACCGAGAGAGACAAAGGGACCGAGAGAGACACAGGGACCGAGAGAGAGACAGTGACCGAGAGAGAGACACAAGGACCGAGAGATACACAGGGACCGAGATGGAGACACAGGGACCGAGAGAGAGACACAGGGACCGAGAGAGATACAGGGACTGAGACAGAGACAGTGACCGAGAGAGAGACATAAGGACCGAGAGAGACACATGGACCGAGATGGAGACACAGGGACCGAGCTGACACAGGGACCGAGAGATAGACACAAGGACCAAGAGAGATACAGGGACTGAGACAGAGACAGTGACCGAGAGAGAGACATAAGGACCGAGAGAGACACATGGACCGAGATGGAGACACAGGGACCGAGCTGACACAGGTACCGAGTGAGAGACACAGGGACCGAGAGAGAGACACAGGGACCGAGTGAGACACAGGGACCGAGAGAGTGACAGGGACCGAGTGAGACACAGGGACCGAGAGAGAGAGACACAGGGACCGAGAGAGACACAAGGACCTAGAGAGAGACACAGGGACCGAGACAGTCACAGGGACTGAGAGAGAGACACAGGGATTACAGAGAGACACAGGGACCGAGAGAGAGACAGTGACAGAGTGAGAGATAGAGGGACCGAGTGAGACACAGGGACCGAGAGAGAGACACAATCGTCCGAGAGGGAAAGACAGGGAGCGAGAGAGAGACAGAGGGACCGAGAGAGACACAGGGACCCAGAGAGACAGAGGGAGCAAGAGAGAGACACAGGGACCGAGAGAGACACCGGGACCGAGAGAGACACAGTGACCGAGTGAGACACAGGGACCGAGAGAGAAACACCGGGACAGAGAGAGAGACACAGGGACTGAGAGAGAGAGACAGGGACCGGGAGAGACACAGGGACCGAGAGAGACACAGGGACTGAGAGGGATACACAGGGACCGAGCTGACACAGGGACCGAGAGAGAGACACAGAGACCGAGAGAGAGATACAGGGACCGAGAGAGGGACACAGGGAACAAGAGAGAGAGAGACAGGGACCGGGAGAGACACAGGGACCGAGAGAGACACAGGGACTGAGAGGGATACACAGGGACCGAGCTGACACAGGGACCGAGAGAGAGACACAGAGACCGAGAGAGAGATACAGGGACCGAGAGAGAGACACAGGGACCGAGAGAGACAAAGGGACCGAGAGAGACACAGGGACCGAGAGAGAGACAGTGACCGAGAGAGAGACACAAGGACCGAGAGATACACAGGGACCGAGATGGAGACACAGGGACCGAGAGAGATACAGGGACTGAGACAGAGACAGTGACCGAGAGAGAGACACAGGGACCGAGTGAGACACAGGGACCGAGAGAGTGACAGGGACCGAGTGAGACACAGGGACCGAGAGAGAGAGAGACACAGGGACCGAGAGAGACACAAGGACCTAGAGAGAGACACAGGGACCGAGACAGTCACAGGGACTGAGAGAGAGAGACACAGGGATTACAGAGAGACACAGGGACCGAGTGAGAGAGACACAGGGACCGAGAGAGAGACAGTGACAGAGTGAGAGACAGAGGGACCGAGTGAGATACAGGGACCGAGAGAGAGACACAATCGTCCGAGAGGGAAAGACAGGGAGCGAGAGAGAGAGACAGAGGGACCGAGAGAGACAGAGGCGCCGATTGAGACACAGGGACCGAGAGAGAGACACAGGGACCGAGAGGGACACAGGGACCGAGAGAGAGAGACAGGGACAGAGAGAGAGAGACAGGGACCGAGAGAGCGACACAGGGACCGATTGAGACACAGGGACCGAGAGAGTGACAGAGACCGAGTGAGACACAGGGACCGAGAGAGAAACACCGGGACAGAGAGAGAGACACAGGGACTGAGAGAGAGAGACAGGGACCGGGAGAGACAAGGTGACTGAGTGAGACACAGGGACCGAGAAAGACACAGGGTGAAAGAGACAGACAGAGGGGACCGAGACAGAGACACAGGGACCGAGTGAGACACAGGGACCGAGAGAGTGACAGGGACCGAGTAAGACACAGGGACCCAGAGAGAGACACAGGGACCGAGAGAGTCACAGGGACCGACAGAGACATGAAACATAGAGAGAGACAGGGACCGAGTGAGACACAGGGACCGAGAGAGAGACAGGGACCGAGTGAGAGACACAGGGACCGAGAGAAACACACTGACCGAGAGAGAGAGGCAGTGCCGAGAGAGAGACACAGGGACCGACAGAGAGACACAGGGACCGAGTGAGACACAGGGACCGAGAGAGTGACAGGGACCGAGTGAGACACAGGGACCCAGAGAGAGACACAGGGACCGAGAGAGACACAACGACCTAGAGAGAGACACAGGGACCGAGAGAGTCACAGGGACCGACAGAGACATGAAACATAGAGAGAGACAGGGACCGAGTGAGACACAGGGACCGAGAGAGAGACAGGGACCGAGTGAGAGACACAGGGACCGAGAGAGACACAGGGACCGAGAGAGACACAGGGACTGAGAGAGAGACAGTGACCGAGAGAGACACAGGGACTGAAAGAGAGAGACACACGGACCGAGAGAGAGACACAAGGACCGAGAGAGACACAGGGACCGAGAGAGACACAGGGACCGAGACAGATACAGAGACCGAGGGAGAGACACAGGAACTGAGAGAGAGAGAGAGACACAGGGACCGAGAGAGAGAGACACAAG
This sequence comes from Prionace glauca, assembly GCA_037974335.1. Taxonomy (NCBI): domain Eukaryota; kingdom Metazoa; phylum Chordata; class Chondrichthyes; order Carcharhiniformes; family Carcharhinidae; genus Prionace; species Prionace glauca. Next base: position 307,348 of record JBBMRE010000204.1, on the reverse strand, counting down.
GACCGAGAGAGACACAGGGACCGAGTGAGACACAGGGGTGCGAAGGAGACACAGGGACCGAGCGAGACACAGGGACCGAGTGAGACACAGCGTCCGAGAGAGACACAGGGACCGAGAGAGGGAGACACAGGGACCGAGTGAGAGACACAGGGACTGAGCGAGTCACCGGGACCGAGAGAGACACAGGGACCGAGAGAGAGAGACAGGGACCGGGGGGAGAGAGACACAGGGACCGAGAGAGACACACAGGGACCGAGTGAGAGACACAGGGACTGAGCGAGTCACAGGGACCGAGAGAGACACAGGGACCGAGAGAGAGACAAAGGGACCGAGAGAGAGACAAAGGGACTGAGAGAGACACAGGGACCGAGTGAGACACAGAGACCGAGAGAGACACAGGGACCGAGAGAGAAACAGTGACCGAGAGAGACACAGGGACTGGGAGAGAGAGACACAGGGACCGAGAGAGAGACACAAAGACCGAGAGAATCACAGGGACCGAGAGAGACACAGGGACCGAGAGAGAGACAAAGGGACCGAGAGAGAGACAAAGGGACTGAGAGAGACACAGGGACCGAGAGAGAGACACAGAGACCGAGAGAGACACAGGGACCGAGAGAGAAACAGTGACCGAGAGAGACACAGGGACTGGGAGAGAGAGACACAGGGACCGAGAGAGAGACACAAAGACCGAGAGAATCACAGGGACCGAGTGAGACACAGAGACCGAGTGAGACAGGGACCGAGAGAGAAACAGTGACCGAGAGAGACACAGGGACCGAGTGAGACACAGGGACTGAGAGAGACCGTGACCGAGAGAGACACAGGGACCGAGAGAGACACAGGGGCTTAGAGAGAGATAGTGACAAAGAGAGACACAGGGACCGAGAGAGAGACACAAGGACCGAGAGAGACACAGGGACCGAGAGGGAGACACAGGGACCGAGCAGACACAGGGAACGAGAGAGAGACACAGAGACCGAGAGAGAGACACAGGGACCGAGAGAGACACAGGGACCGCGAGAGTGACAGGGACCGAGTGAGACACAGGGACCCAGAGAGAGACACAGGGACCGAGAGAGACACAAGGACCTAGAGAGAGACACAGGGACCGAGAGAGTCACAGGGACCGACAGAGACATGAAACATAGAGAGAGACAGGGACCGAGTGAGACACAGGGACCGAGAGAGAGACAGGGACCGAGTGAGAGACACAGGGACCGAGAGAAACACAGTGACCGAGAGAGAGAGGCAGGGCCGAGAGAGAGACACAGGGACCGAGAGAGAGACACAGGGACCGAGTGAGACACAGGGACCGAGAGAGTGACAGGGACCGAGCGAGACACAGGGACCCAGAGAGAGACACAGGGACCGAGAGAGACACAAGGACCTAGAGAGAGACACAGGGACCGAGAGAGTCACAGGGACCGACAGAGACATGAAACATAGAGAGAGACAGGGACCGAGTGAGACACAGGGACCGAGAGAGAGACAGGGACCGAGTGAGAGACACAGGGACCGAGAGAGACACAGGGACCGAGAGGGAGACACAGGGACCGAGCAGACACAGGGACCGAGAGAGAGAGACACAGAGACCGAGAGAGAGAAACAGGGTCCGAGAGAGAGAGACAGGGAACAATAGAGACACAGGTACTGAGTGAGAGAAACAAGGACCGAGAGAGACACAGGGACCGAGTGAGACACAGGGACTGAGAGAGACACAGGGACTGAGAGAGAGAGACACAGGCAACGAGAGAGAGAGACACAGGGACTGAGAGAGAGACACAGGGACTGAGAGAGAGACACAGGGACTGAGAGAGAGAGACACAGGGACCAAGAGAGACACCAGGACCGAGAGAGACACAGGGGTGAGAGAGTAATACAGGGACTGAGAGAGACACAGGGAACGAGTGAGACACACGGACCGAGGAGACACAGGGACCGAGAGAGAGACACAAGGACCGAGAGAGAGACACAGGGACTGAGAGAAAGAGACAGGGATCGGGAGAGACACAGGGACCGAGAAAGACAGAGGGAGCAAGAGAGAGACACAGGGACCGAGAGAGACACCGGGACCAAGAGAGACACAGTGACCGAGTGAGACACAGAGACCGAGAGAGACACAGTGACCGAGAGAGACACAGGGACTCGGAGCGAGAGACAAAGGGACCGAGAGAGAGACAGGCACCGAGTGAGACACAGGGACCTAGAGAGACACAGGGACCAAGAGAGAGACACAGGGAACGAGAGAGACACAGGGACTGAGAGAGACACAGGGACCGAGAGAGAGACACAGGCACCGAGTGAGACACAGGGACTGAGAGAGACACAGGGACCAAGAGAGAGACACAGGGAACGAGAGAGAGAGAGACACAGCGACCGAGAGAGAGGACACAAGGACCGAGAGAGACACAGGGACCGAGTGAGACACAGGGACTGAGAGGGATACACAGGGACCGAGCAGACACAGGGACCGAGAGAGAGACACAGAGACCGAGAGAGAGACACAGGGACCGAGAGAGGGACACAGGGAACAAGAGAGAGAGAGAGGGACTGAGCGAGTCACAGGGACCGAGAGAGACAAAGGGACCGAGAGAGACACAGGGACCGAGAGAGAGACAGTGACCGAGAGAGAGACACAAGGACCGAGAGATACACAGGGACCGAGATGGAGACACAGGGACCGAGAGAGAGACACAGGGACCGAGAGAGATACAGGGACTGAGACAGAGACAGTGACCGAGAGAGAGACATAAGGACCGAGAGAGACACATGGACCGAGATGGAGACACAGGGACCGAGCTGACACAGGGACCGAGAGATAGACACAAGGACCAAGAGAGATACAGGGACTGAGACAGAGACAGTGACCGAGAGAGAGACATAAGGACCGAGAGAGACACATGGACCGAGATGGAGACACAGGGACCGAGCTGACACAGGTACCGAGTGAGAGACACAGGGACCGAGAGAGAGACACAGGGACCGAGTGAGACACAGGGACCGAGAGAGTGACAGGGACCGAGTGAGACACAGGGACCGAGAGAGAGAGACACAGGGACCGAGAGAGACACAAGGACCTAGAGAGAGACACAGGGACCGAGACAGTCACAGGGACTGAGAGAGAGACACAGGGATTACAGAGAGACACAGGGACCGAGAGAGAGACAGTGACAGAGTGAGAGATAGAGGGACCGAGTGAGACACAGGGACCGAGAGAGAGACACAATCGTCCGAGAGGGAAAGACAGGGAGCGAGAGAGAGACAGAGGGACCGAGAGAGACACAGGGACCCAGAGAGACAGAGGGAGCAAGAGAGAGACACAGGGACCGAGAGAGACACCGGGACCGAGAGAGACACAGTGACCGAGTGAGACACAGGGACCGAGAGAGAAACACCGGGACAGAGAGAGAGACACAGGGACTGAGAGAGAGAGACAGGGACCGGGAGAGACACAGGGACCGAGAGAGACACAGGGACTGAGAGGGATACACAGGGACCGAGCTGACACAGGGACCGAGAGAGAGACACAGAGACCGAGAGAGAGATACAGGGACCGAGAGAGGGACACAGGGAACAAGAGAGAGAGAGACAGGGACCGGGAGAGACACAGGGACCGAGAGAGACACAGGGACTGAGAGGGATACACAGGGACCGAGCTGACACAGGGACCGAGAGAGAGACACAGAGACCGAGAGAGAGATACAGGGACCGAGAGAGAGACACAGGGACCGAGAGAGACAAAGGGACCGAGAGAGACACAGGGACCGAGAGAGAGACAGTGACCGAGAGAGAGACACAAGGACCGAGAGATACACAGGGACCGAGATGGAGACACAGGGACCGAGAGAGATACAGGGACTGAGACAGAGACAGTGACCGAGAGAGAGACACAGGGACCGAGTGAGACACAGGGACCGAGAGAGTGACAGGGACCGAGTGAGACACAGGGACCGAGAGAGAGAGAGACACAGGGACCGAGAGAGACACAAGGACCTAGAGAGAGACACAGGGACCGAGACAGTCACAGGGACTGAGAGAGAGAGACACAGGGATTACAGAGAGACACAGGGACCGAGTGAGAGAGACACAGGGACCGAGAGAGAGACAGTGACAGAGTGAGAGACAGAGGGACCGAGTGAGATACAGGGACCGAGAGAGAGACACAATCGTCCGAGAGGGAAAGACAGGGAGCGAGAGAGAGAGACAGAGGGACCGAGAGAGACAGAGGCGCCGATTGAGACACAGGGACCGAGAGAGAGACACAGGGACCGAGAGGGACACAGGGACCGAGAGAGAGAGACAGGGACAGAGAGAGAGAGACAGGGACCGAGAGAGCGACACAGGGACCGATTGAGACACAGGGACCGAGAGAGTGACAGAGACCGAGTGAGACACAGGGACCGAGAGAGAAACACCGGGACAGAGAGAGAGACACAGGGACTGAGAGAGAGAGACAGGGACCGGGAGAGACAAGGTGACTGAGTGAGACACAGGGACCGAGAAAGACACAGGGTGAAAGAGACAGACAGAGGGACCGAGACAGAGACACAGGGACCGAGTGAGACACAGGGACCGAGAGAGTGACAGGGACCGAGTAAGACACAGGGACCCAGAGAGAGACACAGGGACCGAGAGAGTCACAGGGACCGACAGAGACATGAAACATAGAGAGAGACAGGGACCGAGTGAGACACAGGGACCGAGAGAGAGACAGGGACCGAGTGAGAGACACAGGGACCGAGAGAAACACACTGACCGAGAGAGAGAGGCAGTGCCGAGAGAGAGACACAGGGACCGACAGAGAGACACAGGGACCGAGTGAGACACAGGGACCGAGAGAGTGACAGGGACCGAGTGAGACACAGGGACCCAGAGAGAGACACAGGGACCGAGAGAGACACAACGACCTAGAGAGAGACACAGGGACCGAGAGAGTCACAGGGACCGACAGAGACATGAAACATAGAGAGAGACAGGGACCGAGTGAGACACAGGGACCGAGAGAGAGACAGGGACCGAGTGAGAGACACAGGGACCGAGAGAGACACAGGGACCGAGAGAGACACAGGGACTGAGAGAGAGACAGTGACCGAGAGAGACACAGGGACTGAAAGAGAGAGACACACGGACCGAGAGAGAGACACAAGGACCGAGAGAGACACAGGGACCGAGAGAGACACAGGGACCGAGACAGATACAGAGACCGAGGGAGAGACACAGGAACTGAGAGAGAGAGAGAGACACAGGGACCGAGAGAGAGAGACACAAGGACCGAGAGAGACACAGGGACCGAGTGAGACACAGGGGTGCGAAGGAGACACAGGGACCGAGCGAGACACAGGGACCGAGTGAGACACAGCGTCCGAGAGAGACACAGGGACCGAGAGAGGGAGACACAGGGACCGAGTGAGAGACACAGGGACTGAGCGAGTCACCGGGACCGAGAGAGACACAGGGACCGAGAGAGAGAGACAGGGACCGGGGGAGAGAGACACAGGGACCGAGAGAGACACACAGGGACCGAGTGAGAGACACAGGGACTGAGCGAGTCACAGGGACCGAGAGAGACACAGGGACCGAGAGAGAGACAAAGGGACCGAGAGAGAGACAAAGGGACTGAGAGAGACACAGGGACCGAGTGAGACACAGAGACCGAGAGAGACACAGGGACCGAGAGAGAAAACAGTGACCGAGAGAGACACAGGGACTGGGAGAGAGAGACACAGGGACCGAGAGAGAGACACAAAGACCGAGAGAATCACAGGGACCGAGAGAGACACAGGGACCGAGAGAGAGACAAAGGGACCGAGAGAGAGACAAAGGGACTGAGAGAGACACAGGGACCGAGAGAGAGACACAGAGACCGAGAGAGACACAGGGACCGAGAGAGAAACAGTGACCGAGAGAGACACAGGGACTGGGAGAGAGAGACACAGGGACCGAGAGAGAGACACAAAGACCGAGAGAATCACAGGGACCGAGTGAGACACAGAGACCGAGTGAGACAGGGACCGAGAGAGAAACAGTGACCGAGAGAGACACAGGGACCGAGTGAGACACAGGGACTGAGAGAGACCGTGACCGAGAGAGACACAGGGACCGAGAGAGACACAGGGGCTTAGAGAGAGATAGTGACAAAGAGAGACACAGGGACCGAGAGAGAGACACAAGGACCGAGAGAGACACAGGGACCGAGAGGGAGACACAGGGACCGAGCAGACACAGGGAACGAGAGAGAGACACAGAGACCGAGAGAGAGACACAGGGACCGAGAGAGACACAGGGACCGCGAGAGTGACAGGGACCGAGTGAGACACAGGGACCCAGAGAGAGACACAGGGACCGAGAGAGACACAAGGACCTAGAGAGAGACACAGGGACCGAGAGAGTCACAGGGACCGACAGAGACATGAAACATAGAGAGAGACAGGGACCGAGTGAGACACAGGGACCGAGAGAGAGACAGGGACCGAGTGAGAGACACAGGGACCGAGAGAAACACAGTGACCGAGAGAGAGAGGCAGGGCCGAGAGAGAGACACAGGGACCGAGAGAGAGACACAGGGACCGAGTGAGACACAGGGACCGAGAGAGTGACAGGGACCGAGCGAGACACAGGGACCCAGAGAGAGACACAGGGACCGAGAGAGACACAAGGACCTAGAGAGAGACACAGGGACCGAGAGAGTCACAGGGACCGACAGAGACATGAAACATAGAGAGAGACAGGGACCGAGTGAGACACAGGGACCGAGAGAGAGACAGGGACCGAGTGAGAGACACAGGGACCGAGAGAGACACAGGGACCGAGAGGGAGACACAGGGACCGAGCAGACACAGGGACCGAGAGAGAGAGACACAGAGACCGAGAGAGAGAAACAGGGTCCGAGAGAGAGAGACAGGGAACAATAGAGACACAGGTACTGAGTGAGAGAAACAAGGACCGAGAGAGACACAGGGACCGAGTGAGACACAGGGACTGAGAGAGACACAGGGACCGAGAGAGGGACACAGGGAACGAGAGAGACAGTGACCGAGAGAGACACAGGGACTGAGAGAGAGAGAGAGACACAGCGACCGAGAAGGAGACACAAGGACCGAGAGAGACACAGGGACCGAGAGGGAGACACAGGGACCGAGCAGACACAGGGACCGAGAGAGAGACACAGAGACCGAGAGAGAGACATAGGGACCGAGAGAGGGACACAGGGAACAAGAGAGAGAGAGAGGGACTGAGCGAGTCACAGGGACCGAGAGAGACACAGGGACCGAGAGAGACACAGGGACCGAGAGAGAGAGACACAGGGACCGAGAGATACACAGGGACCGAGATGGAGACACAGGGACCGAGCTGACACAGGGACCGAGAGATAGACACACTGACTGAGACAGAGACAGTGACCGAGAGAGAGAAACAAGGACCGAGAGAGACACAGGGACTGAGATGGAGACACAGGGACCGAGCTGACACAGGTACCGAGTGAGAGACACAGGGACCGAGTGAGAGACACAGGGACCGAGAGAGGGACACAGGAAACAAGAGAGAGAGAGAGGGACTGAGCGAGTCACAGGGACCGAGAGAGACACAGGGACCGAGAGAGACACAGGGACCGAGAGAGAGAGACACAGGGACCGAGAGATACACAGGGACCGAGAGAGAGACACAAGGACCGAGAGAGACACATGGACCGAGATGGAGACACAGGGACCGAGAGAGAGACACAGTGACCGAGAGAGAGACACCGGGACAGAGAGAGAGACACAGGGACTGAGAGAGAGAGACAGGGACCGGGAGAGACAAGGTGACCGAGTGAGACACAGGGACCGAGAAAGACACAGGGAGCAAGAGAGAGACACAGGGACCGAGAGAGACACAAGGACCTAGAGAGAGACACAGGGACCGAGAGAGAGAGGCAGGGCCGAGAGAGAGACACAGGGACCGAGAGAGAGAGACACAGGAACCGAGTGAGACACAGGGACCGAGAGAGTTACAGGGACCGAGTGAGACACAGGGACCCAGAGAGAGACACAGGGACCGAGAGAGACACAAGGACCTAGAGAGAGACACAGGGACCGAGAGAGTCACAGGGACCGACAGAGACATGAAACATAGAGAGAGACAGGGACCGAGTGAGACACAGGGACCGAGAGAGTGACAGGGACCGAGTGAGACACAGGGACCCAGAGAGAGACACAGGGACCGAGAGAGACACAAGGACCTAGAGAGAGACACAGGGACCGAGAGAGACACAGGGACAGAGAGAGATACAGGGACTGAGAGAGAGAGACAGTGACCGAGAGAGACACAGGGACTGAAAGAGAGAGACACACGGACCGAGAGAGAGACACAAGGACCGAGAGAGACACAATGACCGAGTGAGACACAGGGACTGAGAGAGACACAGGGACCGAGAGAGACGCAGGGACCGAGGGAGAGACACAGGGACTGAGAGAGAGAGACACAGGGACCGAGAGAGAGAGACACAAGGACCGAGAGGGACACAGGGACCGAGTGAGACACAGGGGTGCGAAGGAGACACAGGGACCGAGCGAGACACAGGGACCGAGTGAGACACAGCGTCCGAGAGAGACACAGGGACCGAGAGAGAGACAGTGACCGAGAGAGACACAGGGACTGGGAGCGAGAGACACAGGGACCGAGAGAGAGACACAAGGACCGAGAGAGACACGGGCACCGAGTGAGACACAGGGACTGAGAGAGACACAGGGACCAAGAGAGAGACACAGGGAACGAGAGAGACAGTGACCGAGAGAGACACAGGGACTGAGAGAGAGAGAGACACAGCGACCGAGAGAGAGACACAAGGACCGAGAGAGACACAGGGACCGAGAGAGGGACACAGGGAACAAGGGAGAGAGAGAGTGACTGAGCGAGTCACAGGGACCGAGAGAGACACAGGGACCGAGAGAGAGACAGTGACCGAGAGAGAGACACAAGGACCGAGAGATACACAGGGACCGAGATGGAGACACAGGGACCGAGCTGACACAGGGACCGAGAGATAGACACAGGGACCAAGAGAGACACAGGGACTGAGACAGAGAGACACAGGGATCGAGAGAGAGACACAGGGACCGAGTGAGAGACACAAGGACTGAGCGAGTCACAGGGACCGAGAGAGAGAGACAGGGACCGAGAGAGAGTCACAGGGACCGAGAGAGACACAGGGACCGAGAGAGACACAGGGACTAAGAGAGTCACAGGGACCGAGAGAGAGACACAGGCACTGAGAGAGAGACACAGGGACCGAGAGAGAGACACAGGGACTGAGAGAGAGACACAGGGACCGAGTGAGACACAGGGACCGAGTGAGACACAGGGACCGAGAGAGAGACACAGGCACTGAGAGAGAGACACAGGGACTGAGAGAGAGACACAGGGACCGAGGGAGAGAGACACAGGGACCGAGTGAGACACAGGGACCGAGTGAGACACAGGGACCGAGAGAGAGACACAGGGACCGAGAGCGACACAAGGACCTAGATCGAGACACAGGGACCGAGAAAGACACAGTGACCGAGAGAGAGAGACAGGGCCGAGAGAGAGACACAGGGACCGAGAGAGAGACACAGGGACCGAGTGAGACACAGGGACCGAGAGAGTGACAGGGACCGAGTGAGACACAGGGACCCAGAGAGAGAGACACAGGGACCGAGAGAGACACAAGGACCGAGAGAGAGACACAGGGACCGAGAGAGAGAGACAGGGACCGAGAGAGAGATACAGGGACCGAGAGAGACACAGGGACCGAGTGAGAGACACAGGGACCGATTGAGACACAGGGATCGAGAGAGTGACAGGGACCGAGTGAGACACAGGGCCCGAGAGAGAGAGACACAGGGACCGAGAGAGACACAAGGACCTAGAGAGAGACACAGGGACCGAGACAGTCACAGGGACTGAGAGAGAGACACAGGGACTGACAGAGACACTGAAACTGAGAGAGAGAGTCAGGGACCGAGTGAGCGAGTCACAGGGACCGAGAGAGAGACAGTGACCGAGTGAGAGACAGAGGGACCGAGTGAGACACAGGGACCGAGAGAGAGACACAATCGTCCGAGAGGGAAAGACAGGGACCGAGAGAAACAGAGTGACCGAGAGAGAGAGACAGGGACCGAGAGAGAGAGACAGGGACCGAGAGAGAGACACAGGGACCGATTGAGACACAGGGACCGAGAGAGAGAGTCACAGGGACCGAGAGAGACACAAGGACCTGGAGAGACACACAGGGACCGAGAGATTCACAGGGACCGAGAGAGAGACACAGGGACTGAGCGAGTCACAGGGACCGAATAAGACACAGCGACAGAGAGAGACACAGGGACCGCAGAGAGACACAGGGACTGAGAGAGACACAGGGACCGAGGGAGAGAGACACAGGGACCGAGAGAGAGACACTGGGACCGAGAGACTGACAGGGACCGAGAGAGAGAGAGACACAGGGACCGAGTGAGTGACACAGGGACCGAGAGAGAGACAGGGACCGAGAGAGAGAGACACAGGAACCGAGAGAGAGACACAGGGACTGAGAGAGAGAGACACAGGGACCGAGAGAGAGACACAGGGACCGACAGAGACACAGGGACTGAGAGACTCACAGGGACCGTGAGAGAGACACAGGGACCAAGAGAGACACCAGGACCGAGAGAGACACAGCGACCGAGAGAGAGACACAGGGACCCAGAGAGAGACACAGGGTCAGAGTGAGAGACACAGGGACCGAGAGAGAGACAGGGTCCGACAGAGACACAGGGACTGAGAGACTCACAGGGACCGTGAGAGAGACACAGGGACCCAGAGAGACACAGCGACCGAGAGAGAGACACAGGGACCCAGAGAGAGACACAGGGACCGAGAGAGACACAAGGACCTAGAGAGAGACACAGGAACCGAGAGAGTCACAGGAACCGAGAGAGAGACACAGGGACCCAGAGAGAGACACAGGGGCCGAGAGAGACACAAGGACCTAGAGAGAGACACAGGGACTGAGAGAGTCACAGGGACCGAGAGAGAGACACAGTGACCGAGAGAGTCACAGGGACCGAGAGAGAGACACAGTGACCGAGAGAGTGACACCGGGACAGAGAGAGAGACAGAGGGACTGAGAGAGAGAGACAGGGACCGGGACAGACACATGGAACGAGACAGAGACAGGTACCGAGTGAGAGACACAGGGACCGAGTGAGAGACACAGGGACCAAGAGGGACACAGGGACCGAGAGAGAGAGACACAGGGACCGAGAGAGACACAAGGACCTAGAGAGAGACACAGGGACCGAGAGAGTCACAGGGACTGAGAGAGAGACACAGGGACTGACAGAGACACTGAAACAGAGAGAGAGAGACAGGAACCGAGTGAGAGAGACACAGGGACCGAGAGAGAGACAGTGACCGAGTGAGAGACAGAGGGACCGATTGAGACACAGGGACTGAGAGAGTGACAGGGACCGAGAGAGAGAGACACAGGGACCGAGAGAGAGAGACACAGGGACCGAGAGAGACACAAGGACCTCGAGAGAGACACAGGGACCTAGAGAGTCACAGGGACCGAGAGAGAGACACAGGGACCGAGGCAGAGAGACACAGGGACCGAAAGAGAGACACAGGGACTGAGAGAGAGAGACACAGGGATCGATTGAGACACAGCGACCGAGAGAGACACAGGGACCGAGGCAGAGAGACACAGGGACCGAGAGAGAGACACAGGGACCGAGAGAGACACTGAAACTGAGAGAGAGAGAGACAGGGACCGAGTGAGAGAGACACAGGGACCGAAAGAGAGACACAGGGATCGATTGAGACACAGCGACCGAGAGAGACACAGGGACCGAGACAGAGAGACACAGGGACCGAGTGAGAGACACAGGGATCCAGAGAGAGACACAGGGACCGAGAAAGAGACACAGGGACCGAGAGAGTCACAGGGACCGACTGAGAGACACAGGGACCGAGAGAGTCACAGGGACCGAGAGAGAGTCACAGGCACTGAGAGAGAGACACAGGGACCAAGAGAGACACCAGGACCGAGAGAGACACAGGGACCGAGTGAGACACAGGGACTGACAGAGAGAGGTACCGAGTGAGAGACACAGGGACCGAGAGAGAGAGACACAGGGACCGAGAGAAACACAGTGACCGAGAGAGAGAGACACAGGGACCGAGAGAGAGATACAGGGACCGAGAGAGACACAGGGACCGAGTGAGAGACACAGGGACCGATTGAGACACAGGGATCGAGAGAGTGACAGGGACCGAGTGAGACACAGGGCCCGAGAGAGAGAGACACAGGGACCGAGAGAGACACAAGGACCTAGAGAGAGACACAGGGACCGAGACAGTCACAGGGACTGAGAGAGAGACACAGGGACTGACAGAGACACTGAAACTGAGAGAGAGAGTCAGGGACCGAGTGAGAGACAGAGGGACCGAGTGAGACACAGGGACCGAGAGAGAGACACAATCGTCCGAGAGGGAAAGACAGGGACCGAGAGAAACAGAGTGACCGAGAGAGAGAGACAGGGACCGAGAGAGAGAGACAGGGACCGAGAGAGAGACACAGGGACCGATTGAGACACAGGGACCGAGAGAGAGAGTCACAGGGACCGAGAGAGACACAAGGACCTGGAGAGACACACAGGGACCGAGAGATTCACAGGGACCGAGAGAGAGACACAGGGACTGAGCGAGTCACAGGGACCGAATAAGACACAGCGACAGAGAGAGACACAGGGACCGCAGAGAGACACAGGGACTGAGAGAGACACAGGGACCGAGGGAGAGAGACACAGGGACCGAGAGAGAGACACTGGGACCGAGAGACTGACAGGGACCGAGAGAGAGAGAGACACAGGGACCGAGTGAGTGACACAGGGACCGAGAGAGAGACAGGGACCGAGAGAGAGAGACACAGGAACCGAGAGAGAGACACAGGGACTGAGAGAGAGAGACACAGGGACCGAGAGAGAGACACAGGGACCGACAGAGACACAGGGACTGAGAGACTCACAGGGACCGTGAGAGAGACACAGGGACCAAGAGAGACACCAGGACCGAGAGAGACACAGCGACCGAGAGAGAGACACAGGGACCCAGAGAGAGACACAGGGTCAGAGTGAGAGACACAGGGACCGAGAGAGAGACAGGGTCCGACAGAGACACAGGGACTGAGAGACTCACAGGGACCGTGAGAGAGACACAGGGACCCAGAGAGACACAGCGACCGAGAGAGAGACACAGGGACCCAGAGAGAGACACAGGGACCGAGAGAGACACAAGGACCTAGAGAGAGACACAGGAACCGAGAGAGTCACAGGAACCGAGAGAGAGACACAGGGACCCAGAGAGAGACACAGGGGCCGAGAGAGACACAAGGACCTAGAGAGAGACACAGGGACTGAGAGAGTCACAGGGACCGAGAGAGAGACACAGTGACCGAGAGAGTCACAGGGACCGAGAGAGAGACACAGTGACCGAGAGAGTGACACCGGGACAGAGAGAGAGACAGAGGGACTGAGAGAGAGAGACAGGGACCGGGACAGACACATGGAACGAGACAGAGACAGGTACCGAGTGAGAGACACAGGGACCGAGTGAGAGACACAGGGACCAAGAGGGACACAGGGACCGAGAGAGAGAGACACAGGGACCGAGAGAGACACAAGGACCTAGAGAGAGACACAGGGACCGAGAGAGTCACAGGGACTGAGAGAGAGACACAGGGACTGACAGAGACACTGAAACAGAGAGAGAGAGACAGGAACCGAGTGAGAGAGACACAGGGACCGAGAGAGAGACAGTGACCGAGTGAGAGACAGAGGGACCGATTGAGACACAGGGACTGAGAGAGTGACAGGGACCGAGAGAGAGAGACACAGGGACCGAGAGAGAGAGACACAGGGACCGAGAGAGACACAAGGACCTCGAGAGAGACACAGGGACCTAGAGAGTCACAGGGACCGAGAGAGAGACACAGGGACCGAGGCAGAGAGACACAGGGACCGAAAGAGAGACACAGGGACTGAGAGAGAGAGACACAGGGATCGATTGAGACACAGCGACCGAGAGAGACACAGGGACCGAGGCAGAGAGACACAGGGACCGAGAGAGAGACACAGGGACCGAGAGAGACACTGAAACTGAGAGAGAGAGAGACAGGGACCGAGTGAGAGAGACACAGGGACCGAAAGAGAGACACAGGGATCGATTGAGACACAGCGACCGAGAGAGACACAGGGACCGAGACAGAGAGACACAGGGACCGAGTGAGAGACACAGGGATCCAGAGAGAGACACAGGGACCGAGAAAGAGACACAGGGACCGAGAGAGTCACAGGGACCGACTGAGAGACACAGGGACCGAGAGAGTCACAGGGACCGAGAGAGAGTCACAGGCACTGAGAGAGAGACACAGGGACCAAGAGAGACACCAGGACCGAGAGAGACACAGGGACCGAGTGAGACACAGGGACTGACAGAGAGAGGTACCGAGTGAGAGACACAGGGACCGAGAGAGAGAGACACAGGGACCGAGAGAAACACAGTGACCGAGAGAGAGAGACACAGGGACCGAGAGAGAGACACAGGGACCGAGTGAGACACAGGGACCGAGAGAGTGACAGGGACCGAGTGAGACACAGGGACCCAGAGAGAGACACAGGGACCGAGAGAGACACAACGACCTAGAGAGAGACACAGGGACCGAGAGAGAGAGAGACAGGGACCGAGAGAGAGACACAGGGACCGAGAGAGAGACACAGGGACCGATTGAGACACAGCGACCGAGAGATTGACAGGGACCGAGTGAGACACAGGGACCGAGAGAGAGAGACACAGGGACCGAGAGAGACACAAGGACCTAGAGAGAGACACAGCAACCGAGAGAGTCACAGGGACTGAGAGAGAGACACAGGGACTGACAGAGACACTGAAACTGAGAGAGAGAGTCAGGGACTGAGAGAGAGACACAGGGACCGACAGAGACACTGAAACTGAGAGAGAGAGAGACAGGGACCGAGTGAGAGAGACACAGAGACCGAGAGAGACACAGGGACTGAGAGAGAGACACAGGGATCGATTGAGACACAGCGACCGAGAGAGACACAGGGACCGAGACAGAGAGACACAGGGACCGAGAGAGAGACACAGGGACCGAGTGAGAGACACAGGGACCGAGAGAGACACAGGGACCGAGAGAGACACAGGGACCGAGAGAGAGACACAGGCACTGAAAGAGAGACACAGGGACTGAGAGAGAGAGACACAGGGACCGAGTGAGAGACACAAGGACTGAGAGAGAGAGACACAGGGACCGAGTGAGAGACACAAGGACTGAGCGAGTCGCAGGGACCGAGAGAGAGACAGGGACCGAGAGAGAGTCACAGGGACCGAGAGAGACACAGGGACCGAGAGAGAGAGACACAGGGACCGAGTGAGAGACACAAGGACTGAGCGAGTCGCAGGGACCGAGAGAGAGACAGGGACCGAGAGAGAGTCACAGGGACCGAGAGAGACACAGGGACCGATTGAGACGCAGCAACCGAGAGAGACACAGGGACCGAGACAGAGAGACGCAGGGACCGAGAGAGAGACACAAGGACCGAGTGAGAGACACAAGGACTGAGCGAGTCGCAGGGACCGAGAGAGAGACAGGGACCGAGAGAGAGTCACAGGGACCGAGAGAGAGACACAGGGACCGAGAGAGACACAGGGACTGAGAGAGTCACAGGGACCGAGAGAGAGACACAGGCACTGAAAGAGAGACACAGGGACTGAGAGAGAGTCACAGGGACCAAGAGAGACACCAGGATCGAGAGAGACACAGAGGTGAGAGAGACACCGGGACCGAGAGAGACACAGGGACCGAGGGAGAGAGACACAGGGACCGAGTGAGACACAGGGACCGAGAGAGAGACACAGGGATCCAGAGAGAGACACAGGGACCGAGAGCGACAGAAGGACCTAGATCGAGACACAGGGACCGAGAGAGTTACAGGGACCGAGAGAGAGACACAGGGACCCAGAGAGAGACACAGGGACCGAGAGAGACACAAGGACCTAGAGAGAGACACAGGGACCGAGACAGAGAGACACAGGGACTGAGAGAGACACAGGGACCGAGGGAGAGAGACACAGGGACCGAGAGAGAGACACTGGGACCGAGAGAGTGACAGGGACCGAGAGAGAGAGACACAGGGACCGAGTGAGTGACACAGGGACCGAGAGAGAGACAGGGACCGAGAGAGACACAGGGACCGAGAGAGAGACACAGGGACTGAGAGAGAGAGACACAGGGACCGAGAGCGAGACACAGGGACCGACAGAGACACAGGGACTGAGAGACTCACAGGGACCGTGAGAGAGACACAGGGACCAAGAGAGACACCAGGACCGAGAGAGACACAGCGACCGAGAGAGAGACACAGGGACCCACAGAGAGACACAGGGTCAGAGTGAGAGACACAGGGACCGAGAGAGAGACAGGGACCGACAGAGACACAGGGACTGAGAGACTCACAGGGACCGTGAGAGAGACACAGGGACCCAGAGAGACACAGCGACCGAGAGAGAGACACAGGGACCCAGAGAGAGACACAGGGACCGAGAGAGACACAAGGACCTAGAGAGAGACACAGGAACCGAGAGAGTCACAGGAACCGAGAGAGAGACACAGGGACCCAGAGAGAGACACAGGGACCGAGAGAGAGACACAGGGACCGAGAGAGTCACTGGGACCAAGAGAGAGACACAGTGACCGAGAGAGTGACACCGGGACAGAGAGAGAGACAGAGGGACTGAGAGAGAGAGACAGGGACCGGGACAGACACATGGAACGAGACAGAGACAGGTACCGAGTGAGAGACACAGGGACCGAGTGAGAGACACAGGGACCAAGAGGGACACAGGGACCGAGAGAGAGAGACACAGGGACCGAGAGAGACACAAGGACCTGGAGAGAGACACAGGGACTGAGAGAGTCACAGGGACTGAGAGAGAGACACAGGGACTGACAGAGACACTGAAACAGAGAGAGAGAGACAGGGACCGAGTGAGAGAGACACAGGGATCGAGAGAGAGACAGTGACCGAGTGAGAGACAGAGGGACCGATTGAGACACAGGGACTGAGAGAGTGACAGGGACCGAGAGAGAGAGACACAGGGACCGAGAGAGACACAAGGACCTAGAGAGAGACACAGGGACCTAGAGAGTCACAGGGACCGAAAGAGAGACACAGGGACTGAGAGAGAGAGACACAGGGACCGAGGCAGAGAGACACAGGGACCGAGAGAGAGACACAGGGACCGAGAGAGACACTGAAACTGAGAGAGAGAGAGACAGGGACCGAGTGAGAGAGACATAGGGACCGAAAGAGAGACACAGGGATCGATTGAGACACAGCGACCGAGAGAGACACAGGGACCGAGAGAGAGACACAGGGACCGAGTGAGAGACACAGGGATCCAGAGAGAGACACAGGGACCGAGAGAGAGACACAGGGACCGAGAGAGTCACAGGGACCGAGAGAGAGACACAGGGACCGAGAGAGAGACAGGGACCGACTGAGAGACACAGGGACCGAGAGAGACACACAGGGACCGAGAGAGACACAAGGACCTAGAGAGAGACTCAGGGACCGAGAGAGTCACAGGGACCGAGAGAGAGACACAGGCACTGAGAGAGAGACACAGGGACCAAGAGAGACACCAGGACCGAGAGAGACACAGGGGTGAGAGAGACACCGGGACCGAGAGAGACACAGGGACCGAGGGACAGAGACACAGGGACCGAGTGAGACACAGGGACCGAGAGAGAGACACAGGGATCCAGAGAGAGACACAGGGACCGAGAGCGACACAAGGACCTAGAGAGAGACACAGGGACCGAGAGAGTCACAGGGACCGAGAGAGAGACACAGGGACCTAGAGAGAGACACACGGACCGATTGAGACACAGCGACCGAGAGAGACACAGGGACCGAGACAGAGAGACAGGGCTGAGAGATAGACACAGGGACTGAGAGAGAGAGACACAGGGACCGAGTGAGACACAGGGACTGACAGAGAGAGGTACCGAGTGAGAGACACAGGGACCGAGAGTGAGACACAGGGACCGAGAGAAACACAGTGACCGAGAGAGAGAGACAGGGCCGAGAGAGAGAGACACAGGGACCGAGAGAGAGACACATGGACCGAGTGAGACACAGGGACCGAGAGAGTGACAGGGACCGAGTGAGACACAGGGACCCAGAGAGAGAGACACAGGGACCGAGAGAGACACAAGGACCTAGAGAGAGACACAGGGACCGAGAGAGAGAGAGACAGGGACCGAGAGAGAGACACAGGGACCGAGAGAGAGACACAGGGACCGATTGAGACACAGGGACCGAGAGAGAGAGACACAGGGACCGAGAGAGACACAAGGACCTAGAGAGAGACACAGCAACCGAGAGAGTCACAGGGACTGACAGAGACACTGAAACTGAGAGAGATAGTCAGGGACCTAGTGAGAGAGACACAGGGACTGAGCGAGTCACAGGGACTGAGAGAGAGACAGTGACCGAGTGAGAGACAGAGGGACCGAGTGAGACAGAGGCACCGATTGAGACACAGGGACCGACAGAGAGACACAATCATCCGAGAGGGAAAGACAGGGAGCGAGAGAGAGACAGAGGGACCGAGAGAGACAGAGGCACCGATTGAGACACAGGGACCGAGAGAGAGACACAGGGACCGAGTGACAGACACAGGGACCGAGAGAGAGACAAAGGGACCGAGAGAGAGAGACAGGGACCGAGAGAGAGAGACAGGGACCGAGAGAGCGACACAGGGACCGAGAGAGACACAGGGACCGAGATAGAGAGACACAGGGACCGAGAGAGATACAAGGACCTAGAGAGAGACACAGGGACCGACAGAGACACTGAAACTGAGAGAGAGAGAGACAGGGACCGAGTGAGAGAGACACAGGGACCGAGTGAGAGAGACACAGGGACCGAGAGAGACACAGGGACTGAGAGAGAGACACAGGTATCGATTGAGACACAGCGACCGAGAGAGACACAGGGACCGAGACAGAGAGACACAGGGACCGAGAGAGACACAGGGACCGATTGAGACACAGCAACCGAGAGAGACACAGGGACCGAGACAGAGAGACGCAGGGACCGAGAGAGAGACACAAGGACTGAGCGAGTCACAGGGACCGAGAGAGAGACACAGGCACTGAGAGAGAGACACAGGGACTGAGAGAGAGACACAGGGACCAAGAGAGACACCAGGACCGAGAGAGACACAGGGGTGAGAGAGACACCGGGACCGAGAGAGACACAGGGACCGAGGGAGAGAGACACAGGGACCGAGTGAGACACAGGGACCGAGGGAGAGAGACAGGGTCCGAGAGACAGAGAGACACAGGGACCGAATGAGACACAGGGACCGAGAGAGTGACAGGGACCGAGTGAGACACAGCGACCGAGAGAGTGACACAGGGACCCAGAGAGAGACACAGGGACAGAGAGAGACACAAGGACCTAGATGGAGACACAGGGACCGAGAGAGTGACAGGGACCGAGAGAGAGACACAGGGACCGAGAGAGAGACACAGGGACCGAGAGAGAGACACAGGGACCGAGAAAGACACAGGGACCGAGAGAGAGACACAGGGACCGAGTGAGACACAGGGACCGATAGAGTGACAGGGACCGAGTGAGACACAGGGACCCAGAGAGAGACACAGGGACCGAGAGAGACACAAGGACCTAGAGAGAGACACAGGGACCGGAGAGTCACAGGGACTGAGAGAGAGACACAGTGACCGAGAGAGAGACACCGGGACAGAGAAAGACACAGGGAGCAAGAGACAGACACAGGGACCGAGACAGAGACAGGTACCGAGTGAGAGACACAGGGACCGAGTGAGAGACACAGGGACCGAGAGAGAGACACAGGGACCGAGAAAGACACAGGGACCGAGAGAGAGACACAGGGACCGAGTGAGACACAGGGACCGATAGAGTGACAGGGACCGAGTGAGACACAGGGACCCAGAGAGAGACACAGGGACCGAGAGAGACACAAGGACCTAGAGAGAGACACAGGGACCGGAGAGTCACAGGGACTGAGAGAGAGACACAGTGACCGAGAGAGAGACACCGGGACAGAGAAAGACACAGGGAGCAAGAGACAGACACAGGGACCGAGACAGAGACAGGTACCGAGTGAGAGACACAGGGACCGAGTGAGAGACACAGGGACCGAGAGATTCACAGGGGCCGAGAGAAACCAGTGACCGAGAGAGAGACAAAGGGACCGAGAGAGAGACACAGGGACAGAGAGAGACACAAGGACCTAAAGAGAGACACAGGGGCCGAGTGAGACACAGGGACCGAGAAAGACACAGGGAGCAAGAGAGAGACACAGGGACCGAGTGAGACACAGGGACCGAGAGAGTGACAGGGACCGAGTGAGACACAGGGACCCAGAGAGAGACACAGGGACCGAGAGAGACACAAGGACCTAGAGAGAGACACAGGGACCGGAGAGTCACAGGGACTGAGAGAGAGACACAGTGACCGAGAGAGAGACACCGGGACAGAGAAAGACACAGGGAGCAAGAGACGGACACAGGGACCGAGACAGAGACAGGTACCGAGTGAGAGACACAGGGACCGAGTGAGAGACACAGGGACCGAGAGATTCACAGGGGCCGAGAGAAACCAGTGACCGAGAGAGAGACAAAGGGACCGAGAGAGAGACACAGGGACAGAGAGAGATACAAGGACCTAAAGAGAGACACAGGGACCGAGTGAGACACAGGGGCCGAGAAAGACACAGGGAGCAAGAGACAGACACAGGGACCGAGACAGAGACAGGTACCGAGTGAGAGACACAGGGACCGAGTGAGTGACACAGGGACCGAGAGAGAGACTGAGGGACCGAGAGAGACACAGGGACCGAATGAGAGACACAGGGACCGAGAGAGACACAAGGACCTAGAGAGAGACACAGCAACCGAGAGAGTCACAGGGACTGAGAGAGAGACACAGGGACTGACAGAGACACTGAAACTGAGAGAGAGAGTCAGGGACCTAGTGAGAGAGACACAGGGACCCTGAGAGAGACACAGGGACTGAGCGAGTCTCAGGGACCGAGAGAGAGACAGTGACCGAGTGAGAGACAGAGGGACCGAGTGAGACAGAGGCACCGATTGAGACACAGGGACCGAATGAGACACAGGGACCGAGAGAGTGACAGGGACCGAGTGAGACACAGCGACCGAGAGAGTGACACAGGGACCCAGAGAGAGACATAGGGACAGAGAGAGACACAAGGACCTAGATCGAGACACAGGGACCGAGAGAGTGACAGGGACCGAGAGAGAGACACAGGGACCCAGAGAGACACACAGGGACCGAGAGAGACACAAGGACCTAGAGAGAGACACAGGGACCGAGAGAGTCACAGGGACCGAGAGAGAGAGACAGGGACCGAGAGAGAGACACAGGGACCGAGAGAGAGACACAGGGACCGAGAAAGACACAGGGACCGAGAGAGAGACACAGGGACCGAGAGAGAGAGAGAGACAGGCACCGGGAGAGACACAGGGAGCAAGAGACAGACACAGGGACCGAGACAGAGACAGGTACCGAGAGAGAGACACAGGGACCGAGAGAGAGACACAGGGACCGAGTGAGACACAGGGACCGAGAGAGTGACAGGGACCGAGTGAGACACAGGGACCCAGAGAGAGACACAGGGACCGAGAGAGACACAAGGACCTAGAGAGAGACACAGGGACCGGAGAGTCACAGGGACTGAGAGAGAGACACAGTGACCGAGAGAGAGACACCGGGACAGAGAAAGACACAGGGAGCAAGAGACAGACACCGGGACCGAGACAGAGACAGGTACCGAGTGAGAGACACAGGGACCGAGTAAGTGACACAGGGACCGAGAGAGAGACACAGGGGCCGAGAGAGACACAGGGACCGAGATAGAGAGACACAGGGACCAAGAGAGATACAAGGACCTAGAGAGAGACACAGGGACCGACAGAGACACTGAAACTGAGAGAGAGAGAGACAGGGACCGAGTGAGAGAGACACAGGGACCGAAAGAGAGACACAGGGACCGAGAGAGACACAGGGACTGAGAGAGAGACACAGGGACCGAGAGAGACACAGGGACCGATTGAGACACAGCAACCGAGAGAGACACAGGGACCGAGACAGAGAGACGCAGGGACCGAGAGAGAGACAGGGACCGATTGAGACACAGCAACCGAGAGAGACACAGGGACCGAGACAGAGAGACGCAGGGACCGAGAGAGAGACACAGGGACCGAGTGAGAGACACAAGGACTGAGCGAATCGCAGGGACCGAGAGAGAGACAGGGACCGAGAGAGAGTCACAGGGACCGAGAGAGAGACACAGGGACCGAGAGAGACACAGGGACTGAGAGAGTCACAGGGAACGAGAGAGAGACACAGGCACTGAGAGAGAGACACAGGGACTGAGAGAGAGACACAGGGACCAAGAGAGACACCAGGACCGAGAGAGACACAGGGGTGAGAGAGACACCGGGACCGAGAGAGACACAGGGACCGAGGGAGAGAGACACAGGGACCGAGTGAGACACAGGGACCGAGGGAGAGAGACAGGGTCCGAGAGAGAGAGAGACACAGGGACCGAATGAGACACAGGGACCGAGAGAGTGACAGGGACCGAGTGAGACACAGCGACTGAGAGAGTGACACAGGGACCCAGAGAGAGACACAGGGACAGAGAGAGACACAAGGACCTAGATCGAGATACAGGGACCGAGAGAGTGACAGGGACCGAGAGAGAGACACAGGGACCCAGAGAGAGACACAGGGACAGAGAGAGACACAAGGACCTAAATCGAGACACAGGGACCGAGAGAGTCACAAGGACCTAGATCGAGACACAGGGACCGAGAGAGTGACAGGGACCGAGAGAGAGACACAGGGACCCAGAGAGACACACAGGGACCGAGAGAGACACAAGGACCTAGAGAGAGACTCAGGGACCGAGAGAGTCACAGGGACCGAGAGAGAGAGACAGGGACCGAGAGAGAGACACTGGGACCGAGAGAGAGACACAGTAAAAAGTCTGACAACACCAGGTTTTAGTCCAACCGATTTATTTGATAATATTCTCACAAGCTTTCGAGGGTGCTGCCTCTTTGTCAAGTGAATGGAGAGTTCTCCATTCACTTGACAAAGAGGCAGCACCCTCGAAAGCTTGTGAGAATATTATCAAATAAATCGGTTGGACTAAAACCTGGTGTTGTCAGACTTTTTACTGTGTTTACGCCAGTCCAACGCCGGCATACCCACATCATGACCGAGAGAGAGACACAGGGACCGAGAAAGACACAGGGACCG
This sequence comes from Prionace glauca, assembly GCA_037974335.1. Classification (NCBI taxonomy): domain Eukaryota; kingdom Metazoa; phylum Chordata; class Chondrichthyes; order Carcharhiniformes; family Carcharhinidae; genus Prionace; species Prionace glauca. The sequence goes on along the minus strand of JBBMRE010000204.1, from coordinate 283,922 downwards.
AGAGAGAGACACAGGGATCGAATGAGACACAGGGACCGAGAGAGTGACAGGGACCGAGTGAGACACAGCGACTGAGAGAGTGACACAGGGACCCAGAGAGAGACACAGGGACAGAGAGAGACACAAGGACCTAGATCGAGATACAGGGACCGAGAGAGTGACAGCGACCGAGAGAGAGACACAGGGACCCAGAGAGAGACACAGGGACAGAGAGAGACACAAGGACCTAAATCGAGACACAGGGACCGAGAGAGTCACAAGGACCTAGATCGAGACACAGGGACCGAGAGAGTGACAGGGACCGAGAGAGAGACACAGGGACCCAGAGAGACACACAGGGACCGAGAGAGACACAAGGACCTAGAGAGAGACACAGGGACCGAGAGAGTCACAGGGACCGAGAGAGAGAGACAGGGACCGAGAGAGAGACACAGGGACCGAGAGAGAGACACAGGGACCGAGAAAGACACAGGGACCGAGAGAGAGACACAGGGACCGAGAGAGAGAGAGAGACAGGCACCGGGAGAGACACAGGGAGCAAGAGACAGACACAGGGACAGAGACAGAGACAGGTACCGAGAGAGAGACACAGGGACCGAGAGAGAGACACAGGGACCGAGTGAGACACAGGGACCGAGAGAGTGACAGGGACCGAGTGAGACACAGGGACCCAGAGAGAGACACAGGGACCGAGAGAGACACAAGGACCTAGAGAGAGACACAGGGACCGGAGAGTCACAGGGACTGAGAGAGAGACACAGTGACCAAGAGAGACACCGGGACAGAGAAAGACACAGGGAGCAAGAGACAGACACAGGGACCGAGACAGAGACAGGTACCGAGTGAGAGACACAGGGACCGAGTGAGAGACACAGGGACCGAGAGAGAGACACAGGGGCCGAGAGAAACACAGTGACCGAGAGAGAGACAAAGGGACCGAGAGAGAGACACAGGGACAGAGAGAGACACAAGGACCTAAAGAGAGACACAGGGACCGAGTGAGATACAGGGGCCGAGAAAGACACAGGGAGCAAGAGACAGACACAGGGACCGAGACAGAGACAGGTACCGAGTGAGAGACACAGGGACCTAGAGAGAGACTGAGGGACCGAGAAAGACACAGGGTCCGAGAGAGACAAAGGGACCGAGTGAGAGATAGTGATCGAGAGAGACACAGGGACTGAAAGAGAAAGACACACGGACCGAGAGAGAGAGACACAAGGAACGAGAGAGACACAGGGACTGAGTGAGACACAGGGACCGAGAGAGACACAGGGACCGAGAGAGACACAGGGACTGAGAGAGAGACACAGGGAACGAGTGAGAGACAAAGGGACTGAGCGAGTCACAGGGACCGAGAGAGACACAGGGACCGAGAGAGAGACAAAGGGACCGAGAGAGAGACAAAGGGACCGAGAGAGAGACACAGGGAAGAAGAGAGACACAGGTACTGAGTGAGAGACACAGGGACCGAGAGAGAGACACAGGGACCGAGAGAGAGACACAGGGACCGAGAGACAGAGGGTCTGAGCGAGTCACAGGGACCGAGAGAGACACAGGGACCGAGAGGGAGACAGAGGGACATAGCAGACACAGGGACCGAGTGAGAGACACAAGGACTGAGCGTGTCACAGGGACCGAGAGAGAGACAGGGACCGAGAGAGAGACACAGGGCACGAGTGAGAGACAAAGGGACTGAGCGAGTCACAGGGACCGAGAGAGACACAGGGACCGAGAGAGAGACAAAGGGACCGAGAGAGAGACACAGGGACCGAGAGAGAGACACAGGGAACAAGAGAGACACAGGTACTGAGTGAGAGACACAGGGACCGAGAGAGAGACACAGGGACCGAGAGAGAGACACAGGGACCGAGAGACAGAGGGTCTGAGCGAGTCACAGGGACCGAGAGAGACACAGGGACCGAGTGAGAAACACAGAGACCAAGAGAGAGAAACAGGGACCGAGAGAGACACAGGGACTGAGAGAGAGACACAGGGACTGAGAGAGAGACACAGGGACTGAGAGAGAGAGACACAGGCAACGAGAGAGAGACACAGGGACTGAGAGAGAGACACAGGGACTGAGAGAGAGACAGTGACCGAGAGAGACACAGGGACTGGGAGAGAGAGATACAGGGACCGAGAGAGAGACACAAGGACCGAGAGAGACACAGGCACCGAGTGAGACACAGGGACTGAGAGAGACACAGGGACCGATTGAGACACAGGGACTGAGAGAGACACATGGACCGAGAGAGGGACAGGGACCGAGAGAGAGACACAGGGAACGAGAGAGTCAGTGACCGAGAGAGACACAGGGACTGAGAGAGTGAGAGACACAGCGACCGAGAGAGAGACACAAGGACCGAGAGAGACACAGGGACTGAGAGGGATACACAGGGACCGAACAGACACAGGTACCGAGTGAGAGACACAGAGACCGAGAGAGAGACACAGGGACCGAGAGAGGGACACAGGGAACAAGAGAGGGACACAGGGACCGAGAGAGAGACACAGGGACCGAGAGAAACAGAGTGACCGAGAGAGAGAGACAGGGACCGAGAGAGAGACACAGGGACTCAGAGAGACACCAGGACCGAGAGAGACACAGCGACCGAGAGAGAGACACAGGGACCCAGAGAGAGACACAGGGACCGAGAGAGACACAAGGACCTAGAGAGAGACACAGGGACCGAGAGAGTCACAGGGACCGAGAGAGAGACACAGGGACCTAGAGAGAGACACAGGGACCGAGAGAGACACAAGGACCTAGAGAGAGACACAGGGACCGAGAGAGTCACAGGGACCGAGAGAGAGACACAGTGACTGAGAGAGTGACACCGGGACAGAGAGAGAGACACAGGGACTGACAGAGAGAGACAGGGACCGGGAGAGACACAGGGAACGAGACAGAGACAGGTACCGAGTGAGAGACACAGGGACCGAGTGAGAGACAGAGGGACCAAGAGGGACACAGGGACCGAGAGAGAGAGACACAGGGACCGAGAGAGTCACAGGGACTGAGAGAGAGACACAGGGACTGACAGAGACACTGAAACAGAGAGAGAGAGACAGGGACCGAGTGAGAGAGACACAGGGACCGAGAGAGAGAGACACAGGGACCAAAAGAGAGACACAGGCACTGAGAGAGAGAGACACAGGGATCGATTGAGACACAGCGACCGAGAGAGACACAGGGACCGAGACAGAGAGACACAGGGACCGAGAGAGAGACAGGGACCGAGAGAGAGACACAGGGACCGAGAGAGAGAAACAGGGACCGAGAGAGAGAGACAGGGAACAATAGAGACACAGGTACTGAGTGAGAGACACAAGGACCGAGAGAGACACAGGGACCGAGTGAGAAACAGGGGTGAGAGGGAGACACAGGGACCGAGAGAGTCACAGGGACCGAGTGAGACACAGGGACTGAGAGAGAGACACAGGGACTGAGAGAGAGAGACACAGGCAACGAGAGAGAGACACAGGGACTGAGAGAGAGACACAGTGACTGAGAGAGAGAGACACAGGGACCAAGAGAGACACCAGGACCGAGAGAGACACAGGGGTGAGAGAGAGATACAGGGACCGAGAGAGACACAGGGAACGAGTGAGACACACGGACCGAGGGAGACACAGGGACCGAGAGAGAGACACAGGGACTGAGAGAGAGAGACAGGGACCGGGAGAGACACAGGGACCGAGAAAGACACAGGGAGCAAGAGACAGACACAGGGACCGAGACAGAGACAGGTACCGAGTGAGAGACACAGGCAACGAGAGAGAGACACAGGGACTGAGAGAGAGACACAGGGACTGAGAGAGAGAGACACAGGGACCAAGAGAGACTCCAGGACCGAGAGAGACACAGGGGTGAGAGAGAGATACAGGGACCGAGAGAGACACAGTGACCGAGTGAGACACAGAGACCGAGAGAGACACAGGGACCGAGAGAGAGACAGTGACCGAGAGAGACACAGGGACTGGGAGAGAGAGACACAGGGACCGAGAGAGACACAGGGACTGAGAGAGACACAGGGACCGAGAGAGAGAGACACAGGGAACGAGAGAGACAGTGACCGAGAGAGACACAGGGACTGAGAGAGAGAGAGACACTGCGACCGAGAGAGAGACACAAGGACCGAGAGAGACACAGGGACTGAGAGGGATACACAGGGACCGAGCAGACACAGGGACCGAGAGAGAGACACAGAGACCGAGAGAGAGACACAGGGACCGAGAGAGGGACACAGGGAACAAGAGAGAGATAGAGGGACTGAGCGAGTCACAGGGACCGAGAGAGACACAGGGATCGAGAGAGAGACAGTGACCGAGAGAGAGACACAAGGACCGAGTGAGACACAGGGACCGAGATGGAGACACAGGGACCGAGCTGACACAGGGACCGAGAGATAGACACAGGGACCAAGAGAGACACAGGGACCGAGAGAGAGACACAGGGACCGAGAGGGACACAGGGACTGAGAGAGAGACACAGGGACCGAGAGAAACAGAGTGACCGAGAGAGAGAGACACAGGGACCGAGAGAGAGACACAGGGACCGATTGAGACACAGGGACCGAGAGAGAGAGACACAGGGACCGAGAGAGACACAAGGACCTGGAGAGAGACACAGGGACCGAGAAAGTCTCAGGGACTGAGAGAGAGACACAGGGACTGAGCGAGTCACAGGGACCGAGAGAGAGACAGGGACCAAGAGAGAGACAGTGACCGAGAGAGACACAGGGACCGAGTGAGACACAGGGACCAAGAGAGAGACAGTGACCGAGAGAGACACAGGGACCGAGTGAGACACAGGGGTGAGAGGGAGACACAGGGACCGAGAGAGACACAGGGACCAAGAGAGAGACAGTGACCGAGAGAGACACAGGGACCGAGTGAGACACAGGGGTGAGAGGGAGACACAGGGACCGAGAGAGACACAGGGACCGAATGAGACACAGCGACCGAGAGAGACACAGGGACCGAGACAGAGAGACACAGGGACCGAGAGAGACACAGGGACCGAGGGAGAGAGACACAGGGACCGAGAGAGAGACACAGGGATAGAGTGAGAGACACAGGGACTGAGCGAGTCACAGGGACCGAGAGAGAGACAGGGACCGAGAGAGAGAGAGACAAAGGGACCGAGAGAGAGACAGGGACTGACAGAGACACAGGGACTGAGAGACTCACAGGGACCTTGAGAGAGACACAGGGACCAAGAGAGACACCAGGACCGAGAGAGACACAGCGACCGAGAGAGAGACACAGGGACCCAGAGAGACACCAGGACCGAGAGAGACACAGCGACCGAGAGAGAGACACAGGGACCCAGAGAGAGACACAGGGACCGAGAGAGACACAAGGACCTAGAGAGAGACACAGGGACCGAGAGAGTCACAGGGACTGAGAGAGAGACACAGGGACCCAGAGAGAGACACAGGGACCGAGAGAGACACAAGGACCTAGAGAGAGACACAGGGACCGAGAGAGTCACAGGGACCGAGAGAGAGACACAGTGACCGAGAGAGTGACACCGGGACAGAGAGAGAGACAGAGGGACTGAGAGAGAGAGACAGGGACCGGGAGAGACACATGGAACGAGACAGAGACAGGTACCGAGTGAGAGACACAGGGACCGAGTGAGAGACACAGGGACCAAGAGGGACACAGGGACTGAGAGAGAGAGACACAGGGACCGAGAGAGACACAAGGACCTAGAGAGAGACACAGGGACCGAGAGAGTCACAGGGACTGAGAGAGACACACAGGGACTGACAGAGACACTGAAACAGAGAGAGAGAGACAGGGACCGAGTGAGAGAGACACAGGGACCGAGTGAGAGACAGAGGGACCGATTGAGACACAGGGACTGAGAGAGTGACAGGGACCGAGAGAGAGAGACACAGGGACTGAGAGAGAGAGACACAGGGACCGAGAGAGACACAAGGACCAAGAGAGAGACACAGGGACCTAGAGAGTCACAGGGACCGAGAGAGAGACACAGGGAATAAGAGAGACACAGGTACTGAGTGAGAGACACAGGGACCGAGAGAGAGACACAGGGACCGAGAGAGAGACGCAGGGACCGAGAGACAGAGGGTCTGAGCGAGTCACAGGGACCGAGAGAGACACAGGGACCGAGAGGGAGACAGAGGGACATAGCAGACACAGGGACCGAGTGAGAGACACAAGGACTGAGCGAGTCACAGGGACCGAGAGAGAGACAGGGACCGAGAGAGAGACACAGGGAACGAGTGAGAGACAAAGGGACTGAGCGAGTCACAGGGACCGAGAGAGACACAGGGACCGAGAGAGAGACAAAGGGACCGAGAGAGAGACACAGGGACCGAGAGAGAGACACAGGGAACAAAAGAGACACAGGTACTGAGTGAGAGACACAGGGACCGAGAGAGAGATACAGGGACCGAGAGTGAGACACAGGGACCGAGAGACAGAGGGTCTGAGCGAGTCACAGGGACCGAGAGAGACACAGGGACCGAGAGGGAGACAGAGGGACATAGCAGACACAGGGACCGAGAGAGAGACACAGAGACCGAGAGAGAGAAACAGGGACCGAGTGAGAAACAGGCGTGAGAGGGAGACACAGGGACCGAGAGAGACACAGGGACCGAGTGAGACACAGGGACTGAGAGAGAGACACAGGGACTGAGAGAGAGACACAGGGACTGAGAGAGAGAGACACAGGCAACGAGAGAGAGACACAGGGACTGAGAGAGAGACACAGGGACTGAGAGAGAGACAGTGACCGAGAGAGACACAGGGACTGGGAGAGAGAGATACAGGGACCGAGAGAGAGACACAAGGACCGAGAGAGACACAGGCACCGAGTGACACACAGGGACTGAGAGAGACACAGGGACCGATTGAGACACAGGGACTGAGAGAGACACATGGACCGAGAGAGGGACAGGGACCGAGTGAGAGACACAGGGAACGAGAGAGTCAGTGACCGAGAGAGACACAGGGACTGAGAGAGTGAGAGACACAGCGACCGAGAGAGAGACACAAGGACCGAGAGAGACACAGGGACTGAGAGGGATACACAGGGACCGAACAGACACAGGTACCGAGTGAGAGACACAGAGACCGAGAGAGAGACACAGGGACCGAGAGAGGGACACAGGGAACAAGAGAGGGACACAGGGACCGAGAGAGAGACACAGGGACCGAGAGAAACAGAGTGACCGAGAGAGAGAGAGAGGGACCGAGAGAGAGAGACAGGGACCGAGAGAGAGACACAGGGACCGATTGAGACACAGGGACCGAGAGAGAGAGACACAGGGACCGAGAAAGACACAATGACCTGGAGAGAGACACAGGGACCGAGAGAGTCACAGGGACCGAGAGAGAGACACAGGGACCGAGAGAGAGACACAGGGACCGAGAGAGAGACACAAGGACCGAGAGAGACACAGGGACCGAGTGAGACACAGGGGTGAGAGAGAGAGAGACACAGGGACCGAGAGAGAGACACAGGGACCGAGAGAGACACAGGAACCGAATAAGACACAGCGACCGAGAGAGACACAGGGACCGAGACAGAGAGACACAGGGACCGAGAGAGACACAGGGACCGAGGGAGAGAGACACAGGGACCGAGAGACAGACAGGGACCGACAGAGACACAGGGACTGAGAGACTCACAGGGACCGTGAGAGAGACACAGGGACCGAGAGAAACAGAGTGACCGAGAGAGAGAGACAGGGACCGAGAGAGAGAGACAGGGACCGAGAGAGAGACACAGGGACCGATTGAGACACAGGGACCGAGAGAGAGAGACACAGGGACCGAGAAAGACACAATGACCTGGAGAGAGACACAGGGACCGAGAGAGTCACAGGGACCGAGAGAGAGACACAGGGACCGAGAGAGAGACACAGGGACCGAGAGAGAGACACAAGGACCGAGAGAGACACAGGGACCGAGTGAGACACAGGGGTGAGAGAGAGAGAGACACAGGGACCGAGAGAGAGACACAGGGACCGAGAGAGACACAGGAACCGAATAAGACACAGCGACCGAGAGAGACACAGGGACCGAGACAGAGAGACACAGGGACCGAGAGAGACACAGGGACCGAGGGAGAGAGACACAGGGACCGAGAGACAGACAGGGACCGACAGAGACACAGGGACTGAGAGACTCACAGGGACCGTGAGAGAGACACAGGGACCAAGAGAGACACCAGGACCGAGAGAGACACAGCGACCGAGAGAGAGACACAGGGACCCAGAGAGACACCAGGACCAAGAGAGACACAGCGACCGAGAGAGAGACACAGGGACCCAGAGAGAGACACAGGGACCGAGAGAGACACAAGGACCTAGAGAGAGACACAGGGACCGAGAGAGTCACAGGGACCGAGAGAGAGACACAAGGACCTAGAGAGAGACACAGGGACCGAGAGAGAGACACTGAATCTGAGAGAGAGATAGACAGGGACCGAGTGAGACACAGGGACCGAGAGAGATACACAATCGTCCGAGAGAGAAAGACAGGGAGCGAGAGAGAGACACAGGGACCGAGAGAGACACAGGGACCGAGAGAGAGACAGTGACCGAGAGGGACACAGGGACTGAGAGAGAGACACAGGGACCGAGAGAGAGACAGGGACCGAGTGAGACACAGCGTCCGAGAGAGACACAGGGACCGAGAGAGAGACACAGGGAACGAGAGAGACACACAGGGACCGAGTGAGAGACACAGGGATTGAGCGAGTCATAGGGACCGAGAGAGACACAGGGACCGAGAGAGAGACACAGGGACCGAGAGAGAGACAAAGGGACCGAGAGAGACACAGGGACCGAGTGAGACACAGAGACAGAGAGTGACACAGGGACTGGGAGAGAGAGACACAGGGACCGAGAGAGAGACACAGGGACCGAGAGAGTCACAGGGACTGAGAGAGAGAGAGAGAGACACAGCGACCGAGAGAGAGACACAAGGACCGAGAGAGACACAGGGACCAAGAGGGAGACACAGAGACCGAGCAGACACAGGGACCGAGATAGAGACACAGAGACCGAGAGAGAGAGACACAGGGACCGAGAGAGAGACACAGGGAACAAGAGAGACACAGGTACTGAGTGAGAGAAACAGGGACCGAGAGAGAGACACAGGGACCGAGAGAGAGACACAGGGACCGAGAGAGACAGAGGGACTGAGCGAGTCACAGGGACCGAGAGAGACACAGGGACCGCGAGGGGACAGAGGGACATAGCAGACACAGGGACCGAGAGAGAGACACAGAGACCGAGAGAGAGAAACAGGGACCGAGAGAGAGAGACAGGGAACAATAGCGACACAGGTACTGAGTGAGAGAAAAAAGGACCGAGAGAGACACAGGGACCGAGTGAGGAACAGGGGTGAGAGGGAGACACAGGGACCGAGAGAGACACAGGGACCGAGTGAGACACAGGGACTGAGAGAGAGACATAGGGACTGAGAGAGAGACAGGGACCGAGCGAGACACAGGGACCAAGAGAGAGACAGTGACCGAGAGAGACACAGGGACCGAGTGAGACACAGGGGTGAGAGGGAGACACAGCGACCGAGAGAGATACAGGGACCGAATGAGACACAGCGACCGAGAGAGTCACAGGGACCGAGACAGAGAGACACAGGGACCGAGAGAGAGAGACACAGGGACCGAGTGAGAGACACAGGGACTGAGCGAGTCACAGGGACCGAGAGAGAGACAGGGACTGAGAGAGAGAGACACAGGGACCGAGAGAGAGACAGGGACCGACAGAGACACAGGGACTGAGAGACTCACAGGGACCGTGAGAGAGACACAGGGACCAAGAGAGACACAGGGACCGAGACAGAGAGACACAGGGACCGAGAGAGACACAGGGACCGAGGGGGAGAGACACAGGGACCGAGAGAGAGACACAGGGACCGAGTGAGAGACACAGGGACTGAGCGAGTCACAGGGACCGAGAGAGAGACAGGGACTGAGAGAGAGAGACACAGGGACCGAGAGAGAGACAGGGCCCGACAGAGACACAGGGACTGAGAGACTCACAGGGACCGTGAGAGAGACACAGGGACCAAGAGAGACACCAGGACCGAGAGAGACACAGCGACCGAGAGAGAGACACAGGGACCCAGAGAGACACCAGGACCAAGAGAGACACAGCGACCGAGAGAGAGACACAGGGACCCAGAGAGAGACACAGGGACCGAGAGAGACACAAGGACCTAGAGAGAGACACAGGGACCGAGAGAGTCACAGGGACCGAGAGAGAGACACAAGGACCTAGAGAGAGACACAGGGACCGAGAGAGTCACAGGGACCGAGAGAGAGACACTGAATCTGAGAGAGAGATAGACAGGGACCGAGTGAGACACAGGGACCGAGAGAGATACACAATCGTCCGAGAGAGAAAGACAGGGAGCGAGAGAGAGACACAGGGACCGAGAGAGACACAGGGACCGAGAGAGAGACAGTGACCGAGAGGGACACAGGGACTGAGAGAGAGACACAGGGACCGAGAGAGAGACAGGGACCGAGTGAGACACAGCGTCCGAGAGAGACACAGGGACCGAGAGAGAGACACAGGGAACGAGAGAGACACACAGGGACCGAGTGAGAGACACAGGGATTGAGCGAGTCACAGGGACCCAGAGAGACACAGGGACCGAGAGAGAGACACAGGGACCGAGAGAGAGACAAAGGGACCGAGAGAGACACAGGGACCGAGTGAGACACAGAGACAGAGAGAGACACAGGGACAGAGAGAGACACAAGGACCGAGAGAATCACAGGGACCGAGTGAAACACAGGGACTGAGAGAGACACAGGGACCGAGTGAGACACAGGGACCGAGAGAGTCACAGGGACCTAGAGAGAGACAGTGACCGAGAGAGACACAGGGACTGAGAGAGAGAGAGAGAGACACAGCGACCGAGAGAGAGACACAAGGACCGAGAGAGACACAGGGACCAAGAGGGAGATACAGAGACCGAGCAGACACAGGGACCGAGATAGAGACACAGAGACCGAGAGAGAGAGACACAGGGACCGAGAGAGAGACACAGGGAACAAGAGAGACACAGGTACTGAGTGAGAGAAACAGGGACCGAGAGAGAGACACAGGGACCGAGAGAGAGACACAGGGACCGAGAGAGACAGAGGGACTGAGCGAGTCACAGGGACCGAGAGAGACACAGGGACCGAGAGGGGACAGAGGGACATAGCAGACACAGGGACCGAGAGAGAGACACAGAGACCGAGAGAGAGAAACAGGGACCGAGAGAGAGAGACAGGGAACAATAGCGACACAGGTACTGAGTGAGAGAAAAAAGGACCGAGAGAGACACAGGGACCGAGTGAGGAACAGGGGTGAGAGGGAGACACAGGGACCGAGAGAGACACAGGGACCGAGTGAGACACAGGGACTGAGAGAGAGACATAGGGACTGAGAGAGAGACAGGGACCGAGCGAGACACAGGGACCGAGTGAGACACAGGGGTGAGAGGGAGACACAGCGACCGAGAGAGATACAGGGACCGAATGAGACACAGCGACCGAGAGAGACACAGGGACCGAGACAGAGAGACACAGGGACCGAGAGAGACACAGGGACCGAGGGAGAGAGACACAGGGACCGAGAGAGAGACACAGGGACCGAGTGAGAGACACAGGGACTGAGCGAGTCACAGGGACCGAGAGAGAGAGACAGGGACCGAGAGAGAGAGACACAGGGACCGAGAGAGAGACAGGGACCGACAGAGACACAGGGACTGAATGACTCACAGGGACCGTGAGAGAGACACAGGGACCAAGAGAGACACCAGGACCGAGAGAGACACAGCGACCGAGAGAGAGACACAGGGACCCAGAGAGACACCAGGACCGAGAGAGACACAGCGACCGAGAGAGAGACACAGGGACCCAGAGAGAGACACAGGGACCGAGAGAGACACAAGGACCTGGAGAGAGACACAGGGACCAAGAGAGTCACAGGGACCGAGAGAGAGACACAGGGACCCAGAGAGAGACACAGGGACCGAGAGAGACACAAGGACATAGAGAGAGACACAGGGACCGAGAGAGTCACAGGGACCGAGAGATAGACACTGAAACTGAGAGAGAGAGAGACAGGGACCGAGTGAGACACAGGGACCGAGAGAGAGACAGTGACCGAGAGGGACACAGAGACTGAGAGAGAGACAGGGACCGAGAGAGATACACAATCGTCCGAGAGAGAAAGACAGGGAGCGAGAGAGAGACACAGGGACCGAGAGAGACACAGGGACCGAGAGAGAGACAGTGACCGAGAGGGACACAGAGACTGAGAGAGAGACACAGGGACCGAGAGAGAGACAGGGACCGAGAGAGACACAGCGTCCGAGACGAGACACAGGGACCGAGAGAGAGACACAGGGAACGAGAGAGACACACAGGGACCGAGTGAGAGACACAGGGATTGAGCGAGTCACAGGGACCGAGAGAGACACAGGGACCGAGAGAGAGACAACAGGGACCGAGAGAGAGACAAAGGGACCGAGAGAGACACAGGGACCGAGTGAGACACAGAGACAGAGAGAGACACAGGGACTGGGAGAGAGAGACACAGGGACCGAGAGAGAGACACAAGGACCGAGAGAATCACAGGGACCGAGTGAAACACAGGGACTGAGAGAGACACAGAGACCGAGAGAGACACAGGGACCGAGAGAGACACAGGGACCTAGAGAGAGACAGTGACCGAGAGAGACACAGGGACTGAGAGAGAGAGAGACACAGCGACCGAGAGAGAGACACAAGGACCGAGAGAGATACAGGGACCAAGAGGGAGACACAAGGACCGAGCAGACACAGGGACCGAGATAGAGACACAGAGACCGAGAGAGAAACACAGGGACCGAGAGAGAGACACAGGGAACAAGAGAGACACAGGTACTGAGTGAGAGAAACAGGGACTGAGAGAGAGACACAGGGACCGAGAGAGACAGAGGGACTCAGCGAGTCACAGGGACCGAGAGAGACACAGGGACCGAGAGGGGACAGAGGGACATAGCAGACACAGGGACCGAGAGAGAGACACAGAGACCGAGAGAGAGACACAGGGACCGAGAGAGAGAGACAGGGAACAATAGCGACACAGGTACTGAGTGAGAGAAACAAGGACCGAGAGAGACACAGGGACCGAGTGAGAAACAGGGGTGAGAGGGAGACACAGGGACCGAGAGAGACACAGGGACCGAGTGAGACACAGGGACTGAGAGAGAGACACAGGGACTGAGAGAGAGACAGGGACCGAGCGAGACACAGGGACCAAGAGCGAGACAGTGACCGAGAGAGACACAGGGACCGAGTGAGACACAGGGGTGAGAGGGAGACACAGCGACCAAGAGAGATACAGGGACCGAATGAGACACAGCGACCGAGAGAGACACAGGGACCGAGACAGAGAGACACAGGGACCGAGAGAGACACAGGGACCGAGGGAGAGAGACACAGGGACCGAGAGAGAGACACAGGGACCGAGTGAGAGACACAGGGACTGAGCGAGTCACAGGGACCGAGAGAGAGACAGGGACCGAGAGAGAGAGACACAGGGACCGAGAGAGAGACAGGGACCGACAGAGACACAGGGACTGAGAGACTCACAGGGACCGTGAGAGAGACACAGGGACCAAGAGAGACACCAGGACCGAGAGAGACACAGCGACCGAGAGAGAGACTCAGGGACCCAGAGAGACACCAGGACCGAGAGAGACACAGCAACCGGGAGAGAGACACAGGGACCCAGAGAGAGACACAGGGACCGAGAGAGACACAAGGACCTAGAGAGAGACACAGGGACCGAGAGAGTCACAGGGACCGAGAGAGAGACACTGAATCTGAGAGAGAGAGAGACAGGGACCGAGTGAGACACACAATCGTCCGAGAGAGAAAGACAGGGAGCGAGAGAGAGACACAGGGACCGACAGAGACACAGGGACCGAGAGAGAGACAGTGACCGAGAGGGACACAGGGACTGAGAGAGAGACACAGGGACCGAGAGAGAGACAGGGACCGAGTGAGACACAGGGACCGAGTGAGACACAGGGACCGAGAGAGAGACACAGGGAACGAGAGAGACACAGGGAACGAGTGAGAGACACAGGGATTGAGCAAGTCACAGGGACCGAGAGAGACACAGGGACCGAGAGAGAGACACAGGGACCGAGAGAGAGACAAAGGGACCGAGAGAGACACAGGGACCGAGTGAGACACAGAGACAGAGAGAGACACAGGGACTGGGAGAGAGAGACACAGGGACCGAGAGAGAGACACAAGGACCGAGAGAATCACAGGGACCGAGTGAAACACAGGGACTGAGAGAGACACAGGGACCCAGAGAGACACAGGAACCGAGAGAGACACAGGGACTGAGAGAGAGAGAGACACAGCGACCGAGAGAGAGACACAAGGACCGAGAGAGACACAGGGACCAAGAGGGAGACACAAGGACCGAGAGAGAGACACAGGGACCGAGAGAGAGACACAGGGAACAAGAGAGACACAGGTACTGAGTGAGAGAATCAGGGACCGAGAGAGAGACACAGGGACCGAGAGAGAGACACAGGGACCGAGAGAGACAGAGGGACTGAGCGAGTCACAGGGACCGAGAGAGACACAGGGACCGAAAGGGGACAGAGGGACATAGCAGACACAGGGACCGAGAGAGAGACACAGAGACCGAGAGAGAGAAACAGGGACCGAGAGAGAGAGACAGGGAACAATAGAGACACAGGTACTGAGTGAGAGAAACAAGGACCGAGAGAGACACAGGGACCGAGTGAGAAACAGGGGTGAGAGGGAGACACAGGGACCGAGAGAGACATAGGCACCGAGTGAGACACAGGGACCGAGAGAGACACAGGGACTGAGAGAGACACAAGGACCGAGAGAGAGACTCAGGGACCGAGAGAGAGAGAGACAGGGACCGAGAGAGAGACACAGGGACCGATTGAGACACAGGGACCGAGAGAGTGACAGGGACCGAGTGAGACACAGGGACCGAGAGAGAGAGACACAGGGACCGACAGAGTCACAGGGACCGAGAGAGAGACACAGGGACCGACAGAGACACTGAAACTGAGAGAGAGAGAGACAGGGACCGAGTGAGAGAGACACAGGGACCGAAAGAGAGACACAGGGACCGAGAGAGACACAGGGACTGAGAGAGACACAGGGACCGAGAGAGAGACACAGGGACTGAGAGAGAGCCACAGGGATCGATTGAGACACAGCGACCGAGAGAGACACAGGGACCGAGAGAGACACAGGGACCGAGAGAGAGACACAGGGACCGAGTGAGAGACACAAGGACTGAGCGAGTCGCAGGGACTGAGAGAGAGACAGGGACCGAGAGAGAGACACAGGGAACGAGTGAGAGACACAAGGACCTAGAGAGAGACACAGGGACCGAGAGAGTCACAGGGACCGAGAGAGAGACACAGGGACCGAAAGAGACACTGAATCTGACAGAGAGAGAGACAGGGATCGAGTGAGACACAGGGACCAAGAGAGAGACAGGGACCGAGTGAGAGACAGAGGGACCAATGGAGACACAGGGACCGAGAGAGAGACAGTGACCGAGAGGGACACAGGGACTGAGAGAGAGACAGGGACCGAGAGAGAGACACAGGGACCGAGAGAGAGAGACTCAGGGACCGAGAGAGAGACACAAGGACCGAGAGAGACTCAGGGACCGAGTGAGACACAGGGGTGAGAGGGAGACACAGGGACCGAGCGAGACACAGGGACCGAGTGAGACACAGCGTCCGTGAGAGACACAGGGACCGACAGAGAGACACAGGGAACGAGAGAGACACGCAGGGACCGAGTGAGAGACACAGGGACTGAGCGAGTCACAGGGACCGAGAGAGACACACAGGGACCGAGAGAGAGACAAAGGGACTGAGAGAGACACAGGGACCGAGTGAGACACAGAGACAGAGAGAGACACTGGGACCGAGAGAGACACAGGGACCGAGAGAGAGACAGTGAGCGAGAGAGAGACAGTGAGCGAGAGAGACACAGGGACTGGGAGAGAGACACAGGGTCTTAGAGAGAGACAGTGACCGAGAGAGACACAGGGACTGAGAGAGAGAGAGACACAGCGACCGAGAGAGAGACACAAGGACCGAGAGAGACACAGGGACCGAGAGGGAGACACAGGGACCGAGAGAGAGAGACAGGGAACAAGAGAGACACAGGTACTGAGTGAGAGACACAGGGACTGAGAGAGAGACTCAGGGACCGAGCAGACACAGGGACCGAGAGAGAGACACAGGGAACAAGAGAGACACAGGTACTGAGTGAGAGACACAGGGACTGAGAGAGAGACTCAGGGACCGAGAGACACAGAGGGACTGAGCGAGTCACAGGGACCGAGAGAGACACAGGGACCGAGAGGGGACAGAGGGACATAGCAGACACAGGGACCGAGAGAGACACAGAGACCGAGAGAGAGAAACAGGGACCGAGAGAGAGAGACAGGGAACAATAGAGACACAGGTACTGAGTGAGAGAAACAAGGACCGAGAGCGACACAGGGACCGAGTGAGAAACAGGGGTGAGAGGGAGACACAGGGACCGAGAGAGACACAGGGACCTAGTGAGACACAGGGACTGAGAGAGAGACACAGGGACTGAGAGAGAGACACAGGGACTGAGAGAGAGAGACACAGGCAACGAGAGAGAGACACAGGTACTGAGAGAGAGACACAGGGACTGAGAGAGAGAGACACAGGGACCAAGAGAGACACCAGGACCGAGAGAGACACAGGGGTGAGAGAGAGATACAGGGACCGAGAGAGACACAGGGAACGAGTGAGACACACGGACCGAGGGAGACACAGGGACCGAGAGAGAGACGCAAGGACCGAGAGAGAGACACAGGGACTGAGAGAGAGAGACAGGGACTGGGAGAGACACAGGGACCGAGAAAGACGCAGGGAGCAAGAGAGAGACACAGGGACCGAGAGAGACACCGGGACCGAGAGAGACACAGTGACCGAGTGAGACACAGAGACCGAGAGAGACACAGGGACCGAGAGAGAGACAGTGACCGAGAGAGACACAGGGACGGGGAGAGAGAGAGACACAGGGACCGAGAGAGAGACACAAGGACCGAGAGAGACACAGGCACCGAGTGAGGCACAGGGACCGAGAGAGAGACACAGGGACCGAGAGAGTCACAGGGACCGAGAGAGAGACACTGAATCTGAGAGAGAGAGAGACAGGGACCGAGTGAGACACAGGGAGCGAGAGAGAGACACAGGGACCGACAGAGACACAGGGACCGTGAGAGAGACAGTGACCGAGAGGGACACAGGGACTGAATGAGAGACACAGGGACCGAGAGAGAGACAGGGACCGAGTGAGACACAGCGTCCGAGAGAGACACAGGGAACGAGAGAGAGACAAAGGGACCGAGAGAGACACAGGGACCGAGTGAGACACAGTGACAGAGAGAGACACAGGGACTGGGAGAGAGAGACACAGGGACCGAGAGAGAGACACAAGGACCGAGAGAATCACAGGGACCGAGTGAAACACAGGGACTGAGAGAGACACAGGGACTGAGAGAGACACAGGGACCGAGAGAGACACAGGGACCTAGAGAGAGACAGTGACCGAGAGAGACACAGGGACTGAGAGAGAGAGAGACACAGCGACCGAGAGAGAGACACAAGGACCGAGAGAGACACAGGGACCAAGAGGGAGACACAGGGACCGAGCAGACACAGGGACCGAGATAGAGACACTGAGACCGAGAGAGAGACACAGGGACCGAGAGAGAGAGACACAGGGAACAAGCGAGACACAGGTACTGAGTGAGAGAAACAGGGACTGAGAGAGAGACACAGGGACTGAGAGAGAGAGACACAGGGACCAAGAGAGACACCAGGACCGAGAGAGACACAGGGGTGAGAGAGAGATACAGGGACCGAGAGAGACACAGGGAACGAGTGAGACACACGGACCGAGGGAGACACAGGGACCGAGAGAGAGACACAAGGACCGAGAGAGAGACACATGGACTGAGAGAGAGAGACAGGGACCGGGAGAGACACGGGGACTGAGACAGACACCGGGACCGAGAGAGACACAGTGAACGAGTGAGACACAGAGACCGAGAGAGACACAGGGACCGAGAGAGAGACAGTGACCGAGAGAGACACAGAGACCGAGAGAGAGACACAAGGACCGAGAGGGACTCAGGGACCAAGAGAGACACAGGGACTGAGAGAGACACAGGGACCGAGAGAGACACAGGGACCGAGAGAGAGACACAGGGACCGAGAGAGAGACACAAGGACCGAGAGGGACTCAGGGACCAAGAGAGACACAGGGACTGAGAGAGACACAGGGACCGAGAGAGACACAGGGACCGAGAGAGAGCCACAGGGACCGAGAGAGAGACAAAGGGACCGAGAGAGACACAGGGACCGAGTGAGACACAGGGACCGAGAGAGAGACACAGGGAACACGAGAGACACAGGTACTGAGTGAGAGACACAGGGGCCGAGAGAGAGACTCAGGGACCGAGAGAGAGACACAGGGACCGAGAGACACAGAGGGACTGAGAGAGAGAGAGACACAGCGACCGAGAGAGAGACACAAGGACCGAGAGAGACACAGGGACCGAGAGGGAGACACAGGGACCGAGCAGACACAGGGACCGAGAGAGAGACACAGGGACCGAGAGAGAGACACAGGGAACAAGAGAGACACAGGTACTGAGTGAGAGACACAGGGACCGAGAGAGAGACTCAGGGACCGAGAGAGAGACACAGGGACCGAGAGACACAGAGGGACTGAGCGAGTCACAGGGACCGAGCAGACACAGGGACCGAGAGAGACACAGAGACCAAGAGAGAGATACAGGGACCGAGAGAGAGAGACAGGGAACAATAGAGACTCAGGTACTGAGTGAGAGAAACAAGGACCGAGAGCGACACAGGGACCGAGTGAGAAACAGGGGTGAGAGGGAGACACAAGGACCGAGAGAGACACAGGGACCGAGTGAGACACAGGGACTGAGAGACAGACACAGGGACTGAGAGAGAGACACAGGGACTGAGAGAGAGAGACACAGGCAACGAGAGAGAGACACAGGTACTGAGAGAGAGACACAGGGACTGAGAGAGAGAGACACAGGGGCCAAGAGAGACACCAGGACCGAGAGAGACACAGGGGTGAGAGAGAGATACAGGGACCGAGAGAGACACAGGGAACGAGTGAGACACACGGACCGAGGGAGACACAGGGACCGAGAGAGAGACACAAGGACCGAGAGAGAGACACAGGGACTGAGAGAGAGAGACAGGGACCGGGAGAGACACAGGGACCGAGAAAGACACAGGGAGCAAGAGAGAGACACAGTGACCGAGTGAGACACAGAGACCGAGAGAGACACAGGGACCGAGAGAGAGACAGTGACCGAGAGAGACACAGGGACTGGGAGAGAGAGAGACAGAGGGACCGAGAGAGAGACACAAGGACCGAGAGAGACACAGGCTCCGAGTGAGACACAGGGACCGAGAGAGAGACACAGGGACCGAGAGAGTCACAGGGACCGAGAGAGACACAGGGACCGTGAGAGAGACAGTGACCGAGAGGGACACAGGGACTGAGAGAGAGACACAGGGACCGAGAGAGAGACAGGGACCAAGTGAGACACAGCGTCCGAGAGAGACACAGGGACCGAGAGAGAGACACAAGGACCGAGAGAATCACAGGGACCGAGTGAAACACAGGGAATGAGAGAGACACAGGGACCCAGAGAGACACAGGGACCGAGAGAGACACAGGGACCTAGAGAGAGACAGTGACCGAGAGAGACACAGGGACTGAGAGAGAGAGAGACACAGCGACTGAGAGAGAGACACAGGGACCGAGAGAGAGACACAGGGAACAAGAGAGACACAGGTACTGAGTGAGAGAAACAGGGACCGAGAGAGAGACACAGGGACCGAGAGAGAGACACAGGGACCGAGAGAGACAGAGGGACTGAGCGAGTCACAGGGACCGAGAGAGACACAGGGACCGAGAGGGGACAGAGGGACACAGCAGACACAGGGACCGAGAGAGAGACACAGAGACCGAGTGAGAGAAACAAGGACCGAGAGAGACATAGGGACCGAGTGAGAAACAGGGGTGAGAGGGAGACACAGGGACCGAGAGAGACATAGGGACCGAGTGAGACACAGGGACTGAGAGACAGACACAGGGACTGAGAGAGAGACACAGGGACTGAGAGAGAGAGACACAGGCAACGAGAGAGAGACACAGGGACTGAGAGAGAGACACAGGGACTGAGAGAGAGAGACACAGGGACCAAGAGAGACACCAGGACCGAGAGAGACACAGGGGTGAGAGAGAGATACAGGGACCGAGAGAGACACAGGGAACGAGTGAGACACACGGACCGAGGGAGACACAGGGACCGAGAGAGAGACACAAGGACCGAGAGAGAGACACATGGACTGAGAGAGAGAGACAGGGACCGGGAGAGACACAGGGACCGAGAAAGACACAGGGAGCAAGAGAGAGACACAGGGACCGAGAGAGACACTGGGACCGAGAGAGACACAGTGAACGAGTGAGACACAGAGACCGAGAGAGACACAGGGACCGAGAGAGAGACAGTGACCGAGAGAGACACAGGGACTGGGAGAGAGAGAGACACAGGGACCGAGAGAGAGACACAAGGACCGAGAGAGACACAGGCACCGAGTGAGACACAGGGACTGAGAGATACACAGGGACCGAGAGAGACACAGGGACTGAGAGAGACACAGGGACCGAGAGAGAGACACAGGGACCGAGAGAGACAGTGACCGAGAGAGACACAGAGACTGAGAGGGAGAGAGACACAGCGACCGAGAGAGAGACACAAGGACCGAGAGAGACACAGGGACTGAGAGGGATACACAGGGACCGAGCAGACACAGGGACCGAGAGAGAGACACAGAGACCGAGAGAGAGACACAAGGACCGAGAGAGGGACACAGGGAACAAGAGAGAGAGAGAGGGATTGAGCGAGTCACAGGGACCGAGAGAGACACAGGGACCGAGAGAGAGACACAAGGACCGAGAGATACACAGGGACCGAGATGGAGACACAGGGACCGAGCTGACACAGGGACCGAGAGAGAGACACAGGGACCAAGAGAGACACAGGGACTGAGACAGAGACAGTGACCGAGAGAGAGACACAAGGACCGAGAGAGACACAGGGACCGAGTGAGAGACACAGGGACCGAGTGAGAGACACAGGGACCGACAGAGAGACACAGGGACCGAGAGGGACACAGGGACCGAGAGGGACACAGGGACCGAGAGAGAGACACAGGGACCGAGAGAGAGACACAGGGACCGAGAGAGACACAGGGACCGATTGAGACACAGCGACCGAGAGAGACACAGGGACCGAGACAGAGAGACACAAGGACCAAGAGAGAGACACAAGGACCGAGTGACAGACACAAGGACTGAGCGAGTCGCAGGGACCGAGAGAGACACAGGGACCGAGAGAGAGACAGGGACCGAGAGAGAGACACAGGGAACGAGTGAGAGACACAAGGACCTAGAGAGAGACACAGGGACCGAGAGAGTCACAGGGACCGAGAGAGAGACACAGGGACCGAGAGGGACACAGGGACCGAAAGAGACACTGAATCTGAGAGAGAGAGAGACAGGGACCGAGTGAGAGACAGAGGGACCAATGGAGACACAGGGACCGAGAGAGAGACACAATCGTCCGAGAGAGAAAGACAGGGAGCGAGAGAGAGACACAAGGACCGAGAGAAACACAGGGACCGAGAGAGAGACAGTGACCGAGAGGGACACAGGGACTGAGAGAGAGAGACACAGGGACCGAGAGAGAGACACAAGGACCGAGAGAGACTCAGGGACCGAGTGAGACACAGGGGTGAGAGGGAGATACAGGGACCGAGCGAGACACAGGGACCGAGTGAGACACAGCGTCCGTGAGAGACACAGGGACCGACAGAGAGACACAGGGAACGAGAGAGACACACAGGGACCGAGTGAGAGACACAGGGACTGAGCGAGTCACAGGGACCGAGAGAGACACAGGGACCGAGAGAGAGACACAGGGACCGAGAGAGAGACAAAGGGACCGAGAGAGACACAGGGACCGAGTGAGACACAGAGACAGAGAGAGACACAGGGACTGGGAGAGAGAGACACAGGGACCGAGAGAGAGACGCAAGGACCGAGAGAATCACAGGGACCGAGTGAAACACAGGGACCGAGAGAGACACAGGGACCGAGAGAGACACAGGGACCGAGAGAGACACAGGGACCTAGAGAGAGACCGTGACCGAGAGAGACACAGGGACTGAGAGAGAGAGAGACACAAGGACCGAGAGAGACACAGGGACCGAGAGGGAGACACAGGGACCGAGCAGACACAGGGACCGAGAGAGAGACACAGGGACCGAGAGAGAGACACAGGGAACAAGAGAGACACAGGTACTGAGTGAGAGACACAGGGACCGAGAGAGAGACTCAGGGACCGAAAGAGAGACACAGGGACCGAGAGACACAGAGGGACTGAGCGAGTCACAGGGACCGAGAGAGACACAGGGACCGAGAGGGGACAGAGGGATATAGCAGACACAGGGACCGAGAGAGAGACACAGGGACCGAGAGAGAGAAACAGGGACCGAGAGAGAGAGACAGGGAACAATAGAGACACAGGGGTAAGAGGGAGACACAGGGACCGAGAGAGACACAGGGACCGAGTGAGACACAGGGACTGAGAGAGAGACACAGGGACTGAGAGAGAGACACAGGGACTGAGAGAGAGAGACACAGGCAACGAGAGAGAGACACAGGTACTGAGAGAGAGACACAGGGACTGAGAGAGAGAGACACAGGGACCAAGAGAGACACCAGGACCGAGAGAGACACAGGGGTGAGAGAGAGATACAGGGACCGAGAGAGACACAGGGAACGAGTGAGACACACGGACCGAGGGAGACACAGGGACCGAGAGAGAGACACAAGGACCGAGAGAGAGACACAGGGACTGAGAGAGAGAGACAGGGACCGGGAGAGAGACACTGGGAACGAGTGAGAGACAAAGGGACTGAGAGAGACACAGGGACCGAGAGAGACACAGGGACCGAGAGAGACACAGGGACCGAGAGAGACACAGGGACCGAAAGAGAGACACAGGGACCGAGAGAGAGACACAAGGACCTAGAGAGGGACACAGGGACCGAGAGAGTCACAGGGACCGAGAGAGAGACACAGGGACCGACAGAGACACTGAATCTGAGAGAGAGAGAGACAGGGATCGAGAGAGAGACACAAGGACCGAGAGAGACTCAGGGACCGAGTGAGACACAGGGGTGAGAGGGAGATACAGGGACCGAGCGAGACACAGGGACCGAGTGAGACACAGCGTCCGTGAGAGACACAGGGACCGACAGAGAGACACAGGGAACGAGAGAGACACACAGGGACCGAGTGAGAGACACAGGGACTGAGCGAGTCACAGGGACCGAGAGAGACACAGGGACCGAGAGAGAGACACAGGGACCGAGAAAGACACAGGGAGCAAGAGAGAGACACAGTGACCGAGTGAGAAACAGAGACCGAGAGAGACACAGGGACCGAGAGAGAGACAGTGACCGAGAGAGACACAGGGACTGGGAGAGAGAGAGACAGAGGGACCGAGAGAGAGACACAAGGACCGAGAGAGACACAGGCTCCGAGTGAGACACAGGGACCGAGAGAGAGACACAGGGACCGAGAGAGTCACAGGGACCGAGAGAGACACAGGGACCGTGAGAGAGACAGTGACCGAGAGGGACACAGGGACTGAGAGAGAGACACAGGGACCGAGAGAGAGACAGGGACCGAGTGAGACACAGCGTCCGAGAGAGACACAGGGACCGAGAGAGAGACACAAGGACCGAGAGAATCACAGGGACCGAGTGAAACACAGGGAATGAGAGAGACACAGGGACCCAGAGAGACACAGGGACCGAGAGAGACACAGGGACCTAGAGAGAGACAGTGACCGAGAGAGACACAGGGACTGAGAGAGAGAGAGACACAGCGACCGAGAGAGAGACACAGGGACCGAGAGAGAGACACAGGGAACAAGAGAGACACAGGTACTGAGTGAGAGAAACAGGGACCGAGAGAGAGACACAGGGACCGAGAGAGAGACACAGGGACCGAGAGAGACAGAGGGACTGAGCGAGTCACAGGGACCGAGAGAGACACAGGGACCGAGAGGGGACAGAGGGACACAGCAGACACAGGGACCGAGAGAGAGACACAGAGACCGAGTGAGAGAAACAAGGACCGAGAGAGACATAGGGACCGAGTGAGAAACAGGGGTGAGAGGGAGACACAGGGACCGAGAGAGACATAGGGACCGAGTGAGACACAGGGACTGAGAGACAGACACAGGGACTGAGAGAGAGACACAGGGACTGAGAGAGAGAGACACAGGCAACGAGAGAGAGACACAGGGACTGAGAGAGAGACACAGGGACTGAGAGAGAGAGACACAGGGACCAAGAGAGACACCAGGACCGAGAGAGACACAGGGGTGAGAGAGAGATACAGGGACCGAGAGAGACACAGGGAACGAGTGAGACACACGGACCGAGGGAGACACAGGGACCGAGAGAGAGACACAAGGACCGAGAGAGAGACACATGGACTGAGAGAGAGAGACAGGGACCGGGAGAGACACAGGGACCGAGAAAGACACAGGGAGCAAGAGAGAGACACAGGGACCGAGAGAGACACTGGGACCGAGAGAGACACAGTGAACGAGTGAGACACAGAGACCGAGAGAGACACAGGGACCGAGAGAGAGACAGTGACCGAGAGAGACACAGGGACTGGGAGAGAGAGAGACACAGGGACCGAGAGAGAGACACAAGGACCGAGAGAGACACAGGCACCGAGTGAGACACAGGGACTGAGAGATACACAGGGACCGAGAGAGACACAGGGACTGAGAGAGACACAGGGACCGAGAGAGAGACACAGGGACCGAGAGAGACAGTGACCGAGAGAGACACAGAGACTGAGAGGGAGAGAGACACAGCGACCGAGAGAGAGACACAAGGACCGAGAGAGACACAGGGACTGAGAGGGATACACAGGGAGCGAGCAGACACAGGGACCGAGAGAGAGACACAGAGACCGAGAGAGAGACACAAGGACCGAGAGAGGGACACAGGGAACAAGAGAGAGAGAGAGGGATTGAGCGAGTCACAGGGACCGAGAGAGACACAGGGACCGAGAGAGAGACACAAGGACCGAGAGATACACAGGGACCGAGATGGAGACACAGGGACCGAGCTGACACAGGGACCGAGAGAGAGACACAGGGACCAAGAGAGACACAGGGACTGAGACAGAGACAGTGACCGAGAGAGAGACACAAGGACCGAGAGAGACACAGGGACCGAGTGAGAGACACAGGGACCGAGTGAGAGACACAGGGACCGACAGAGAGACACAGGGACCGAGAGGGACACAGGGACCGAGAGGGACACAGGGACCGAGAGAGAGACACAGGGACCGAGAGAGAGACACAGGGACCGAGAGAGACACAGGGACCGATTGAGACACAGCGACCGAGAGAGACACAGGGACCGAGACAGAGAGACACAAGGACCAAGAGAGAGACACAAGGACCGAGTGACAGACACAAGGACTGAGCGAGTCGCAGGGACCGAGAGAGACACAGGGACCGAGAGAGAGACAGGGACCGAGAGAGAGACACAGGGAACGAGTGAGAGACACAAGGACCTAGAGAGAGACACAGGGACCGAGAGAGTCACAGGGACCGAGAGAGACACTGAATCTGAGAGAGAGAGAGACAGGGACCGAGTGAGAGACAGAGGGACCAATGGAGACACAGGGACCGAGAGAGAGACACAATCGTCCGAGAGAGAAAGACAGGGAGCGAGAGAGAGACACAAGGACCGAGAGAAACACAGGGACCGAGAGAGAGACAGTGACCGAGAGGGACACAGGGACTGAGAGAGAGAGACACAGGGACCGAGAGAGAGACACAAGGACCGAGAGAGACTCAGGGACCGAGTGAGACACAGGGGTGAGAGGGAGATACAGGGACCGAGCGAGACACAGGGACCGAGTGAGACACAGCGTCTGTGAGAGACACAGGGACCGACAGAGAGACACAGGGAACGAGAGAGACACACAGGGACCGAGTGAGAGACACAGGGACTGAGCGAGTCACAGGGACCGAGAGAGACACAGGGACCGAGAGAGAGACACAGGGACCGAGAGAGAGACAAAGGGACCGAGAGAGACACAGGGACCGAGTGAGACACAGAGACAGAGAGAGACACAGGGACTGGGAGAGAGAGACACAGGGACCGAGAGAGAGACACAAGGACCGAGAGAATCACAGGGACCGAGTGAAACACAGGGACCGAGAGAGACACAGGGACCGAGAGAGACACAGGGACCGAGAGAGACACAGGGACCTAGAGAGAGACCGTGACCGAGAGAGACACAGGGACTGAGAGAGAGAGAGACACAAGGACCGAGAGAGACACAGGGACCGAGAGGGAGACACAGGGACCGAGCAGACACAGGGACCGAGAGAGAGACACAGGGACCGAGAGAGAGACACAGGGAACAAGAGAGACACAGGTACTGAGTGAGAGACACAGGGACCGAGAGAGAGACTCAGGGACCGAAAGAGAGACACAGGGACCGAGAGACACAGAGGGACTGAGCGAGTCACAGGGACCGAGAGAGACACAGGGACCGAGAGGGGACAGAGGGATATAGCAGACACAGGGACCGAGAGAGAGACACAGGGACCGAGAGAGAGAAACAGGGACCGAGAGAGAGAGACAGGGAACAATAGAGACACAGGGGTAAGAGGGAGACACAGGGACCGAGAGAGACACAGGGACCGAGTGAGACACAGGGACTGAGAGAGAGACACAGGGACTGAGAGAGAGACACAGGGACTGAGAGAGAGAGACACAGGCAACGAGAGAGAGACACAGGTACTGAGAGAGAGACACAGGGACTGAGAGAGAGAGACACAGGGACCAAGAGAGACACCAGGACCGAGAGAGACACAGGGGTGAGAGAGAGATACAGGGACCGAGAGAGACACAGGGAACGAGTGAGACACACGGACCGAGGGAGACACAGGGACCGAGAGAGAGACACAAGGACCGAGAGAGAGACACAGGGACTGAGAGAGAGAGACAGGGACCGGGAGAGACACAGGGACCGAGAAGACACAGGGAGCAAGAGAGAGACACAGGGACCGAGAGAGACACCGGGACCGAGAGAGACACAGTGACCGAGTGAGACACAGAGACCGAGAGAGACACAGGGACCGAGAGAGAGACAGTGACCGAGAGAGACACAGGGACTGGGAGAGAGAGAGACACAGGGACCGAGAGAGAGACACAAGGACCGAGAGAGACACAGGCACCGAGTGAGACACAGGGACCGAGAGAGAGACACAGGGACCAAGAGAGACACAGGGACTGAGACAGAGACAGTGACCGAGAGAGAGACACAAGGACCGAGAGAGACACAGGGACCGAGAGAGACACAAGGACCTAGAGTGAGACACACGGACCGAGGGAGACACAGGGACCGAGAGAGAGAC
The DNA here is from genome assembly GCA_037974335.1 of Prionace glauca. Lineage (NCBI taxonomy): Eukaryota > Metazoa > Chordata > Chondrichthyes > Carcharhiniformes > Carcharhinidae > Prionace > Prionace glauca. The sequence goes on along the minus strand of JBBMRE010000204.1, from coordinate 256,212 downwards.
ACAAGGACCGAGAGAGAGACACAGGGACTGAGAGAGAGAGACAGGGACCGGGAGAGACACAGGGACCGAGAAGACACAGGGAGCAAGAGAGAGACACAGGGACCGAGAGAGACACCGGGACCGAGAGAGACACAGTGACCGAGTGAGACACAGAGACCGAGAGAGACACAGGGACCGAGAGAGAGACAGTGACCGAGAGAGACACAGGGACTGGGAGAGAGAGAGACACAGGGACCGAGAGAGAGACACAAGGACCGAGAGAGACACAGGCACCGAGTGAGACACAGGGACCGAGAGAGAGACACAGGGACCAAGAGAGACACAGGGACTGAGACAGAGACAGTGACCGAGAGAGAGACACAAGGACCGAGAGAGACACAGGGACCGAGAGAGACACAAGGACCTAGAGTGAGACACAGGGACCGACAGAGTCACAGGGACCGAGAGAGAGACACAGGGACCAACAGAGACACTGAAACTGAGAGAGAGAGAGACAGGGACCGAGTGAGAGAGACACAGGGACCGAAAGAGAGACACAGGGACCGAGAGAGACACAGGGACCGATTGAGACACAGCGACCGATAGAGACACAGGGACCGAGACAGAGAGACACAGGGACCGAGAGAGAGACACAGGGACCGAGAGAGACACAGGGACCGATTGAGACACAGCGACCGAGAGGGACACAGGGACCGAGAGAGACACAGGGACCGAGACAGAGAGACACAGGGACCGAGAGAGAGACACAGGGACCGAGTGAGAGACACAAGGACTGAGCGAGTCACAGGGACCGAGAGAGAGACAGGGACCGAGAGAGAGACACAGGGAACGAGTGAGAGACAAAGGGTCTGAGCGAGTCACAGGGACCGAGAGAGAGACAGGGACCGAGAGAGAGACACTGGGAACGAGTGAGAGACAAAGGGACTGAGAGAGACACAGGGACCGAGAGAGACACAGGGACCGAGAGAGACACAGGGACCGAGAGAGACACAGGGACCGAAAGAGAGACACAGGGACCGAGAGAGAGACACAAGGACCTAGAGAGGGACACAGGGACCGAGAGAGTCACAGGGACCGAGAGAGAGACACAGGGACCGACAGAGACACTGAATCTGAGAGAGAGAGAGACAGGGATCGAGTGAGACACAGGGACCAAGAGAGAGACAGGGACCGAGTGAGAGACAGAGGGACCGATGGAGACACAGGGACCGAGAGAGAGACACAATCGTCCGAGAGAGTAAGACAGGGACCGAGAGAAACACAGGGACCGAGAGAGAGAGACAGGGACCGAGAGAGAGACACAGGGTCCGAGAGAAACACAGGGACCGAGAGAGAGACAGTGACCGAGAGAGAGACACAGGGAACGAGTGAGAGACACAAGGACCTAGAGAGAGACACAGGGACCGAGAGAGTCACAGGGACCGAGAGAGAGACACAGGGACCGAGAGGGACACAGGGACCGAAAGTGACACTGAATCTGAGAGAGAGAGAGACAGGGACCGAGTGAGAGACAGAGGGACCGAAAGAGAGACACAATCGTCCGAGAGAGAAAGACAGGGAGCGAGAGAGAGACACAAGGACCGAGAGAAACACAGGGACCGAGAGAGAGACAGTGACCGAGAGGGACACAGGGACTGAGAGAGAGAGACACAGGGACCGAGAGAGAGACACAAGGACCGAGAGAGACTCAGGGACCGAGTGAGACACAGGGGTGAGAGGGAGATACAGGGACCGAGCGAGACACAGGGACCGAGTGAGACACAGCGTCCGTGAGAGACACAGGGACCGACAGAGAGACACAGGGAACGAGAGAGACACACAGGGACCGAGTGAGAGACACAGGGACTGAGCGAGTCACAGGGACCGAGAGAGACACAGGGACCGAGAGAGAGACACAGGGACCGAGAAAGACACAGGGAGCAAGAGAGAGACACAGTGACCGAGTGAGACACAGAGACCGAGAGAGACACAGGGACCGAGAGAGAGACAGTGACCGAGAGAGACACAGGGACTGGGAGAGAGAGAGACAGAGGGACCGAGAGAGAGACACAAGGACCGAGAGAGACACAGGCTCCGAGTGAGACACAGGGACCGAGAGAGAGACACAGGGACCGAGAGAGTCACAGGGACCGAGAGAGACACAGGGACCGTGAGAGAGACAGTGACCGAGAGGGACACAGGGACTGAGAGAGAGACACAGGGACCGAGAGAGAGACAGGGACCGAGTGAGACACAGCGTCCGAGAGAGACACAGGGACCGAGAGAGAGACACAAGGACCGAGAGAATCACAGGGACCGAGTGAAACACAGGGAATGAGAGAGACACAGGGACCCAGAGAGACACAGGGACCGAGAGAGACACAGGGACCTAGAGAGAGACAGTGACCGAGAGAGACACAGGGACTGAGAGAGAGAGAGACACAGCGACCGAGAGAGAGACACAGGGACCGAGAGAGAGACACAGGGAACAAGAGAGACACAGGTACTGAGTGAGAGAAACAGGGACCGAGAGAGAGACACAGGGACCGAGAGAGAGACACAGGGACCGAGAGAGACAGAGGGACTGAGCGAGTCACAGGGACCGAGAGAGACACAGGGACCGAGAGGGGACAGAGGGACACAGCAGACACAGGGACCGAGAGAGAGACACAGAGACCGAGTGAGAGAAACAAGGACCGAGAGAGACATAGGGACCGAGTGAGAAACAGGGGTGAGAGGGAGACACAGGGACCGAGAGAGACATAGGGACCGAGTGAGACACAGGGACTGAGAGACAGACACAGGGACTGAGAGAGAGACACAGGGACTGAGAGAGAGAGACACAGGCAACGAGAGAGAGACACAGGGACTGAGAGAGAGACACAGGGACTGAGAGAGAGAGACACAGGGACCAAGAGAGACACCAGGACCGAGAGAGACACAGGGGTGAGAGAGAGATACAGGGACCGAGAGAGACACAGGGAACGAGTGAGACACACGGACCGAGGGAGACACAGGGACCGAGAGAGAGACACAAGGACCGAGAGAGAGACACATGGACTGAGAGAGAGAGACAGGGACCGGGAGAGACACAGGGACCGAGAAAGACACAGGGAGCAAGAGAGAGACACAGGGACCGAGAGAGACACTGGGACCGAGAGAGACACAGTGAACGAGTGAGACACAGAGACCGAGAGAGACACAGGGACCGAGAGAGAGACAGTGACCGAGAGAGACACAGGGACTGGGAGAGAGAGAGACACAGGGACCGAGAGAGAGACACAAGGACCGAGAGAGACACAGGCACCGAGTGAGACACAGGGACTGAGAGATACACAGGGACCGAGAGAGACACAGGGACTGAGAGAGACACAGGGACCGAGAGAGAGACACAGGGACCGAGAGAGACAGTGACCGAGAGAGACACAGAGACTGAGAGGGAGAGAGACACAGCGACCGAGAGAGAGACACAAGGACCGAGAGAGACACAGGGACTGAGAGGGATACACAGGGACCGAGCAGACACAGGGACCGAGAGAGAGACACAGAGACCGAGAGAGAGACACAAGGACCGAGAGAGGGACACAGGGAACAAGAGAGAGAGAGAGGGATTGAGCGAGTCACAGGGACCGAGAGAGACACAGGGACCGAGAGAGAGACACAAGGACCGAGAGATACACAGGGACCGAGATGGAGACACAGGGACCGAGCTGACACAGGGACCGAGAGAGAGACACAGGGACCAAGAGAGACACAGGGACTGAGACAGAGACAGTGACCGAGAGAGAGACACAAGGACCGAGAGAGACACAGGGACCGAGTGAGAGACACAGGGACCGAGTGAGAGACACAGGGACCGACAGAGAGACACAGGGACCGAGAGGGACACAGGGACCGAGAGGGACACAGGGACCGAGAGAGAGACACAGGGACCGAGAGAGAGACACAGGGACCGAGAGAGACACAGGGACCGATTGAGACACAGCGACCGAGAGAGACACAGGGACCGAGACAGAGAGACACAAGGACCAAGAGAGAGACACAAGGACCGAGTGACAGACACAAGGACTGAGCGAGTCGCAGGGACCGAGAGAGACACAGGGACCGAGAGAGAGACAGTGACCGAGAGAGAGACACAGGGAACGAGTGAGAGACACAAGGACCTAGAGAGAGACACAAGGACCGAGAGAGTCACAGGGACCGAGAGAGAGACACAGGGACCGAGAGGGACACAGGGACCGAAAGAGACACTGAATCTGAGAGAGAGAGAGACAGGGACCGAGTGAGAGACAGAGGGACCAATGGAGACACAGGGACCGAGAGAGAGACACAATCGTCCGAGAGAGAAAGACAGGGAGCGAGAGAGAGACACAAGGACCGAGAGAAACACAGGGACCGAGAGAGAGACAGTGACCGAGAGGGACACAGGGACTGAGAGAGAGAGACACAGGGACCGAGAGAGAGACACAAGGACCGAGAGAGACTCAGGGACCGAGTGAGACACAGGGGTGAGAGGGAGATACAGGGACCGAGCGAGAAACAGGGACCGAGTGAGACACAGCGTCCGTGAGAGACACAGGGACCGACAGAGAGACACAGGGAACGAGAGAGACACACAGGGACCGAGTGAGAGACACAGGGACTGAGCGAGTCACAGGGACCGAGAGAGAGACACAGGGACCGAGAGAGAGACAAAGGGACCGAGAGAGACACAGGGACCGAGTGAGACACAGAGACAGAGAGAGACACAGGGACTGGGAGAGAGAGACACAGGGACCGAGAGAGAGACACAAGGACCGAGAGAATCACAGGGACCGAGTGAAACACAGGGACCGAGAGGGACACAGGGACCGAGAGAGACACAGGGACCGAGAGAGACACAGGGACCTAGAGAGAGACCGTGACCGAGAGAGACACAGGGACTGAGAGAGAGAGAGACACAAGGACCGAGAGAGACACAGGGACCGAGAGGGAGACACAGGGACCGAGCAGACACAGGGACCGAGAGAGAGACACAGGGACCGAGAGAGAGACACAGGGAACAAGAGAGACACAGGTACTGAGTGAGAGACACAGGGACCGAGAGAGAGACTCAGGGACCGAAAGAGAGACACAGGGACCGAGAGACACAGAGGGACTGAGTGAGTCACAGGGACCGAGAGAGACACAGGGACCGAGAGGGGACAGAGGGATATAGCAGACACAGGGACCGAGAGAGAGACACAGGGACCGAGAGAGAGAAACAGGGACCGAGAGAGAGAGACAGGGAACAATAGAGACACAGGGGTAAGAGGGAGACACAGGGACCGAGAGAGACACAGGGACCGAGTGAGACACAGGGACTGAGAGAGAGACACAGGGACTGAGAGAGAGACACAGGGACTGAGAGAGAGAGACACAGGCAACGAGAGAGAGACACAGGTACTGAGAGAGAGACACAGGGACTAAGAGAGAGAGAGACACAGGGACCAAGAGAGACACCAGGACCGAGAGAGACACAGGGGTGAGAGAGAGATACAGGGACCGAGAGAGACACAGGGAACGAGTGAGACACACGGACCGAGGGAGACACAGGGACCGAGAGAGAGACACAAGGACCGAGAGAGAGACACAGGGACTGAGAGAGAGAGACAGGGACCGGGAGAGACACAGGGACCGAGAAGACACAGGGAGCAAGAGAGAGAATCAGGGACCGAGAGAGACACCGGGACCGAGAGAGACACAGTGACCGAGTGAGACACAGAGACCGAGAGAGACACAGGGACCGAGAGAGAGACAGTGACCGAGAGAGACACAGGGACTGGGAGAGAGAGAGACACAGGGACCGAGAGAGAGACACAAGGACCGAGAGAGACACAGGCACCGAGTGAGACACAGGGACCGAGAGAGAGACACAGGGACCAAGAGAGACACAGGGACTGAGACAGAGACAGTGACCGAGAGAGAGACACAAGGACCGAGAGAGACACAGGGACCGAGAGAGACACAAGGACCTAGAGTGAGACACAGGGACCGACAGAGTCACAGGGACCGAGAGAGAGACACAGGGACCAACAGAGACACTGAAACTGAGAGAGAGAGAGACAGGGACCGAGTGAGAGAGACACAGGGACCGAAAGAGAGACACAGGGACCGAGAGAGACACAGGGACCGATTGAGACACAGCGACCGATAGAGACACAGGGACCGAGACAGAGAGACACAGGGACCGAGAGAGAGACACAGGGACCGAGAGAGACACAGGGACCGATTGAGACACAGCGACCGAGAGGGACACAGGGACCGAGAGAGACACAGGGACCGAGACAGAGAGACACAGGGACCGAGAGAGAGACACAGGGACCGAGTGAGAGACACAAGGACTGAGCGAGTCACAGGGACCGAGAGAGAGACAGGGACCGAGAGAGAGACACAGGGAACGAGTGAGAGACAAAGGGTCTGAGCGAGTCACAGGGACCGAGAGAGAGACAGGGACCGAGAGAGAGACACTGGGAACGAGTGAGAGACAAAGGGACTGAGAGAGACACAGGGACCGAGAGAGACACAGGGACCGAGAGAGACACAGGGACCGAGAGAGACACAGGGACCGAAAGAGAGACACAGGACCGAGAGAGAGACACAAGGACCTAGAGAGGGACACAGGGACCGAGAGAGTCACAGGGACCGAGAGAGAGACACAGGGACCGACAGAGACACTGAATCTGAGAGAGAGAGAGACAGGGATCGAGTGAGACACACGGACCAAGAGAGAGACAGGGACCGAGTGAGAGACAGAGGGACCGATGGAGACACAGGGACCGAGAGAGAGACACAATCGTCCGAGAGAGTAAGACAGGGACCGAGAGAAACACAGGGACCGAGAGAGAGAGACAGGGACCGAGAGAGAGACACAGGGTCCGAGAGAAACACAGGGACCGAGAGAGAGACAGTGACCGAGAGGGACACAGGGACTGAGAGAGAGAGACACAGGGACCGAGAGAGAGACACAAGGACCGAGAGAGACTCAGGGACCGAGAGAGAGACAGTGACCGAGAGGGACACAGGGACTGAGAGAGTGAGACACAGGGACCGAGAGAGAGACACAGGGAACGAGAGAGACACACAGGGACCGAGTGAGAGACACAGGGACTGAGCGAGTCACAGGCACCGAGAGAGACACAGGGACCGAGAGAGAGACACAGGGACCGAGAGAGTCCCAGGGACCGAGTGAGACACAGAGACAGAGAGAGACACAGGGACTGGGAGAGTGAGACACAGGGACCGAGAGAGAGACACAAGGACCGAGAGAATCACAGGGACCGAGTGAAACACAGGGACTGAGAGAGACACAGGGACCGAGAGAGACACAGGGACCTAGAGAGAGACAGTGACCGAGAGAGACACAGGGACTGAGAGAGAGAGAGACACAGCGACCGAGAGAGAGACACAAGGACCGAGAGAGACACAGTGACCGAGAGGGAGACACAGGGACCGAGAGAGAGACACAGGGACCGAGAGAGAGACACAGCGAAGAAGAGAGACACAGGTACTGAGTGAGAGACACAGGGACCGAGAGAGAGACACAGGGATCGAGAGAGAGACACAGAGACCGAGAGACACAGAGGGACTGAGCGAGTCACAGGGACTGAGAGAGACACAGCGACCGAGAGAGAGACACAAGGACCGAGAGAGACACAGGGACCAAGAGGGAGACACAGGGACCGAGCAGACACAGGGACCGAGATAGAGACACAGAGACCGAGAGAGAGACACAGGGACCGAGAGAGAGACACAGGGAACAAGAGAGACACAGGTACTGAGTGAGAGAAACAGGGACCGAGAGAGAGACACAGGGACCGAGAGAGAGACACAGGGAAACAAGTGAGACACAGGTACTGAGTGAGAGAAACAGGGACCGAGAGAGAGACACAGGGACCGAGAGAGAGACACAGGGAACAAGAGAGACACAGGTACTGAGTGAGAGAAACAGGGACCGAGAGAGAGACACAGGGACTGAGAGAGAGACACAGGGACCGAGAGAGACAGAGGGACTGAGCGAGTCACAGGGACCGAGAGAGACACAGGGACCGAGAGGGGACAGAGGGACATAGCAGACACAGGGACCGAGAGAGAGACACAGAGACCGAGAGAGAGAAACAGGACCGAGAGAGAGAGACAGGGAACAATAGAGACACAGGTACTGAGTGAGAGAAACAAGGACCGAGAGAGACACAGGGACCGAGTGAGACATAGGGACCGAGTGAGACACAGGGACTGAGAGACAGACACAGGGACTGAGAGAGAGACACAGGGACTGAGAGAGAGAGACACAGGCAACGAGAGAGAGACACAGGGACTGAGAGAGAGACACAGGGACCAAGAGAGACACCAGGACCGAGAGAGACACAGGGACCGAGTGAGAGACACGGACCGAGGGAGACACAGGGACCGAGAAAGAGACACAAGGACCAAGAGAGAGACACATGGACTGAGAGAGAGAGACAGGGACCGGGAGAGACACAGGGACTGAGACAGACACCGGGACCGAGAGAGACACAGTGAACGAGTGAGACACAGAGACCGAGAGAGACACAGGGACCGAGAGAGAGACAGTGACCGAGAGAGACACAGGGACTGGGAGAGAGAGAGAGACACAGGGACCGAGAGAGAGACACAAGGACCGAGAGGGACTCAGGGACCGAGAGAGACACAGGGACTGAGAGAGACACAGGGACCGAGAGAGACACAGGGACCGAGAGAGAGACACAGGGACCGAGAGAGAGACAAAGGGACCGAGAGAGACACAGGGACCGAGTGAGACACAGAGACAGAGAGAGACTCAGGGACTGGGAGAGAGAGACACAGGGACCGAGAGAGAGACACAAGGACCGAGAGAGACACAGGGACCGAGAGGGAGACACAGGGGACCGAGCAGACACAGGGACCGAGAGAGAGACACAGGGACCGAGAGAAAGACACAGGGAACACGAGAGACACAGGTACTGAGTGAGAGACACAGGGGCCGAGAGAGAGACTCAGGGACCGAGAGAGAGACACAGGGACCGAGAGACACAGAGGGACTGAGAGAGAGAGAGACACAGCGACCGAGAGAGAGACACAAGGACCGAGAGAGACACAGGGACCGAGAGGGAGACACAGGGACCGAGCAGACACAGGGACCGAGAGAGAGACACAGGGACCGAGAGAGAGACACAGGGAACAAGAGAGACACAGGTACTGAGTTGAGAGACACAGGGACCGAGAGAGAGACTCAGGACCGAGAGAGAGACACAGGGACCGAGAGACACAGAGGGACTGAGCGAGTCACAGGGACCGAGCAGACACAGGGACCGAGAGAGACACAGAGACCGAGAGAGAGATACAGGGACCGAGAGAGAGAGACAGGGAACAATAGAGACACAGGTACTGAGTGAGAGAAACAAGGACCGAGAGCGACACAGGGACCGAGTGAGAAACAGGGGTGAGAGGGAGACACAGGGACCGAGAGAGACACAGGGACCGAGTGAGACACAGGGACTGAGAGAGAGACACAGGGACTGAGAGAGAGACACAGGGACTGAGAGAGAGAGACACAGGCAACGAGAGAGAGACACAGGTACTGAGAGAGAGACACAGGGGACTGAGAGAGAGAGACACAGGGACCAAGAGAGACACCAGGACCGAGAGAGACACAGGGGTGAGAGAGAGATACAGGGACCGAGAGAGACACAGGGAACGAGTGAGACACACGGACCGAGGGAGACACAGGGACCGAGAGAGAGACAGAAGGACCGAGAGAGAGACACAGGGACTGAGAGAGAGAGACAGGGACCGGGAGAGACACAGGGACCGAGAAAGACACAGGGAGCAAGAGAGAGACACAGGGACCGAGAGAGACACCGGACCGAGAGAGACACAGTGACCGAGAGAGACACAGGGACCGAGAGAGAGACAGTGACCGAGAGAGACACAGGGACTGGGAGAGAGAGAGACACAGGGACCGAGAGAGAGACACAAGGACCGAGAGAGACACAGGCACCGAGTGAGACACAGGGACCGAGAGAGAGACACAGGGACCGAGAGAGTCACAGGGACCGAGAGAGAGACACTGAATCTGAGAGAGAGAGAGACAGGGACCGAGTGAGACACAGGGAGCGAGAGAGAGACACAGGGACCGACAGAGACACAGGGACCGTGAGAGAGACAGTGACCGAGAGGGACACAGGGACTGAGAGAGAGACACAGGGACCGAGAGAGAGACAGGGACCGAGTGAGACACAGCGTCCGAGAGAGACACAGGGACCGAGAGAGAGACACAGGGAACGAGAGAGACACACAGGGACCGAGTGAGAGAGACACAGGGATTGAGCGAGTCACAGGGACCGAGAGTGACACAGGGACCGAGAGAGACACAGGGACCGAGAGAGAGACAAAGGGACCGAGAGAGACACAGGGACCGAGTGAGACAAAGGGACCGAGAGAGACACAGGGACCGAGAGAGACACAGGGGCCGAGAGAGAGACACAGAGACAGAGAGAGACACAGGGACTGGGAGAGAGAGACACAGGGACCGAGAGAGAGACACAAGGACCGAGAGAATCACAGGGACCGAGTGAAACACAGGGAATGAGAGAGACACAGGGACCCAGAGAGACACAGGGACCGAGAGAGACACAGAGACCGAGAGAGAGATACAGGGACCGAGAGAGAGAGACAGGGAACAATAGAGACACAGGTACTGAGTGAGAGAAACAAGGACCGAGAGCGACACAGGGACCGAGTGAGAAACAGGGGTGAGAGGGAGACACAGGGACCGAGAGAGACACAGGGGACCGAGTGAGACACAGGGACTGAGAGAGAGACACAGGGACTGAGAGAGAGACACAGGGACTGAGAGAGAGAGACACAGGCAACGAGAGAGAGACACAGGTACTGAGAGAGAGACACAGGGACTGAGAGAGAGAGACACAGGGACCAAGAGAGACACCAGGACCGAGAGAGACACAGGGGTGAGAGAGAGATACAGGGACCGAGAGAGACACAGGGAACGAGTGAGACACACGGACCGAGGGAGACACAGGGACCGAGAGAGAGACACAAGGACCGAGAGAGAGACACAGGGACTGAGAGAGAGAGACAGGGACCGGGAGAGACACAGGGACCGAGAAAGACACAGGGAGCAAGAGAGAGACACAGGGACCGAGAGAGACACCGGGACCGAGAGAGACACAGTGACCGAGAGAGACACAGGGACCGAGAGAGAGACAGTGACCGAGAGAGACACAGGGACTGGGAGAGAGAGAGACACAGGGACCGAGAGAGAGACACAAGGACCGAGAGAGACACAGGCACCGAGTGAGACACAGGGACCGAGAGAGAGACACAGGGACCGAGAGAGTCACAGGGACCGAGAGAGAGACACTGAATCTGAGAGAGAGAGAGACAGGGACCGAGTGAGACACAGGGAGCGAGAGAGAGACACAGGGACCGACAGAGACACAGGGACCGTGAGAGAGACAGTGACCGAGAGGGACACAGGGACTGAGAGAGAGACACAGGGACCGAGAGAGAGACAGGGACCGAGTGAGACACAGCGTCCGAGAGAGACACAGGGACCGAGAGAGAGACACAGGGAACGAGAGAGACACACAGGGACCGAGTGAGAGAGACACAGGGATTGAGCGAGTCACAGGGACCGAGAGAGACACAGGGACCGAGAGAGAGACACAGGGACCGAGAGAGAGACAAAGGGACCGAGAGAGACACAGGGACCGAGTGAGACACAGTGACAGAGAGAGACACAGGGACTGGGAGAGAGAGACACAGGGACCGAGAGAGAGACACACACAGTGAGCACGTGACAGGGACCGAGTGAAACACAGGGAATGAGAGAGACACAGGGACCCAGAGAGACACAGGGACCGAGAGAGACACAGGGACCTAGAGAGAGACAGTGACCGAGAGAGACACAGGGACTGAGAGAGAGAGAGACACAGCGACCGAGAGAGAGACACAGGGACCGAGAGAGAGACACAGGGAACAAGAGAGACACAGGTACTGAGTGAGAGAAACAGGGACCGAGAGAGAGACACAGGGACCGAGAGAGAGACACAGGGACCTAGAGAGACAGAGGGACTGAGCGAGTCACAGGGACCGAGAGAGACACAGGGACCGAGAGGGGACAGAGGGACACAGCAGACACAGGGACCGAGAGAGAGACACAGAGACCGAGTGAGAGAAACAAGGACCGAGAGAGACACAGGGACCGAGTGAGAAACAGGGGTGAGAGGGAGACACAGGGACCGAGAGAGACATAGGGACCGAGTGAGACACAGGGACTGAGAGACAGACACAGGGACTGAGAGAGAGACACAGGGACTGAGAGAGAGAGACACAGGCAACGAGAGAGAGACACAGGGACTGAGAGAGAGACACAGGGACTGAGAGAGAGAGACACAGGGACCAAGAGAGACACCAGGACCGAGAGAGACACAGGGGTGAGAGAGAGATACAGGGACCGAGAGAGACACAGGGAACGAGTGAGACACACGGACCGAGGGAGACACAGGGACCGAGAGAGAGACACAAGGACCGAGAGAGAGACACATGGACTGAGAGAGAGAGACAGGGACCGGGAGAGACACAGGGACCGAGAAAGACACAGGGAGCAAGAGAGAGACACAGGGACCGAGAGAGACACTGGGACCGAGAGAGACACAGTGAACGAGTGAGACACAGAGACCGAGAGAGACACAGGGACCGAGAGAGAGACAGTGACCGAGAGAGACACAGGGACTGGGAGAGAGAGAGACACAGGGACCGAGAGAGAGACACAAGGACCGAGAGAGACACAGGCACCGAGTGAGACACAGGGACTGAGAGATACACAGGGACCGAGAGAGACACAGGGACTGAGAGAGACACAGGGACCGAGAGAGAGACACAGGGACCGAGAGAGACAGTGACCGAGAGAGACACAGAGACTGAGAGGGAGAGAGACACAGCGACCGAGAGAGAGACACAAGGACCGAGAGAGACACAGGGACTGAGAGGGATACACAGGGAGCGAGCAGACACAGGGACCGAGAGAGAGACACAGAGACCGAGAGAGAGACACAAGGACCGAGAGAGGGACACAGGGAACAAGAGAGAGAGAGAGGGATTGAGCGAGTCACAGGGACCGAGAGAGACACAGGGACCGAGAGAGAGACACAAGGACCGAGAGATACACAGGGACCGAGATGGAGACACAGGGACCGAGCTGACACAGGGACCGAGAGAGAGACACAGGGACCAAGAGAGACACAGGGACTGAGACAGAGACAGTGACCGAGAGAGAGACACAAGGACCGAGAGAGACACAGGGACCGAGTGAGAGACACAGGGACCGAGTGAGAGACACAGGGACCGACAGAGAGACACAGGGACCGAGAGGGACACAGGGACCAAGAGGGACACAGGGACCGAGAGAGAGACACAGGGACCGAGAGAGAGACACAGGGACCGAGAGAGACACAGGGACCGATTGAGACACAGCGACCGAGAGAGACACAGGGACCGAGACAGAGAGACACAAGGACCAAGAGAGAGACACAAGGACCGAGTGACAGACACAAGGACTGAGCGAGTCGCAGGGACCGAGAGAGACACAGGGACCGAGAGAGAGACAGGGACCGAGAGAGAGACACAGGGAACGAGTGAGAGACACAAGGACCTAGAGAGAGACACAGGGACCGAGAGAGTCACAGGGACCGAGAGAGAGACACAGGGACCGAGAGGGACACAGGGACCGAAAGAGACACTGAATCTGAGAGAGAGAGACAGACAGGGACCGAGTGAGAGACAGAGGGACCAATGGAGACAGAGGGACCGAGAGAGAGACACAATCGTCCGAGAGAGAAAGACAGGGAGCGAGAGAGAGACACAAGGACCGAGAGAAACACAGGGACCGAGAGAGAGACAGTGACCGAGAGGGACACAGGGACTGAGAGAGAGAGACACAGGGACCGAGAGAGAGACACAAGGACCGAGAGAGACTCAGGGACCGAGTGAGACACAGGGGTGAGAGGGAGATACAGGGACCGAGCGAGACACAGGGACCGAGTGAGACACAGCGTCCGTGAGAGACACAGGGACCGACAGAGAGACACAGGGAACGAGAGAGACACACAGGGACCGAGTGAGAGACACAGGGACTGAGCGAGTCACAGGGACCGAGAGAGACACAGGGACCGAGAGAGAGACACAGGGACCGAGAGAGAGACAAAGGGACCGAGAGAGACACAGGACCGAGTGAGACACAGAGACAGAGAGAGACACAGGGACTGGGAGAGAGAGACACAGGGACCGAGAGAGAGACACAAGGACCGAGAGAATCACAGGGACCGAGTGAAACACAGGGACCGAGAGAGACACAGGGACCGAGAGAGACACACAGTGAGCACGTGAGACCGTGACCGAGAGAGACACAGGGACTGAGAGAGAGAGAGACACAAGGACCGAGAGAGACACAGGGACCGAGAGGGAGACACAGGGACCGAGCAGACACAGGGACCGAGAGAGAGACACAGGGACCGAGAGAGAGACACAGGGAACAAGAGAGACACAGGTACTGAGTGAGAGACACAGGGACCGAGAGAGAGACTCAGGGACCGAAAGAGAGACACAGGGACCGAGAGACACAGAGGGACTGAGTGAGTCACAGGGACCGAGAGAGACACAGGGACCGAGAGGGGACAGAGGGACATAGCAGACACAGGGACCGAGAGAGAGACACAGGGACCGAGAGAGAGAAACAGGGACCGAGAGAGAGAGACAGGGAACAATAGAGACACAGGGGTAAGAGGGAGACACAGGGACCGAGAGAGACACAGGGACCGAGTGAGACACAGGGACTGAGAGAGAGACACAGGGACTGAGAGAGAGACACAGGGACTGAGAGAGAGAGACACAGGCAACGAGAGAGAGACACAGGTACTGAGAGAGAGACACAGGGACTGAGAGAGAGAGACACAGGGACCAAGAGAGACACCAGGACCGAGAGAGACACAGGGGTGAGAGAGAGATACAGGGAACGAGAGAGACACAGGGAACGAGTGAGACACACGGACCGAGGGAGACACAGGGACCGAGAGAGAGACACAAGGACCGAGAGAGAGACACAGGGACTGAGAGAGAGAGACAGGGACCGGGAGAGACACAGCGACCGAGAAGACACAGGGAGCAAGAGAGAGACACAGGGACCGAGAGAGACACCGGGACCGAGAGAGACACAGTGACCGAGTGAGACACAGAGACCGAGAGAGACACAGGGACCGAGAGAGAGACAGTGACCGAGAGAGACACAGGGACTGGGAGAGAGAGAGACACAGGGACCGAGAGAGAGACACAAGGACCGAGAGAGACACAGGCACCGAGTGAGACACAGGGACCGAGAGAGAGACACAGGGACCAAGAGAGACACAGGGACTGAGACAGAGACAGTGACCGAGAGAGAGACACAAGGACCGAGAGAGACACAGGGACCGAGAGAGACACAAGGACCTAGAGTGAGACACAGGGACCGACAGAGTCACAGGGACCGAGAGAGAGACACAGGGACCAACAGAGACACTGAAACTGAGAGAGAGAGAGACAGGGACCGAGTGAGAGAGACACAGGGACCGAAAGAGAGACACAGGGACCGAGAGAGACACAGGGACCGATTGAGACACAGCGACCGATAGAGACACAGGGACCGAGACAGAGAGACACAGGGACCGAGAGAGAGACACAGGGACCGAGAGAGACACAGGGACCGATTGAGACACAGGGACCGAGAGGGACACAGGGACCGAGAGAGAGACACAGGGACCGAGAGAGAGACACAGGGAACAAGAGAGACACAGGTACTGAGTGAGAGACACAGGGACCGAGAGAGAGACTCAGGGACCGGGAGAGAGACACAGGGACCGAGAGACACAGAGGGACTGAGCGAGTCACAGGGACCGAGCAGACACAGGGACCGAGAGAGACACAGAGACCGAGAGAGAGATACAGGGACCGAGAGAGAGAGACAGGGACCGAGAGAGACACAGGGACCGATTGAGACACAGCGACCGAGAGAGACACAGGGACCGAGACAGAGAGACACAAGGACCAAGAGAGAGACACAAGGACCGAGTGAGAGACACAAGGACTGAGCGAGTCGCAGGGACCGAGAGAGACACAGGGACCGAGAGAGAGACAGGGACCGAGAGAGAGACACAGGGAACGAGTGAGAGACACAAGGACCTAGAGAGAGACACAGGGACCGAGAGAGTCACAGGGACCGAGAGAGAGACACAGGGACCGAGAGGGACACAGGGACCGAAAGAGACACTGAATCTGAGAGAGAGACAGACAGGGACCGAGTGAGAGACAGAGGGACCAATGGAGACAGAGGGACCGAGAGAGAGACACAATCGTCCGAGAGAGAAAGACAGGGAGCGAGAGAGAGACACAAGGACCGAGAGAAACACAGGGACCGAGAGAGAGACAGTGACCGAGAGGGACACAGGGACTGAGAGAGAGAGACACAGGGACCGAGAGAGAGACACAAGGACCGAGAGAGACTCAGGGACCGAGTGAGACACAGGGGTGAGAGGGAGATACAGGGACCGAGCGAGACACAGGGACCGAGTGAGACACAGCGTCCGTGAGAGACACAGGGACCGACAGAGAGACACAGGGAACGAGAGAGACACACAGGGACCGAGTGAGAGACACAGGGACTGAGCGAGTCACAGGGACCGAGAGAGACACAGGGACCGAGAGAGAGACACAGGGACCGAGAGAGAGACAAAGGGACCGAGAGAGACACAGGGACCGAGTGAGACACAGAGACAGAGAGAGACACAGGGACTGGGAGAGAGAGACACAGGGACCGAGAGAGAGACACAAGGACGAGAGAATCACAGGGACCGAGTGAAACACAGGGACCGAGTGAAGACACAGGGACCGAGAGAGACACAGGGACCGAGAGAGACACAGGACCGAGAGAGACCTAGAGAGAGACCGTGACCGAGAGAGACACAGGGACTGAGAGAGAGAGAGACACAAGGACCGAGAGAGACACAGGGACCGAGAGGGAGACACAGGGACCGAGCAGACACAGGGACCGAGAGAGAGACACAGGGACCGAGAGAGAGACACAGGGAACAAGAGAGACACAGGTACTGAGTGAGAGACACAGGGACCGAGAGAGAGACTCAGGGACCGAAAGAGAGACACAGGGACCGAGAGACACAGAGGGACTGAGTGAGTCACAGGGACCGAGAGAGACACAGGGACCGAGAGGGGACAGAGGGACATAGCAGACACAGGGACCGAGAGAGAGACACAGGGACCGAGAGAGAGAAACAGGGACCGAGAGAGAGAGACAGGGAACAATAGAGACACAGGGGTAAGAGGGAGACACAGGGACCGAGAGAGACACAGGGACCGAGTGAGACACAGGGACTGAGAGAGAGACACAGGGACTGAGAGAGAGACACAGGGACTGAGAGAGAGAGACACAGGCAACGAGAGAGAGACACAGGTACTGAGAGAGAGACACAGGGACTGAGAGAGAGAGACACAGGGACCAAGAGAGACACCAGGACCGAGAGAGACACAGGGGTGAGAGAGAGATACAGGGAACGAGAGAGACACAGGGAACGAGTGAGACACGCGGACCGAGGGAGACACAGGGACCGAGAGAGAGACACAAGGACCGAGAGAGACACAGGGACTGAGAGAGAGAGACAGGGACCGGGAGAGACACAGGGACCGAGAAGACACAGGGAGCAAGAGAGAGACACAGGGACCGAGAGAGACACCGGGACCGAGAGAGACACAGTGACCGAGTGAGACACAGAGACCGAGAGAGACACAGGGACCGAGAGAGAGACAGTGACCGAGAGAGACACAGGGACTGGGAGAGAGAGAGACACAGGGACCGAGAGAGAGACACAAGGACCGAGAGAGACACAGGCACCGAGTGAGACACAGGGACCGAGAGAGAGACACAGGGACCAAGAGAGACACAGGGACTGAGACAGAGACAGTGACCGAGAGAGAGACACAAGGACCGAGAGAGACACAGGGACCGAGAGAGACACAAGGACCTAGAGTGAGACACAGGGACCGACAGAGTCACAGGGACCGAGAGAGAGACACAGGGACCAACAGAGACACTGAAACTGAGAGAGAGAGAGACAGGGACCGAGTGAGAGAGACACAGGGACCGAAAGAGAGACACAGGGACCGAGAGAGACACAGGGACCGATTGAGACACAGCGACCGATAGAGACACAGGGACCGAGACAGAGAGACACAGGGACCGAGAGAGAGACACAGGGACCGAGAGAGACACAGGGACCGATTGAGACACAGGGACCGAGAGGGACACAGGGACCGAGAGAGAGACACAGGGACCGAGAGAGAGACACAGGGAACAAGAGAGACACAGGTACTGAGTGAGAGACACAGGGACCGAGAGAGAGACTCAGGGACCGGGAGAGAGACACAGGGACCGAGAGAAACAGAGGGACTGAGCGAGTCACAGGGACCGAGCAGACACAGGGACCGAGAGAGACACAGAGACCGAGAGAGAGATACAGGGACCGAGAGAGAGAGACAGTGAACAATAGAGACACAGGTACTGAGTGAGAGAAACAAGGACCGAGAGCGACACAGGGACCGAGTGAGAAACAGGAGTGAGAGGGAGACACAGGGACCGAGAGAGACACAGGGACCGAGTGAGACACAGGGACTGAGAGAGAGACACAGGGACTGAGAGAGAGAGACACAGGGACTGAGAGAGAGAGACACAGGCAACGAGAGAGAGACACAGGTACTGAGAGAGAGACACAGGGACTGAGAGAGAGAGACACAGGGTCCAAGAGAGACACCAGGACCGAGAGAGACACAGGGGTGAGAGAGAGATACAGGGACCGAGAGAGACACAGGGAACGAGTGAGACACACGGACCGAGGGAGACACAGGGACCGAGAGAGAGACACAAGGACCGAGAGAGAGACACAGGGACTGAGAGAGAGAGACAGGGACCGGGAGAGACACAGGGACCGATAAAGACACAGGGAGCAAGAGAGAGACACAGGGACCGAGAGAGACACCGGGACCGAGAGAGACACAGTGACCGAGTGAGACACAGAGACCGAGAGAGACACAGGGACCGAGAGAGAGACAGTGACCAAGAGAGACACAGGGACTGGGAGAGAGAGAGACACAGGGACCGAGAGAGAGACACAAGGACCGAGAGAGACACAGGCACCGAGTGAGACACAGGGACCGAGAGAGAGACACAGGGACCGAGAGAGTCACAGGGACCGAGAGAGAGACACTGAATCTGAGAGAGAGAGAGACAGGGACCGAGTGAGACACAGGGAGCGAGAGAGAGACACAGGGACCGACAGAGACACAGGGACCGTGAGAGAGACAGTGACCGAGAGGGACACAGGGACTGAGGGAGAGACACAGGGACCGAGAGAGAGACAGGGACCGAGTGAGACACAGCGTCCGAGAGAGACACAGGGACCGAGAGAGAGACACAGGGAACGAGAGAGACACACAGGGACCGAGTGAGAGAGACACAGGGATTGAGCGAGTCACAGGGACCGAGAGAGACACAGGGACCGAGAGAGAGACACAGGGACCGAGAGAGAGACAAAGGGACCGAGAGAGACACAGGGACCGAGTGAGACACAGTGACAGAGAGAGACACAGGGACTGGGAGAGAGAGACACAGGGACCGAGAGAGAGACACAAGGACCGAGAGAATCACAGGGACCGAGTGAAACACAGGGAATGAGAGAGACACAGGGACCCAGAGAGACACAGGGACCGAGAGAGACACAGGGACCTAGAGAGACACAGTGACCGAGAGAGACACAGGGACTGAGAGAGAGAGAGACACAGCGACCGAGAGAGAGACACAGGGACCGAGAGAGAGACACAGGGAACAAGAGAGACACAGGTACTGAGTGAGAGAAACAGGGACCGAGAGTGAGACACAGGGACCGAGAGAGAGACACAGGGACCGAGAGAGACAGAGGGACTGAGCGAGTCACAGGGACCGAGAGAGACACAGGGACCGAGAGGGGACAGAGGGACACAGCAGACACAGGGACCGAGAGAGAGACACAGAGACCGAGTGAGAGAAACAAGGACCGAGAGAGACACAGGGACCGAGTGAGAAACAGGGGTGAGAGGGAGACACAGGGACCGAGAGAGACATAGGGACCGAGTGAGACACAGGGACTGAGAGACAGACACAGGGACTGAGAGAGAGACACAGGGACTGAGAGAGAGAGACACAGGCAACGAGAGAGAGACACAGGGACTGAGAGAGAGACACAGGGACTGAGAGAGAGAGACACAGGGACCAAGAGAGACACCAGGACCGAGAGAGACACAGGGGTGAGAGAGAGATACAGGGACCGAGAGAGACACAGGGAACGAGTGAGACACACGGACCGAGGGAGACACAGGGACCGAGAGAGAGACACAAGGACCGAGAGAGAGACACATGGACTGAGAGAGAGAGACAGGGACCGGGAGAGACACAGGGACCGAGAAAGACACAGGGAGCAAGAGAGAGACACAGGGAACGAGAGAGACACTGGGACCGAGAGAGACACAGTGAACGAGTGAGACACAGAGACCGAGAGAGACACAGGGACCGAGAGAGAGACAGTGACCGAGAGAGACACAGGGACTGGGAGAGAGAGAGACACAGGGACCGAGAGAGAGACACAAGGACCGAGAGAGACACAGGCACCGAGTGAGACACAGGGACTGAGAGATACACAGGGACGAGAGAGACACAGGGACTGAGAGAGACACAGGGACCGAGAGAGAGACACAGGGACCGAGAGAGACAGTGACCGAGAGAGACACAGAGACTGAGAGGGAGAGAGACACAGCGACCGAGAGAGAGACACAAGGACCGAGAGAGACACAGTGACTGAGAGGGATACACAGGGACCGAGCAGACACAGGGACCGAGAGAGAGACACAGAGACCGAGAGAGAGACACAAGGACCGAGAGAGGGGACACAGGGAACAAGAGAGAGAAAGAGGGATTGAGCGAGTCACAGGGACCGAGAGAGACACAGGGACCGAGAGAGAGAGACACAAGGACCGAGAGATACACAGGGACCGAGATGGAGACACAGGGACCGAGCTGACACAGGGACCGAGAGAGAGACACAGGGACCAACAGAGACACAGGGACTGAGACAGAGACAGTGACCGAGAGAGAGACACAAGGACCGAGAGAGACACAGGACCGAGTGAGAGACACAGGGACCGACAGAGAGACACAGGGACCGAGAGGGACACAGGGACCGAGAGGGACACAGGGACCGAGAGAGAGACACAGGGACCGAGAGAGAGACACAGGGACCGAGAGAGACACAGGGACCGATTGAGACACAGCGACCGAGAGAGACACAGGGACCGAGACAGAGAGACACAAGGACCAAGAGAGAGACACAAGGACCGAGTGAGAGACACAAGGACTGAGCGAGTCGCAGGGAGCGAGAGAGACACAGGGACCGAGAGAGAGACAGGGACCGAGAGAGAGACACAGGGAACGAGTGAGAGACACAAGGACCTAGAGAGAGACACAGGGACCGAGAGAGTCACAGGGACCGAGAGAGAGACACAGGGACCGAGAGGGACACAGGGACCGAAAGAGACACTGAATCTGAGAGAGAGACAGACAGGGACCGAGTGAGAGACAGAGGGACCGAGAGAGAGACACAATCGTCCGAGAGAGAAAGACAGGGAGCGAGAGAGCGACACAAGGACCGAGAGAAACACAGGGACCGAGAGAGAGACAGTGACCGAGAGGGACACAGGGACTGAGAGAGAGAGACACAGGGACCGAGAGAGAGACACAAGGACCGAGAGAGACTCAGGGACCGAGTGAGACACAGGGGTGAGAGGGAGATACAGGGACCGAGCGAGACACAGGGACCGAGTGAGACACAGCGTCCGTGAGAGACACAGGGACCGACAGAGAGACACAGGGAACGAGAGAGACACACAGGGACCGAGAGAGAGACACAAGGACCGAGAGAATCACAGGGACCGAGTGAAACACAGGGACCGAGAGAGACACAGGGACCGAGAGAGACACAGGGACCGAGAGAGACACAGGGACCTAGTGAGAGACCGTGACCGAGAGAGACACAGGGACTGAGAGAGAGAGAGAAACAAGGACCGAGAGAGACACAGGGACCGAGAGGGAGACACAGGGAACAAGAGAGAGACACAGGGAACAAGAGAGACACAGGTACTGAGTGAGAGACACAGGGACCGAGAGAGAGACTCAGGGACCGAAAGAGAGACACAGGGACCGAGAGACACAGAGGGACTGAGTGAGTCACAGGGACCGAGAGAGACACAGGGACCGAGAGGGGACAGAGGGACATAGCAGACACAGGGACCGAGAGAGAGACACAGGGACCGAGAGAGAGAAACAGGGACCGAGAGAGAGAGACAGGGAACAATAGAGACACAGGGGTAAGAGGGAGACACAGGGACCGAGAGAGACACAGGGACCGAGTGAGACACAGGGACTGAGAGAGAGACACAGGGACTGAGAGAGAGAGACACAGGGACTGAGAGAGAGAGACACAGGGACCAAGAGAGACACCAGGACTGAGAGAGACACAGGGGTGAGAGAGAGATACAGGGACCGAGAGAGACACAGGGAACGAGTGAGACACACGGACCGAGGGAGACACAGGGACCGAGAGAGAGACACAAGGACCGAGAGAGAGACACAGGGACTGAGAGAGAGAGACAGGGACCGGGAGAGACACAGGGACCGAGAAGACACAGGGAGCAAGAGAGAGAGACACAGGGACCGAGAGAGACACCGGGACCGAGAGAGACACAGTGACCGAGTGAGACACAGAGACCGAGAGAGACACAGGGACTGAGAGAGAGACAGTGACCGAGAGAGACACAGGGACTGGGAGAGAGAGAGACACAGGGACCGAGAGAGAGACACAAGGACCGAGAGAGACACAGGCACCGAGTGAGACACAGGGACCGAGAGAGAGACACAGGGACCAAGAGAGACACAGGGACTGAGACAGAGACAGTGACCGAGAGAGAGACACAAGGACCGAGAGAGACACAGGGACCGAGAGAGACACAAGGACCTAGAGTGAGACACAGGGACCGACAGAGTCACAGGGACCGAGAGAGAGACACAGGGACCAACACAGACACTGAAACTGAGAGAGAGAGAGACAGGGACCGAGTGAGAGAGACACAGGGACCGAAAGAGAGACACAGGGACCGAGAGAGACACAGGGACCGATTGAGACACAGCGACCGATAGAGACACAGGGACCGAGACAGAGAGACACAGGGACCGAGAGAGAGACACAGGGACCGAGAGAGACACAGGGACCGATTGAGACACAGCGACCGAGAGGGACACAGGGACCGAGAGAGACACAGGGACCGAGACAGAGAGACACAGGGACCGAGAGAGAGACACAGGGACCGAGTGAGAGACACAAGGACTGAGCGAGTCACAGGGACCGAGAGAGAGACAGGGGACCGAGAGAGAGACACAGGGAACGAGTGAGAGACAAAGGGTCTGAGCGAGTCACAGGGACCGAGAGAGAGACAGGGACCGAGAGAGAGACACAGGGAACGAGTGAGAGACAAAGGGACTGAGAGAGACACAGGGACCGAGAGAGACACAGGGACCGAGAGAGACACAGGGACCGAGAGAGACACAGGGACCGAAAGAGAGACACAGGGACCGAGAGAGAGACACAAGGACCTAGAGAGGGACACAGGGACCGAGAGAGTCACAGGGACCGAGAGAGAGACACAGGGACCGACAGAGACACTGAATCTGAGAGAGAGAGAGACAGGGATCGAGTGAGACACAGGGACCAAGAGAGAGACAGGGACCGAGTGAGAGACAGAGGGACCGATGGAGACACAGGGGACCGAGAGAGAGACACAGGGTCCGAGAGAAACACAGGGACCGAGAGAGAGACAGTGACCGAGAGGGACACAGGGACTGAGAGAGGGAGACACAGGGACCGAGAGAGAGACACAGGGAACGAGAGAGACACACAGGGACCGAGTGAGAGACACAGGGACTGAGCGAGTCACAGGCACCGAGAGAGACACAGGGACCGAGAGAGAGACACAGGGACCGAGAGAGTCCCAGGGACCGAGTGAGACACAGAGACAGAGAGAGACACAGGGACTGGGAGAGTGAGACACAGGGACTGAGAGAGACACAGGGACCGAGAGAGACACAGGGACCTAGAGAGAGACACAGGGACCGAGAGAGAGACAGTGACCGAGAGAGACACAGGGACTGAGAGAGAGAGAGACACAGCGACCGAGAGAGAGACACAAGGACCGAGAGAGACACAGTGACCGAGAGGGAGACACAGGGACCGAGAGAGAGACACAGGGACCGAGAGAGAGACACAGCGAAGAAGAGAGACACAGGTACTGAGTGAGAGACACAGGGACCGAGAGAGAGACACAGGGATCGAGAGAGAGACACAGAGACCGAGAGACACAGAGGGACTGAGCGAGTCACAGGGACTGAGAGAGACACAGGGACCGTGAGGGGACAGAGGGACATAGCAGACACAGGGACCGAGAGAGAGACACAGAGACCGAGAGAGAGAAACAGGGACCGAGAGAGAGAGACAGGGAACACACAGTGAGCACGTGAGAAACAAGGACCGAGAGAGACACAGGGACCGAGTGAGAAACAGGGGTGAGAGGGAGACACAGGGACCGAGAGAGACACAGGGACCGAGTGAGACACAGGGACTGAGAGAGAGACAAAGGGACCGAGAGAGACACAGGGACTGAGTGAGACACAGAGACAGAGAGAGACACAGGGACTGGGAGAGAGAGACACAGGGACCGAGAGAGAGACACAAGGACCGAGAGAATCACAGGGACCGAGTGAAACACAGGGACTGAGAGAGACACAGGGACCGAGAGAGACACAGGGACCGAGAGAGACACAGGGACCTAGAGAGAGACAGTGACCGAGAGAGACATAGGGACTGAGAGAGAGAGAGACACAGCGACCGAGAGAGAGACACAAGGACCGAGAGAGACACAGGGACCGAGAGGGAGACACAAGGACCGAGCAGACACAGGGGCCGAGAGAGAGACACAGAGACCGAGAGAGAGACACAGGGACCGAGAGAGAGACACAGGGAACAAGAGAGACACAGGTACTGAGTGAGAGACACAGGGACCGAGAGAGAGACTCAGGACCGAGAGAGAGACACAGGGACCGAGAGACACAGAGGGACTGAGCGAGTCACAGGGACCGAGAGAGACACAGGGACCGAGAGGGGACAGAGGGACATAGCAGACACGGGGACCGAGAGAGAGACACAGAGACAGAGAGAGAGAAACAGGGACCGAGAGAGAGAGACAGGGAAAAATAGAGACACAGGTACTGAGTGAGAGAAACAAGGACCGAGAGAGACACAGGGACCGAGTGAGAAACAGGGGTGAGAGGGAGTCACAGGGACCGAGAGAGACCCAGGGACCGAGTGAGACGCAGGGACTGAGAGAGAGACACAGGGACTGAGAGAGAGAGAGAGACACAGGCAACGAGAGAGAGACACAGGGACTGAGAGAGAGATACAGGGACTGAGAGAGAGAGACACAGGGACGAAGAGAGACACCTGCACCGAGAGAGACACAGGGGTGAGAGAGAGATACAGGGACCGAGAGAGACACAGGGAACGAGTGAGACACACGGACCGAGGGAGACACAGGGACCGAGAGAGAGACACAAGGACCGAGAGAGAGACACAGGGACTGAGAGAGAGAGCCAGGGACCGGGAGAGACACAGGGACCAAGAAAGACACAGGGAGCAAGAGAGAGACACAGGGACCGAGAGAGACACCGGGACCGAGAGAGACACAGTGACCGAGTGAGACACAGAGACCCAGAGAGACACAGGGACCTAGAGAGAGACAGTGACCGAGAGAGACACAGGGACTGGGAGCGAGAGACAAAGGGACCGAGAGAGAGACAGGCACCGAGTGAGACACAGGGACTGAGAGAGACACAGGGACCAAGAGAGAGACACAGGGAACGAGAGAGAGACACCAGGACCGAGAGAGACACAGGCACCGAGTGAGACACAGGGACTGAGAGATACACAGGGATCGAGAGAGACACAGGGACCGAGAGAGACATAGGCACCGAGTGAGACACAGGGACTGAGAGAGACACAGGGACCGAGAGAGAGACACAGGGACCGAGAGAGACAGTGACCGAGAGAGACACAGAGACTGAGAGAGAGAGAGACACAGCGACCGAGAGAGAGACACAAGGACCGAGAGAGACACAGGGACTGAGAGGGATACACAGGGACCGAGCAGACACAGGGACCGAGAGAGAGACACAGAGACCGAGAGAGAGACACAGGGACCGAGAGAGGGACACAGGGAACAAGAGAGAGAGAGAGGGATTGAGCGAGTCACAGGGACCGAGATGGAGACACAAGGACCGAGCTGACACAGGGACCGAGAGAGAGACACAGGGACCGAGAGAGACACAGGGACCGAGATGGAGACACAGGGACTGAGACAGAGACAGTGACCGAGAGAGAGACACAACGACCGAGAGAGACACAGGACCGAGATGGAGACACAGGGACCGAGCTGACACAGGTACTGAGTGAGAGACACAGGGACCGAGTGAGAGACACAGGGACCGAGATGGAGACACAAGGACCGAGCTGACACAGGGACCGAGAGAGAGACACAGGGACCAAGAGAGACACAGGGACTGAGACAGAGACAGTGACCGAGAGGGAGACACAGGGACCGAGCAGACACAGGGACCGAGAGAGAGACACAGAGACCGAGAGAGAGACACAGGGACTGAGAGTGAGACACAGGGAACAAGAGAGACACAGGTACTGAGTGAGAGACACAGGGACCGAGAGAGAGTCACAGGGACCGAGAGAGAGACACAGGGACCGAGAGACACAGAGGGACTGAGCGAGTCACAGGGACCGAGAGAGACACAGGTACTGAGTGAGAGAAACAAGGACCGAGAGAGACACAGGGACCGAGAGAGACAAAGGGACTGAGTGAGAAACAGGGGTGAGTGGGAGACACAGGGACCGAGAGAGACACAGGGACCGAGTGAGACACAGGGACTGAGAGAGAGAGACGCAGGGACTGAGAGAGAGACACAGGGACTGAGAGAGAGAGACACAGGCAACGAGAGAGAGACACAGGGACTGAGAGAGAGACACAGGGACTGAGAGAGAGAGACACAGGGACCAAGAGAGACACCAGGACCGAGAGAGACACAGGGGTGAGAGAGAGATACAGGGACCGAGAGAGAGAGACAGGGACCGGGAGAGACACAGGGACCGAGAAAGACACAGGGAGCAAGAGAGAGACACAGGGACCGAGAGAGACACCGGGACCGAGAGAGACACAGTGATAGAGTGAGACACAGGGACTGGGAGAGAGAGAGACACAGGGACCGAGAGAGAGACACAAGGACCGAGAGAGACACAGGCACCGAGTGAGACACAGGGACAGAGAGATACACAGGGACCGAGAGAGACACAGGGACCGAGAGAGACATAGGCACCGAGTGAGACACAGGGACTGAGAGAGACACAGGGACCGAGAGAGAGACACAGGGACCGAGAGAGACAGTGACCGAGAGAGACACAGAGACTGAGAGAGAGAGAGACACAGCGACCGAGAGAGAGACACAAGGACCGAGAGAGACACAGGGACTGAGAGGGATACACAGGGACCGAGCAGACACAGGGACCGAGAGAGAGACACAGAGACCGAGAGAGAGACACAGGGACCGAGAGAGGGTCACAGGGAACAAGAGAGAGAGAGAGGGATTGAGCGAGTCACAGGGACCGAGATGGAGACACAAGGACCGAGCTGACACAGGGACCGAGAGAGAGACACAGGGACCAAGAGAGACACAGGGACTGAGACAGAGACAGTGACCGAGAGAGAGACACAAGGACCGAGAGAGACACAGGGACCGAGATGGAGACACAGGGACCGAGCTGACACAGGTACTGAGTGAGAGACACAGGGACCGAGTGAGAGACACAGGGACCGAGATGGAGACACAAGGACCGAGCTGACACAGGGACCGAGAGAGAGACTCAGGGACCAAGAGAGACACAGGGACTGAGACAGAGACAGTGACCGAGAGGGAGACACAGGGACCGAGCAGACACAGGGACCGAGAGAGTGACACAGAGACCGAGAGAGAGACACAGGGACCGAGAGTGAGACACAGGGAACAAGAGAGACATCGGTACTGAGTGAGAGACACAGGGACCGAGAGAGAGTCACAGCGACCGAGAGAGAGACACAGGGACCGAGAGACACAGAGGGACTGAGCGAGTCACAGGGACCGAGAGAGACACAGGTACTGAGTGAGAGAAACAAGGACCGAGAGAGACACAGGGACCGAGAGAGACACAGGGACTGAGTGAGAAACAGGGGTGAGAGGGAGACACAGGGACCGAGAGAGACACAGGGACCGAGTGAGACACAGGGACTGAGAGAGAGACACAGGGACTGAGAGAGAGACACAGGGACTGAGAGAGAGAGACACAGGCAACGAGAGAGAGACACAGGGACTGAGAGAGAGACACAGGGACTGAGAGAGAGAGACACAGGGACCAAGAGAGACACCAGGACCGAGAGAGACACAGGGGTGAGAGAGAGATACAGGGACCGAGAGAGAGAGACAGGGACCGGGAGAGACACAGGGACCGAGAAAGACACAGGGAGCAAGAGAGAGACACAGTGATCGAGTGAGACACAGGGACTGGGAGAGAGACAGTGACCGAGAGAGACACAGGGACTGGGAGAGAGAGAGACACAGGGACCGAGAGAGAGACACAAGGACCGAGAGAGACACAGGCACCGAGTGAGACACAGGGACTGAGAGATACACAGGGACCGAGAGAGACACAGGGACCGAGAGAGACATAGGCACCGAGTGAGACACAGGGACTGAGAGAGACACAGGGACCGAGAGAGAGACACAGGGACCGAGAGAGACAGTGACCGAGAGAGACACAGAGACTGAGAGAGAGAGAGACACAGCGACCGAGAGAGAGACACAAGGACCGAGAGAGACACAGGGACTGAGAGGGATACACAGGGACCGAGCAGACACAGGGACCGAGAGAGAGACACAGAGACCGAGAGAGAGACACAGGGACCGAGAGAGGGACACAGGGAACAGGAGAGAGAGAGAGGGATTGAGCGAGTCACAGGGACCGAGAGAGACACAGGGACCGACAGAGAGACACAGGGACCGAGTGAGACACAGGGACCGAGAGAGAGACAGTGACCGAGAGAGAGACACAAGGACCGAGAGATACACAGGGACCGAGATGGAGACACAGGGACCGAGCTGACACAGGGACCGAGAGAGAGACACAGGGACCAAGAGAGACACAGGGACTGAGACAGGAACAGTGACCGAGAGAGAGACACAAGGACCGAGAGAGACAGAGGGACCGAGATGGAGACACAGGGACCGAGCTGACACAGGTACCGAGTGAGAGACACAGGGACCGAGTGAGAGACACAGGGACCGAGTGAGAGACACAGGGACCGAGAGAGAGACAAAGGGACCGAGCGAAACAGAGTGACCGAGAGAGAGAGACAGGGACCGAGAGAGAGAGACAGGGACCGAGAGAGAGACACAGGGACAGAGTGAGACACAGGGACCGAGAGAGAGAGACACAGGGACCGAGAGAGACACAAGGACCTAGAGAGAGACACAGGGACCGAATGAGTCACAGGGACCGAGAGAGAGACACTGAAACTGAGAGAGAGAGAGACACAGGGACCGAGTGAGAGAGACACAGGGACCGAAAGAGAGACACAGGGACCGAGAGAGACACAGGGACTGAGAGAGAGCCACAGGGATCGATTGAGACACAGCGACCGAGAGAGACACAGGGACCGAGACAGAGAGACACAGGGACCGAGAGAGAGACACAGCGACCGAGAGAGACACAGGGACCGAGACAGAGAGACACAGGGACCGAGAGGGAGACACAGGGACCGAGTGAGAGACACAAGGACTGAGCGAGTCACAGGGACCGAGAGAGAGACAGGGACCGAGAGAGAGACACAGGGAACGAGTGAGAGACACAGGGACCGAGAGAGAGACACAAGGACCTAGAGAGAGAGACACAGGGACCGAGAGAGTCACAGGGACCGAGAGAGAGACACAGGGACCGACAGAGACACTGAATCTGAGAGAGAGAGAGACAGGGATCGAGTGAGACACAGGGACCAAGAGAGAGACAGGGACCGAGTGAGAGACAGAGGGACCGATGGAGACACAGGGACCGAGAGAGAGACACAATCGTCCGAGAGAGAAAGACAGGGAGCGAGAGAGAGACACAGGGACCGAGTGAGACACAGGGACCGAGAGAAACACAGGGACCGAGAAATAGACAGTGACCGAGAGGGACACAGGGACAGAGAGAGAGACACAGGGACCGAGAGAGAGACACAAGGACCGAGAGAGACTCAGGGACCGAGTGAGACACAGGGGTGAGAGGGAGACACAGGGACCGAGCGAGACACAGGGACCGAGTGAGACACAGGGAACGAGAGAGACACACAGGGACCGAGTGAGAGACACAGGGACTGAGCGAGTCACAGGGACCGAGAGAGACACAGGGACCGAGAGAGAGACACAGGGACCGAGAGAGAGAGACAAAGGGACCGAGAGAGACACAGGGACCGAGTGAGACACAGAGACCGAGAGAGACACAGGGACTGGGGGAGAGAGACACAGGGACCGAGAGAGAGACACAAGGACCGAGAGAATCACAGGGACCGAGTGAGACACAGGGACTGACAGAGACAGTGACCGAGAGAGACACAGGGACCGAGAGAGACACAGGGACCGAGAGGGAGACACAGACACCGAGCAGACACAGGGACCGAGAGAGAGACACAGAGACCGAGAGAGAGACATAGGGACCGAGAGAGAAACACAGGGAACAAGAGAGACACAGAGGGACTGAGCGAGTCACAGGGACCGAGAGAGACACAGGGACCGAGAGGGGACAGAGGGACATAGCAGACACAGGGACCGAGAGAGAGGCACAGGGAAGAATAGAGACACAGGTACTGAGTGAGAGACACAAGGACCGAGAGAGACACAGGGACCGAGTGAGAAACAGAGTGAGAGGGAGACACAGGGACCGAGAGAGACACAGGGACCGAGTGAGACACAGGGACTGAGAGAGAGACACAGGGACTGAGAGAGAGACACAGGGACTGAGAGAGAGAGACACAGGCAACGAGAGAGAGACACAGGGACTGAGAGAGAGACACAGGGAATGAGAGAGAGAGACACAGGGACCAAGAGAGACACCAGGACCGAGAGAGACACAGGGGTGAGAGAGAGATACAGGGACCGAGAGAGACACAGGGAACGAGTGAGACACACAGACCGAGGGAGACACAGGGACCGAGAGAGAGACACAGGGACTGAGAGAGAGACACAGGGACTGAGAGAGAGTGACACTGGCAACGAGAGAGAGACACAGGGACTGAGAGAGAGACACAGGGAATGAGAGAGAGAGACACAGGGACCAAGAGAGACACCAGGACCGAGAGAGACACAGGGGTGAGAGAGAGATACAGGGACCGAGAGAGACACAGGGAGCGAGTGAGACACACGGACCGAGGGAGACACAGGGACCGAGAGAGAGACACAAGGACCGAGAGAGAGACACAGGGTCTGAGAGAGAGAGACAGGGACCGGGAGAGACACAGGGACCGAGAAAGACACAGGGAGAAAGAGAGAGACACAGGGACCGAGAGAGACACCGGGACCGAGAGAGACACAGTGACCGAGTGAGACACAGAGACCGAGAGTGACACAGGGACCGAGGGAGAGATAGTGACCGAGAGAGACACAGGGACTGGGAGAGAGAGACACAGGGACCGAGAGAGAGACACAAGGACCGAGAGAGACACAGGCACCGAGTGAGACACAGGGACTGAGAGAGACACAGGGACCGAGAGAGACACAGGGACCGAGAGAGACACAGGGACCGAGAGAGACAGTGACCGAGAGAGACACAGGGACTGAGAGAGAGAGAGACACAGCGACCGAGAGAGAGACACAAGGACCGAGAGAGACACAGGGACTGAGAGGGATACACAGGGACCGAGCAGACACAGGGACCGAGAGAGAGACACAGAGACCGAGAGAGAGACACAGGGACCAAGAGAGGGACACTGGGAACAAGAGAGAGAGAGAGGGACTGAGCGAGTCACAGGGACCGAGAGAGACACAGGGACCGAGAGAGAGACAGTGACCGAGAGAGAGACACAAGGACCGAGAGATACACAGGGACCGAGAGAGAGACACAGGGACCGAGAGAGAGACACAGGGACCAAGAGAGACACAGGGACTGAGACAGAGACAGTGACCGAGAGAGAGACACAAGGACCGAAAGAGACACAGGGACCGAGAAGGAGACACAGGGACCGAACTGACACAGGAACCGAGTGAGAGACACAGGGACCGAGAGAGAGACACAGGGACCGAGAGAAACAGAGTGTCCGAGAGAGAGAGACAGGGACTGAGAGAGAGAGACAGGGACCGAGAGAGACAGGGACCGAGTGAGACACAGGGACCCAGAGATAGACACAGGGACCGAGAGAGAGTCTCAGGGACCGAGAGAGAGACATAAGGACCTAGAGAGAGACACAGGGACCGAGAGAGAGACACAAGGACCTAGAGAGAGACACAGGGACCGAGTGAGACACAGGGACCCAGAGATAGACACAGGGACCGAGAGAGAGTCTCAGGGACCGAGAGAGAGAGACAGTGACCGAGAGAGAGACACAGGGACTGAGAGAGACACAGGGACTGAGAGAGAGACACAAAGACCGAGAGAGACACAGGGACCGATTGAGACACAGGGACTGAGTGAGACACAGAGACCGAGAGAGACACAGGGACCGAGAGAGACACAGGGGTGAGAGGGAGACACAGGGACCGAGAGAGACACAGGCACCGAGAGAGACACAGGGACCGAGAGAGAGACACAGGGACTGAGAAAGAGATGCAGGGACTGAGAGAGAGACACAGGGACTGAGAGAGAGACACCGGGACCGAGAGAGACACAGGGACCGAGAGAGACACAGGGACCGAGAGAGAGACACCGGGACCGAGAGAGACACAGGGACCGAGACAGAGCCAGGTACCGAGTGAGAGACACAGGGACCGATAGAGAAACACAGTAACCGAGAGAGAGACACACCAGGACAGATTGAGAGACACAGAGACTGAGAGATAGAGACAGGGACCGAGTGAGACACTGAAACTGAGAGAGAGAGACAGGGACCGAGAGAGACACAGGGACCGAGTGAGACACAGGGACCGAGAGAGAGACAGGGACCGAGTGAGAGACACAGGGACCGAGTGAGAGACAGGGACCGAGGGAGAGAAACAGGGACCGAGTGAGACACAGGGACCGAGGGAGAGAGACAGGGACCGAGTGAGACACAGGGACCCAGAGAGAGACACAGGGACCGAGAGAGACAGGGACAGAGAAAGAGAAACAGGGACCGAGTGAGACACAGGGACCGAGGGAGAGAGACAGGGTCCGAGAGAGAGAGACAGGGACCGAGTGAGACACAGGGACCCAGAGAGACACACAGGGACCGAGAGAGTCACAGGGACCAAGAGAGAGAGACACAGGGACCGAGAGAGTCACAGGGACCAAGAGAGAGAGACACAGGGACCGAGAGAGACACAGGGACTGAGAGAGTGTCAGGGACCGAGTGAGACACAGGGACTGAGAGAGACACAGAGACCGAGAGAGACACAAGGACTGAGAGAGAGAGACACAGGGACCGAGAGAGACCCAGGGACCGAAAGAGAGAGACAGTGATCGAGAGAGAGACAGGGACTGAGAGAGAGACACACAGGGACCGAGAGAGACACAGGGACTGAGAGAGAGAGACACAGGGACCGAGAGAGTGACAGGGACCGAGTGAGACACAGGGACCGAGAGAGAGAGAGACACAGGGACCGAGAGAGAGAGACACAGGGACCGAGAGAGATACAAGGACCGAGAGAGACACAGGGACCGAGAGAGACACTGGGACTGAGAGAGAGACACAGGGACCAAGAGAGACACCAGGACAGAGAGAGACACAGGGACCGAAAGAGACACAGGGGTGAGAGAGAGATACAGGGACGGAGAGAGACACAGGGACCGAGAGAGAGACACCGGGACAGAGAAAGAGACACAGGGACTGAGCGAGTTACAGGGAGCGTGAGAGAGACACAGGGACCGAGAGAGAGACAGGGACCGAGAGAGAGACACAGGGACCGAGAAAGAGACACAGGGACTGAGAGAGAGACACAGGGACTGAGAGAGAGACACAGGGACCAAGAGAGACACAGGGACCGAGACAGAGACACTGGGACCGAGAGGGACATAGGGACCGAGTGAGACACAGGGACAGAGAGAGAGACACAGCGACTGAGAGAGAGACACAGGGACCAAGAGAGACACCAGGACAGAGAGAGAGACAGAGGGACCGAAAGAGACACAGGGGTGAGAGAGAGATACAGGGACGGAGAGAGACACAGGGACCGAGAGAGAGACACCGGGACAGAGAAAGAGACACAGGGACTGAGCGAGTTACAGGGAGCGAGAGAGAGACACAGGGACCGAGAGAGAGACACAGGGACTGAGAGAGAGACACAGGGACTGAGTGAGACACACAGGGACCAAGAGAGACACAGGGACCGAGAGAGACACAGGGACCGAGAGAGATAGACACAGGGACCGAGACAGAGACACAGTGACCGAGAGGGACACAGGGACCGAGAGAGAGACACAGGGACCGAGTGAGAGACAGAGGGACCGAGAGAGAGACAGGGACCGAGAGAGAGACACAGGGACCGAGAGGGACACAGGGACCGAGAGAGAGACACAGGGACCGAGAGAGAGTCACAGGGACCGAGAAAGAGACACAGGGACCGAGAGAGAGACACAGGGACCGAGAGAGAGACACAGGGACCGAGAGAGACACAGGGACCGAGAGAGTGACAGGGACCGAGTGGACACAGGGACCCAGAGAGAGACTCTGGGACCGAGAGAGACACAAGGACCTAAAGAGAGACACAGGAACCGAGAGAGTCACAGGGACCGAGAGAGAGACACAGGGACTGAGAGAGACACAGGGACCGAGAGAGAGACACTGGGACCGAGAGAGACACAGGGACCGAGAGAGAGACACAAGGACCGAGAGAGACACAGGGACCGAGAGAGACACAGGGACCGAGTGAGACACAGAGACCGAGAGAGACACAGGGACCGAGAGAGAGAGAGACAGTGACCGAGAGAGACACAGGGACTGAGAGAGAGAGACACAGGGACTGAGAGAGAGACTCAAAGACCGAGAGAGACACAGGCACCGAGTGAGACACAGGTGTCAGAGGGAGACACAGGGACCGAGATAGACACAGGGACCGAGAGAGACACAGGGACCGAGTGAGACACAGCGACCGAGAGAGAGACACAGGGACTGAAAGAGACACAGGGACCGAGGGAGAGAGACACAGGGACCGAGAGAGAGACACAGGGACCGAGAGAGACACAGGGACTGAGCGAGTTACAGGGACCGAGAGAGACACAGGGACCGAGAGAGAGACACAGGGACCGAGAGAGGGACACAAGGACCGAGAGAGACACAGGGACTGAGAGAGTCACAGGCACCGAGTAAGAGACACAGGGACTGAGAGAGGGACTCAGGGACCGAGAGAGAGACACAGGGACCGAGACAGAGACACAGGGACCGAGAGAGACACAGGGACTGAGCGAGAGACACAGGGACCGAGAGAGGGACACAAGGACCGAGAGAGACACAGGGACTGAGAGAGTCACAGGCACCGAGAGAGAGACACAGGGACCAAGAAAGAGACACAGGGACCGAGAGAAACACAGGGACCGAGAGGGACACAGGGACCGAGAGAAACACAGGGACCGAGAGAGAGATACAGTAACTGAGAGAGACACAGGGACTGAGAGAGAGAGACACTGGGACCGAGAGAGACACAGGGACTGAGTGAGACACAGAGACCGAGAGAGACACAGGGACCGAGAAAGACACAGGGAGCAAGAAAGAGACACAGGGACCGAGAGAGAGACACAGGGACCGAGTGAGACACAGGGACCGAGAGAGAGACACAGGGACCGAGAGAGAGACACAGGGACCGAGTGAGACACAGGGACCCAGAGAGAGACACAGGGACCGAGGGAGAGAGACAGGGACCGAGTGAGACACAGGGACCGAGAGAGAGACACAGGGACCGAGTGAGACACAGGGACCGAGTGAGAGACACAGGGACCGAGTGAGACACAGGGACCCAGAGAGAGACACAGGGACCGAGAGAGAGAGAGAGACAGGGACCGAGAGAGAGACACAGGGACCGAGTGAAACACAGGGACCTAGGGAGAGAGACAGGGACCGAGTGAGACACAGGGACCCAGAGAAAGACACAGGGACCGAGAGAGAGACACAGGGACCGAGTGAGACACAGGGACCGAGGGAGAGAGACAGGGACCGAGTCAGACACAGGGACCGAGGGAGAGAGACAGGGACCAAGTGAGACACAGGGACCGAGAGAGAGAAAGGGACCGAGTGAGACACAGGGACCCAGAGAGAGACACAGGGACCGAGAGAGAGACACAGGGACCGAGTGAGACAGAGGGAGCAAGAGAGAGACACAGGGACCGAGAGAGTCACCGGGACCGAGAGAGACACAGGGACCGAGAGACACAGTGACCGAGTGAGACACAGAGACCCAGAGAGACACAGGGACCTAGAGAGAGACAGTGACCGAGAGAGACACAGGGACTGGGAGCGAGAGACAAAGGGACCGAGAGAGAGACAGGCACCGAGTGAGACACAGGGACTGAGAGAGACACAGGGACCAAGAGAGAGACACAGGGAACGAGAGACAGACACCAGGACCGAGAGAGACACAGGCACCGAGTGAGACACAGGGACTGAGAGAGACACAGGGACCGAGAGAGAGACACAGGGACCGAGAGAGACAGTGACCGAGAGAGACACAGAGACTGAGAGAGAGAGAGACACAGCGACCGAGAGAGAGACACAAGGACCGAGAGAGACACAGGGACTGAGAGGGATACACAGGGACCGAGCAGACACAGGGACCGAGAGAGAGACACAGAGACCGAGAGAGAGACACAGGGACCGAGAGAGGGACACAGGGAACAAGAGAGAGAGAGAGGGATTGAGCGAGTCACAGGGACCGAGATGGAGACACAAGGACCGAGCTGACACAGGGACCGAGAGAGAGACACAGGGACCGAGAGAGACACAGGGACCGAGATGGAGACACAGGGACTGAGACAGAGACAGTGACCGAGAGAGAGACACAAGGACCGAGAGAGACACAGGGACCGAGATGGAGACACAGGGACCGAGCTGACACAGGTACTGAGTGAGAGACACAGGGACCGAGTGAGAGACACAGGGACCGAGATGGAGACACAAGGACCGAGCTGACACAGGGACCGAGAGAGAGACACAGGGACCAAGAGAGACACAGGGACTGAGACAGAGACAGTGACCGAGAGGGAGACACAGGGACCGAGCAGACACAGGGACCGAGAGAGAGACACAGAGACCGAGAGAGAGACACAGGGACTGAGAGTGAGACACAGGGAACAAGAGAGACACAGGTACTGAGTGAGAGACACAGGGACCGAGAGAGAGTCACAGGGACCGAGAGAGAGACACAGGGACCGAGAGACACAAAGGGACTGAGCGAGTCACAGGGACCGAGAGAGACACAGGTACTGAGTGAGAGAAACAAGGACCGAGAGAGACAAAGGGACTGAGTGAGAAACAGGGGTGAGAGGGAGACACAGGGACCGAGAGAGACACAGGGACCGAGTGAGACACAGGGACTGAGAGAGAGACGCAGGGACTGAGAGAGAGACACAGGGACTGAGA
Organism: Prionace glauca; assembly: GCA_037974335.1. Taxonomy (NCBI): domain Eukaryota; kingdom Metazoa; phylum Chordata; class Chondrichthyes; order Carcharhiniformes; family Carcharhinidae; genus Prionace; species Prionace glauca. The sequence goes on along the minus strand of JBBMRE010000204.1, from coordinate 218,139 downwards.
GAGAGAGACACAGGCAACGAGAGAGAGACACAGGGACTGAGAGAGAGACACAGGGACTGAGAGAGAGAGACACAGGGACCAAGAGAGACACCAGGACCGAGAGAGACACAGGGGTGAGAGAGAGATACAGGGACCGAGAGAGAGAGACAGGGACCGGGAGAGACACAGGGACCGAGAAAGACACAGGGAGCAAGAGAGAGACACAGGGACCGAGAGAGACACCGGGACCGAGAGAGACACAGTGATCGAGTGAGACACAGGGACTGGGAGAGAGACAGTGACCGAGAGAGACACAGGGACTGGGAGAGAGAGAGACACAGGGACCGAGAGAGAGACACAAGGACCGAGAGAGACACAGGCACCGAGTGAGACACAGGGACAGAGAGATACACAGGGACCGAGAGAGACAGAGGGACCGAGAGAGACATAGGCACCGAGTGAGACACAGGGACTGAGAGAGACACAGGGACCGAGAGAGAGACACAGGGACCGAGAGAGACAGTGACCGAGAGAGACACAGAGACTGAGAGAGAGAGAGACACAGCGACCGAGAGAGAGACACAAGGACCGAGAGAGACACAGGGACTGAGAGGGATACACAGGGACCGAGCAGACACAGGGACCGAGAGAGAGACACAGAGACCGAGAGAGAGACACAGGGACCGAGAGAGGGTCACAGGGAACAAGAGAGAGAGAGAGGGATTGAGCGAGTCACAGGGACCGAGATGGAGACACAAGGACCGAGCTGACACAGGGACCGAGAGAGAGACACAGGGACCAAGAGAGACACAGGGACTGAGACAGAGACAGTGACCGAGAGAGAGACACAAGGACCGAGAGAGACACAGGGACCGAGATGGAGACACAGGGACCGAGCTGACACAGGTACTGAGTGAGAGACACAGGGACCGAGTGAGAGACACAGGGACCGAGATGGAGACACAAGGACCGAGCTGACACAGGGACCGAGAGAGAGACTCAGGGACCAAGAGAGACACAGGGACTGAGACAGAGACAGTGACCGAGAGGGAGACACAGGGACCGAGCAGACACAGGGACCGAGAGAGTGACACAGAGACCGAGAGAGAGACACAGGGACCGAGAGTGAGACACAGGGACCGAGAGAGAGACACAGGGACCGAGAGACACAGAGGGACTGAGCGAGTCACAGGGACCGAGAGAGACACAGGTACTGAGTGAGAGAAACAAGGACCGAGAGAGACACAGGGACCGAGAGAGACACAGGGACTGAGTGAGAAACAGGGGTGAGAGGGAGACACAGGGACCGAGAGAGACACAGGGACCGAGTGAGACACAGGGACTGAGAGAGAGACACAGGGACTGAGAGAGAGACACAGGGACTGAGAGAGAGAGACACAGGCAACGAGAGAGAGACACAGGGACTGAGAGAGAGACACAGGGACTGAGAGAGAGAGACACAGGGACCAAGAGAGACACCAGGACCGAGAGAGACACAGGGGTGAGAGAGAGATACAGGGACCGAGAGAGAGAGACAGGGACCGGGAGAGACACAGGGACCGAGAAAGACACAGGGAGCAAGAGAGAGACACAGGGACCGAGAGAGACACCGGGACCGAGAGAGACACAGTGATCGAGTGAGACACAGGGACTGGGAGAGAGACAGTGACCGAGAGAGACACAGGGACTGGGAGAGAGAGAGACACAGGGACCGAGAGAGAGACACAAGGACCGAGAGAGACACAGGCACCGAGTGAGATACAGGGACTGAGAGATACACAGGGACCGAGAGAGACACAGGGACCGAGAGAGACATAGGCACCGAGTGAGACACAGGGACTGAGAGAGACACAGGGACCGAGAGAGAGACACAGGGACCGAGAGAGACAGTGACCGAGAGAGACACAGAGACTGAGAGAGAGAGAGACACAGCGACCGAGAGAGAGACACAAGGACCGAGAGAGACACAGGGACTGAGAGGGATACACAGGGACCGAGCAGACACAGGGACCGAGAGAGAGACACAGAGACCGAGAGAGAGACACAGGGACCGAGAGAGGGACACAGGGAACAGGAGAGAGAGAGAGGGATTGAGCGAGTCACAGGGACCGAGAGAGACACAGGGACCGAGAGAGAGATACAGGGACCGAGAGAGACACAGGGATCGAGAGAGAGACACAGGGACTGAGAGAGAGACACAGCGACCGAGAGAGAGACACAGGGACTGAGAGAGAGACACAAAGACCGACAGAGAGACACAGGGACCGAGTGAGACACAGGGACCGAGAGAGAAACTGGGACTGAGAGAGAGACACAGGGACCAAGAGAGACACCAGGACAGAGAGAGACACAGGGACCGAAAGAGACACAGGGGTGAGAGAGAGATACAGGGACGGAGAGAGACACAGGGACCGAGAGAGAGACACCGGGACAGAGAAAGAGACACAGGGACTGAGCGAGTTACAGGGAGCGTGAGAGAGACACAGGGACCGAGAGAGAGACAGGGACCGAGAGAGAGACACAGGGACCGAGAAAGAGACACAGGGACTGAGAGAGAGACACAGGGACTGAGAGAGAGACACAGGGACCAAGAGAGACACAGGGACCGAGACAGAGACACTGGGACCGAGAGGGACATAGGGACCGAGTGAGACACAGGGACAGAGAGAGAGACACAGCGACTGAGAGAGAGACACAGGGACCAAGAGAGACACCAGGACAGAGAGAGAGACAGAGGGACCGAAAGAGACACAGGGGTGAGAGAGAGATACAGGGACGGAGAGAGACACAGGGACCGAGAGAGAGACACCGGGACAGAGAAAGAGACACAGGGACTGAGCGAGTTACGGGGAGCGAGAGAGAGACACAGGGACCGAGAGAGAGACACAGGGACTGAGAGAGAGACACAGGGACTGAGTGAGACACACAGGGACCAAGAGAGACACAGGGACCGAGAGAGACACAGGGACCGAGAGAGATAGACACAGGGACCGAGACAGAGACACAGTGACCGAGAGGGACACAGGGACCGAGAGAGAGACACAGGGACCGAGTGAGAGACAGAGGGACCGAGAGAGAGACAGGGACCGAGAGAGAGACACAGGGACCGAGAGGGACACAGGGACCGAGAGAGAGACACAGGGACCGAGAGAGAGTCACAGGGACCGAGAAAGAGACACAGGGACCGAGAGAGAGACACAGGGACCGAGAGAGAGACACAGGGACCGAGAGAGACACAGGGACCGAGAGAGTGACAGGGACCGAGTGGACACAGGGACCCAGAGAGAGACTCTGGGACCGAGAGAGACACAAGGACCTAAAGAGAGACACAGGAACCGAGAGAGTCACAGGGACCGAGAGAGAGACACAGGGACTGAGAGAGACACAGGGACCGAGAGAGAGACACTGGGACCGAGAGAGACACAGGGACCGAGAGAGAGACACAAGGACCGAGAGAGACACAGGGACCGAGAGAGACACAGGGACCGAGTGAGACACAGAGACCGAGAGAGACACAGGGACCGAGAGAGAGAGACAGTGACCGAGAGAGACACAGGGACTGAGAGAGAGAGACACAGGGACTGAGAGAGAGACTCAAAGACCGAGAGAGACACAGGCACCGAGTGAGACACAGGTGTCAGAGGGAGACACAGGGACCGAGATAGACACAGGGACCGAGAGAGACACAGGGACCGAGTGAGACACAGCGACCGAGAGAGAGACACAGGGACTGAAAGAGACACAGGGACCGAGGGAGAGAGACACAGGGACCGAGAGAGAGACACAGGGACCGAGAGAGACACAGGGACTGAGCGAGTTACAGGGACCGAGAGAGACACAGGGACCGAGAGAGAGACACAGGGACCGAGAGAGGGACACAAGGACCGAGAGAGACACAGGGACTGAGAGAGTCACAGGCACCGAGTGAGAGACACAGGGACTGAGAGAGGGACACAGGGACCGAGAGAGAGACACAGGGACCGAGACAGAGACACAGGGACCGAGAGAGACACAGGGACTGAGCGAGAGACACAGGGACCGAGAGAGGGACACAAGGACCGAGAGAGACACAGGGACTGAGAGAGTCACAGGCACCGAGAGAGAGACACAGGGACCAAGAAAGAGACACAGGGACCGAGAGAAACACAGGGACCGAGAGGGACACAGGGACCGAGAGAAACACAGGGACCGAGAGAGAGATACAGTAACTGAGAGAGACACAGGGACTGAGAGAGAGAGACACTGGGACCGAGAGAGACACAGGGACTGAGTGAGACACAGAGACCGAGAGAGACACAGGGACCGAGAAAGACACAGGGAGCAAGAAAGAGACACAGGGACCGAGAGAGAGACACAGGGACCGAGTGAGACACAGGGACCGAGAGAGAGACACAGGGACCGAGAGAGAGACACAGGGACCGAGTGAGACACAGGGACCCAGAGAGAGACACAGGGACCGAGGGAGAGAGACAGGGACCGAGTGAGACACAGGGACCGAGAGAGAGACACAGGGACCGAGTGAGACACAGGGACCGAGTGAGAGACACAGGGACCGAGTGAGACACAGGGACCCAGAGAGAGACACAGGGACCGAGAGAGAGAGAGAGACAGGGACCGAGAGAGAGACACAGGGACCGAGTGAAACACAGGGACCTAGGGAGAGAGACAGGGACCGAGTGAGACACAGGGACCCAGAGAAAGACACAGGGACCGAGAGAGAGACACAGGGACCGAGTGAGACACAGGGACCGAGGGAGAGAGACAGGGACCGAGTCAGACACAGGGACCGAGGGAGAGAGACAGGGACCAAGTGAGACACAGGGACCGAGAGAGAGAAAGGGACCGAGTGAGACACAGGGACCCAGAGAGAGACACAGGGACCGAGAGAGAGACACAGGGACCGAGTGAGACAGAGGGAGCAAGAGAGAGACACAGGGACCGAGAGAGTCACCGGGACCGAGAGAGACACAGTGACCGAGTGAGACACAGAGACCCAGAGAGACACAGGGACCTAGAGAGAGACAGTGACCGAGAGAGACACAGGGACTGGGAGCGAGAGACACAGGCACCGAGTGAGACACAGGGACTGAGAGAGACACAGGGACCAAGAGAGAGACACAGGGAACGAGAGAGAGACACCAGGACCGAGAGAGACACAGGCACCGAGTGAGACACAGGGACTGAGAGAGACACAGGGACCGAGAGAGAGACACAGGGACCGAGAGAGACAGTGACCGAGAGAGACACAGAGACTGAGAGAGAGAGAGACACAGCGACCGAGAGAGAGACACAAGGACCGAGAGAGACACAGGGACTGAGAGGGATACACAGGGACCGAGCAGACACAGGGACCGAGAGAGAGACACAGAGACCGAGAGAGAGACACAGGGACCGAGAGAGGGACACAGGGAACAAGAGAGAGAGAGAGGGATTGAGCGAGTCACAGGGACCGAGATGGAGACACAAGGACCGAGCTGACACAGGGACCGAGAGAGAGACACAGGGACCGAGAGAGACACAGGGACCGAGATGGAGACACAGGGACTGAGACAGAGACAGTGACCGAGAGAGAGACACAAGGACCGAGAGAGACACAGGGACCGAGATGGAGACACAGGGACCGAGCTGACACAGGTACTGAGTGAGAGACACAGGGACCGAGTGAGAGACACAGGGACCGAGATGGAGACACAAGGACCGAGCTGACACAGGGACCGAGAGAGAGACACAGGGACCAAGAGAGACACAGGGACTGAGACAGAGACAGTGACCGAGAGGGAGACACAGGGACCGAGCAGACACAGGGACCGAGAGAGAGACACAGAGACCGAGAGAGAGACACAGGGACTGAGAGTGAGACACAGGGAACAAGAGAGACACAGGTACTGAGTGAGAGACACAGGGACCGAGAGAGAGTCACAGGGACCGAGAGAGAGACACAGGGACCGAGAGACACAGAGGGACTGAGCGAGTCACAGGGACCGAGAGAGACACAGGTACTGAGTGAGAGAAACAAGGACCGAGAGAGACACAGGGACCGAGAGAGACAAAGGGACTGAGTGAGAAACAGGGGTGAGAGGGAGACACAGGGACCGAGAGAGACACAGGGACCGAGTGAGACACAGGGACTGAGAGAGAGACGCAGGGACTGAGAGAGAGACACAGGGACTGAGAGAGAGAGACACAGGCAACGAGAGAGAGACACAGGGACTGAGAGAGAGACACAGGGACTGAGAGAGAGAGACACAGGGACCAAGAGAGACACCAGGACCGAGAGAGACACAGGGGTGAGAGAGAGATACAGGGACCGAGAGAGAGAGACAGGGACCGGGAGAGACACAGGGACCGAGAAAGACACAGGGAGCAAGAGAGAGACACAGGGACCGAGAGAGACACCGGGACCGAGAGAGACACAGTGATCGAGTGAGACACAGGGACTGGGAGAGAGACAGTGACCGAGAGAGACACAGGGACTGGGAGAGAGAGAGACACAGGGACCGAGAGAGAGACACAAGGACCGAGAGAGACACAGGCACCGAGTGAGACACAGGGACAGAGAGATACACAGGGACCGAGAGAGACAGAGGGACCGAGAGAGACATAGGCACCGAGTGAGACACAGGGACTGAGAGAGACACAGGGACCGAGAGAGAGACACAGGGACCGAGAGAGACAGTGACCGAGAGAGACACAGAGACTGAGAGAGAGAGAGACACAGCGACCGAGAGAGAGACACAAGGACCGAGAGAGACACAGGGACTGAGAGGGATACACAGGGACCGAGCAGACACAGGGACCGAGAGAGAGACACAGAGACCGAGAGAGAGACACAGGGACCGAGAGAGGGTCACAGGGAACAAGAGAGAGAGAGAGGGATTGAGCGAGTCACAGGGACCGAGATGGAGACACAAGGACCGAGCTGACACAGGGACCGAGAGAGAGACACAGGGACCAAGAGAGACACAGGGACTGAGACAGAGACAGTGACCGAGAGAGAGACACAAGGACCGAGAGAGACACAGGGACCGAGATGGAGACACAGGGACCGAGCTGACACAGGTACTGAGTGAGAGACACAGGGACCGAGTGAGAGACACAGGGACCGAGATGGAGACACAAGGACCGAGCTGACACAGGGACCGAGAGAGAGACTCAGGGACCAAGAGAGACACAGGGACTGAGACAGAGACAGTGACCGAGAGGGAGACACAGGGACCGAGCAGACACAGGGACCGAGAGAGTGACACAGAGACCGAGAGAGAGACACAGGGACCGAGAGTGAGACACAGGGATCGAGAGAGAGACACAGGGACCGAGAGACACAGAGGGACTGAGCGAGTCACAGGGACCGAGAGAGACACAGGTACTGAGTGAGAGAAACAAGGACCGAGAGAGACACAGGGACCGAGAGAGACACAAGGACCGAGTGAGACACAGGGACTGAGTGAGAAACAGGGGTGAGAGGGAGACACAGGGACCGAGAGAGACACAGGGACCGAGTGAGACACAGGGACTGAGAGAGAGACACAGGGACTGAGAGAGAGACACAGGGACTGAGAGAGAGAGACACAGGCAACGAGAGAGAGACACAGGGACTGAGAGAGAGACACAGGGACTGAGAGAGAGAGACACAGGGACCAAGAGAGACACCAGGACCGAGAGAGACACAGGGGTGAGAGAGAGATACAGGGATCGAGAGAGAGAGACAGGGACCGGGAGAGACACAGGGACCGAGAAAGACACAGGGAGCAAGAGAGAGACACAGGGACCGAGAGAGACACCGGGACCGAGAGAGACACAGTGATCGAGTGAGACACAGGGACTGGGAGAGAGACAGTGACCGAGAGAGACACAGGGACTGGGAGAGAGAGAGACACAGGGACCGAGAGAGAGACACAAGGACCGAGAGAGACACAGGCACCGAGTGAGATACAGGGACTGAGAGATACACAGGGACCGAGAGAGACACAGGGACCGAGAGAGACATAGGCACCGAGTGAGACACAGGGACTGAGAGAGACACAGGGACCGAGAGAGAGACACAGGGACCGAGAGAGACAGTGACCGAGAGAGACACAGAGACTGAGAGAGAGAGAGACACAGCGACCGAGAGAGAGACACAAGGACCGAGAGAGACACAGGGACTGAGAGGGATACACAGGGACCGAGCAGACACAGGGACCGAGAGAGAGACACAGAGACCGAGAGAGAGACACAGGGACCGAGAGAGGGACACAGGGAACAGGAGAGAGAGAGAGGGATTGAGCGAGTCACAGGGACCGAGAGAGACACAGGGACCGAGAGAGAGATACAGGGACCGAGAGAGACACAGGGATCGAGAGAGAGACACAGGGACTGAGGGAGAGACACACAAAGACCGACAGAGAGACACAGGGACCGAGTGAGACACAGGGACCGAGAGAGAGACAGTGACCGAGAGAGAGACACAAGGACCGAGAGATACACAGGGACCGAGATGGAGACACAGGGACCGAGCTGACACAGGGACCGAGAGAGAGACACAGGGACCAAGAGAGACACAGGGACTGAGACAGGAACAGTGACCGAGAGAGAGACACAAGGACCGAGAGAGACACAGGGACCGAGATGGAGACACAGGGACCGAGCTGACACAGGTACCGAGTGAGAGACACAGGGACCGAGTGAGAGACACAGGGACCGAGTGAGAGACACAGGGACCGAGAGAGAGACAAAGGGACCGAGCGAAACAGAGTGACCGAGAGAGAGAGACAGGGACCGAGAGAGAGAGACAGGGACCGAGAGAGAGACACAGGGACAGAGTGAGACACAGGGACCGAGAGAGAGAGACACAGGGACCGAGAGAGACACAAGGACCTAGAGAGAGACACAGGGACCGAATGAGTCAAAGGGACCGAGAGAGAGACACTGAAACTGAGAGAGAGAGAGACAGGGACCGAGTGAGAGAGACACAGGGACCGAAAGAGAGACACAGGGACCGAGAGAGACACAGGGACTGAGAGAGAGCCACAGGGATCGATTGAGACACAGCGACCGAGAGAGACACAGGGACCGAGACAGAGAGACACAGGGACCGAGAGAGAGACACAGCGACCGAGAGAGACACAGGGACCGAGACAGAGAGACACAGGGACCGAGAGGGAGACACAGGGACCGAGTGAGAGACACAAGGACTGAGCGAGTCACAGGGACCGAGAGAGAGACAGGGACCGAGAGAGAGACACAAGGAACGAGTGAGAGACACAGGGACCGAGAGAGAGACACAAGGACCTAGAGAGAGAGACACAGGGACCGAGAGAGTCACAGGGACCGAGAGAGAGACACAGGGACCGACAGAGACACTGAATCTGAGAGAGAGAGAGACAGGGATCGAGTGAGACACAGGGACCAAGAGAGAGACAGGGACCGAGTGAGAGACAGAGGGACCGATGGAGACACAGGGACCGAGAGAGAGACACAATCGTCCGAGAGAGAAAGACAGGGAGCGAGAGAGAGACACAGGGACCGAGTGAGACACAGGGACCGAGAGAAACACAGGGACCGAGAAAGAGACAGTGACCGAGAGGGACACAGGGACAGAGAGAGAGACACAGGGACCGAGAGAGAGACACAAGGACCGAGAGAGACTCAGGGACCGAGTGAGACACAGGGGTGAGAGGGAGACACAGGGACCGAGCGAGACACAGGGACCGAGTGAGACACAGGGAACGAGAGAGACACACAGGGACCGAGTGAGAGACACAGGGACTGAGCGAGTCACAGGGACCGAGAGAGACACAGGGACCGAGAGAGAGACACAGGGACCGAGAGAGAGAGACAAAGGGACCGAGAGAGACACAGGGACCGAGTGAGACACAGAGACCGAGAGAGACACAGGGACTGGGGGAGAGAGACACAGGGACCGAGAGAGAGACACAAGGACCGAGAGAATCACAGGGACCGAGTGAGACACAGGGACTGACAGAGACACAGGGACCGAGAGGGAGACACAGACACCGAGCAGACACAGGGACCGAGAGAGAGACACAGAGACCGAGAGAGAGACATAGGGACCGAGAGAGAGACACAGGGAACAAGAGAGACACAGAGGGACTGAGCGAGTCACAGGGACCGAGAGAGACACAGGGACCGAGAGGGGACAGAGGGACATAGCAGACACAGGGACCGAGAGAGAGGCACAGGGAAGAATAGAGACACAGGTACTGAGTGAGAGACACAAGGACCGAGAGAGACACAGGGACCGAGTGAGAAACAGGAGTGAGAGGGAGACACAGGGACCGAGAGAGACGCAGGGACCGAGTGAGACACAGGGACTGAGAGAGAGACGCAGGGACTGAGAGAGAGACACAGGGACTGAGAGAGAGAGACACAGGCAACGAGAGAGAGACACAGGGACTGAGAGAGAGACACAGGGAATGAGAGAGAGAGACACAGGGACCAAGAGAGACACCAGGACCGAGAGAGACACAGGGGTGAGAGAGAGATACAGGGACCGAGAGAGACACAGGGAACGAGTGAGACACACAGACCGAGGGAGACACAGGGACCGAGAGAGAGACACAAGGACCGAGAGAGAGACACAGGGACTGAGAGAGAGACACAGGGACTGAGAGAGAGTGACACAGGCAACGAGAGAGAGACACAGGGACTGAGAGAGAGACACAGGGAATGAGAGAGAGAGACACAGGGACCAAGAGAGACACCAGGACCGAGAGAGAAACAGGGGTGAGAGAGAGATACAGGGACCGAGAGAGACACAGGGAACGAGTGAGACACACGGACCGAGGGAGACACAGGGACCGAGAGAGAGACACAAGGACCGAGAGAGAGACACAGGATCTGAGAGAGAGAGACAGGGACCGGGAGAGACACAGGGACCGAGAAAGACACAGGGAGAAAGAGAGAGACACAGGGACCGAGAGAGACACCGGGACCGAGAGAGACACAGTGACCGAGTGAGACACAGAGACCGAGAGTGACACAGGGACCGAGGGAGAGACAGTGACCGAGAGAGACACAGGGACTGGGAGAGAGAGACACAGGGACCGAGAGAGAGACACAAGGACCGAGAGAGACACAGGCACCGAGTGAGACACAGGGACTGAGAGAGACACAGGGACCGAGAGAGACACAGGGACCGAGAGAGACACAGGGACCGAGAGAGACAGTGACCGAGAGAGACACAGGGACTGAGAGGCAGAGAGACACAGCGACCGAGAGAGAGACACAAGGACCGAGAGAGACACAGGGACTGAGAGGGATACACAGGGACCGAGCAGACACAGGGACCGAGAGAGAGACACAGAGACCGAGAGAGAGACACAGATACCGAGAGATACACAGGGACCGAGATGGAGACACAGGGACCGAACTGACACAGGTACCGAGTGAGAGACACAGGGACCGAGAGAGAGACACAGGGACCGAGAGAAACAGAGTGACCGAGAGAGAGACACAAGGACCTAGAGAGAGACACAGGGACCGAGAGAGAGACACAGGGACCAAGAGAGACACAGGGACTGAGACAGAGACAGTGACCGAGAGAGAGACACAAGGACCGAAAGAGACACAGGGACCGAGAAGGAGACACAGGGACCGAGAGAGAGACACAGGGACCGAACTGACACAGGTACCGAGTGAGAGACACAGGGACCGAGAGAGAGACACAGGGACCGAGAGAAACAGAGTGACCGAGAGAGAGACACAAGGACCTAGAGAGAGACACAGGGACCGAGAGAGAGACACAAGGACCTAGAGAGAGACACAGGGACCGAGAGAGAGTCACAGGGACCGAGAGAGAGAGACAGTAACTGAGAGAGAGACACAAGGACCGAGTGAAACACAGGGACCGAGTGAGACACAGGGACCCAGAGATAGACACAGGGACCGAGAGAGAGTCTCAGGGACCGAGAGAGAGAGACAGTAACCGAGAGAGAGACACAGGGAATGAGAGAGACACAGGGACTGAGAGAGAGACACAAAGACCGAGAGAGACACAGGGACCGAGTGAGACACAGGGACTGAGTGAGACACAGAGACCGAGAGAGACACAGGGGTGAGAGGGAGACACAGGGACCGAGAGAGACACAGGGACCGAGTGAGACACAGCGACCGAGAGAGATACAGGGACCGAGAGAGAGACACAGGGACCGAGACAGACACATGGATCGAGAGAGAGAGACACAGGCACCGAGAGAGACACAGGGACCGAGAGAGAGACACAGGGACCGAGAGAGAGACACAGGGACTGAGAAAGAGATGCAGGGACTGAGAGAGAGACACAGGGACTGAGAGAGAGACACCGGGACCGAGAGAGACACAGGGACCGAGAGAGACACAGGGACCGAGAGAGAGACACCGGGACCGAGAGAGACACAGGGACCGAGACAGAGACAGGTACCGAGTGAGAGACACAGGGACCGATAGAGAAACACAGTGACCGAGAGAGAGACACACCAGGACAGATTGAGAGACACAGAGACTGAGAGATAGAGACAGGGACCGAGTGAGACACTGAAACTGAGAGAGAGAGACAGGGACCGAGAGAGACACAGGGACCGAGTGAGACACAGGGACCGAGAGAGAGACAGGGACCGAGTGAGAGACACAGGGACCGAGTGAGAGACAGGGACCGAGGGAGAGAAACAGGGACCGAGTGAGACACAGGGACCGAGGGAGAGAGACAGGGACCAAGTGAGACACAGGGACCCAGAGAGAGACACAGGGACCGAGAGAGACAGGGACCGAGAGAGAGAAACAGGGACCGAGTGAGACACAGGGACCGAGGGAGAGAGACAGGGTCCGAGAGAGAGAGACAGGGACCGAGTGAGACACAGGGTCCCAGAGAGACACACAGGGACCGAGAGAGTCACAGGGACCAAGAGAGAGAGACACAGGGACCGAGAGAGTCACAGGGACCAAGAGAGAGAGACACAGGGACCGAGAGAGACACAGGGACTGAGAGAGTGTCTGGGACCGAGTGAGACACAGGGACTGAGAGAGACACAGAGACCGAGAGAGACACAAGGACTGAGAGAGAGAGACACAGGGACCGAGAGAGACCCAGGGACCGAAAGAGAGAGACAGTGATCGAGAGAGAGACAGGGACTGAGAGAGAGACACACAGGGACCGAGAGAGACACAGGGACTGAGAGAGAGAGACACAGGGACCGAGAGAGTGACAGGGAACGAGTGAGACACAGGGACCGAGAGAGAGAGAGACACAGGGACCGAGAGAGAGAGACACAGGGACCGAGAGAGATACAAGGACCGAGAGAGACACAGGGACCGAGAGAGACACTGGGACTGAGAGAGAGGCACAGGGACCAAGAGAGACACCAGGACAGAGAGAGACACAGGGACCGAAAGAGACACAGGGGTGAGAGAGAGATACAGGGACGGAGAGAGACACAGGGACCGAGAGAGAGACACCGGGACAGAGAAAGAGACACAGGGACTGAGCGAGTTACAGGGAGCGTGAGAGAGACACAGGGACCGAGAGAGAGACAGGGACTGAGAGAGAGACACAGGGACCGAGAGAGAGACACAGGGACCGAGAAAGAGACACAGGGACTGAGAGAGAGACACAGGGACTGAGAGAGAGACACAGGGACCAAGAGAGACACAGGGACCGAGACAGAGACACTGGGACCGAGAGGGACATAGGGACCGAGTGAGACACAGGGACTGAGAGAGAGAGACACAGCGACTGAGAGAGACACACAGGGACCAAGAGAGACACAGGGACCGAGAGAGACACAGGGACCGAGAGAGATAGACACAGGGACCGAGACAGAGACACAGTGACCGAGAGGGACACAGGGACCGAGAGAGAGACACAGGGACCGAGTGAGAGACAGAGGGACGAGAGAGAGACAGGGACCGAGAGAGAGACACAGGGACCGAGAGGGACACAGGGACCGAGAGAGAGACACAGGGACCGAGAGAGAGTCACAGGGACCGAGAAAGAGACACAGGGACCGAGAGAGAGACACAGGGACCGAGAGAGAGACACAGGGACCGAGAGAGACACAGGGACCGAGAGAGTGACAGGGACCGAGTGGACACAGGGACCCAGAGAGAGACTCTGGGACCGAGAGAGACACAAGGACCTAAAGAGAGACACAGGAACCGAGAGAGTCACAGGGACCGAGAGAGAGACACAGGGACTGAGAGAGACACAGGGACCGAGAGAGAGACACTGGGACCGAGAGAGACACAGGGACCGAGAGAGAGACACAAGGACCGAGAGAGACACAGGGACCGAGAGAGACACAGGGACCGAGTGAGACACAGAGACCGAGAGAGACACAGGGACCGAGAGAGAGAGACAGTGACCGAGAGAGACACAGGGACTGAGAGAGAGAGACAGAGGGACCGAGAGAGAGACTCAAAGACCGAGAGAGACACAGGCACCGAGTGAGACACAGGTGTCAGAGGGAGACACAGGGACCGAGATAGACACAGGGACCGAGAGAGACACAGGGACCGAGTGAGACACAGCGACCGAGAGAGAGACACAGGGACTGAAAGAGACACAGGGACCAAGGGAGAGAGACACAGGGACCGAGAGAGAGACACAGGGACCGAGAGAGACACAGGGACTGAGCGAGTTACAGGGACCGAGAGAGACACAGGGTCCGAGAGAGAGACACAGGGACCGAGAGAGGGACACAAGGACCGAGAGAGACACAGGGACTGAGAGAGTCACAGGCACCGAGAGAGAGACACAGGGACTGAGAGAGGGACACAGGGACCGAGAGAGAGACACAGGGACCGAGAGAGGGAAATAAGGACCGAGAGAGACACAGGGACTGAGAGAGTCACAGGCACCGAGAGAGAGACACAGGGACCAAGAAAGAGACACAGGGACCGAGAGAAACACAGGGACCGAGAGGGACACAGGGACCGAGAGAAACACAGGGACCGAGAGAGAGAGACAGTAACTGAGAGAGACACAGGGACTGAGAGAGAGAGACACTGGGACCGAGAGAGACACAGGGACTGAGTGAGACACAGAGACCGAGAGAGACACAGGGACCGAGAAAGTCACAGGGAGCAAGAAAGAGACACAGGGACCGAGGGAGAGACACAGGGACCGAGTGAGACACAGGGACCGAGAGAGAGACACAGGGACCGAGAGAGAGACACAGGGACCGAGTGAGACACAGGGACCCAGAGAGAGACAGAGGGTCCGAGGGAGAGAGACAGGGACCGAGTGAGACACAGGGACCGAGAGAGAGACACAGGGACCGAGTGAGACACAGGGACCGAGTGAGAGACACAGGGACCGAGTGAGACACAGGGACCCAGAGAGAGACACAGGGACCGAGAGAGAGACACAGGGACCGAGAGAGAGAGAGAGACAGGGACCGAGAGAGAGACACAGGGACCGAGTGAGACACAGGGACCTAGGGAGAGAGACAGGGACCGAGTGAGTCACAGGGACCCAGAGAAAGACACAGGGACCGAGAGAGAGACACAGGGACCGAGTGAGACACAGGGACCCAGAGAGAGACACAGGGTCCGAGGGAGACACAGGGACCGAGGGAGAGAGACAGGGACCAAGTGAGACACAGGGACCGAGAGAGAGAAAGGGACCGAGTGAGACACAGGGACCCAGAGAGAGACACAGGGACCGAGAGAGAGACACAGGGACCGAGTGAGACACAGGGACCCAGAGAGAGACACAGGGACCGAGGGAGAGAGACAGGGACCGAGTGAGACACAGGGACCGAGAGAGACACAGGGACCGAGTCAGACACAGGGACCCAGAGAGAGACACAGGGACCGAGAGAGAGAGAGAGACAGGGACCGAGAGAGAGACACAGGGACCGAGTGAGACACAGCGACCGAGGGAGAGAGACAGGGTCCGAGAGAGAGAGACAGGGACCGAGTGAGACACAGGGACCGAGGGAGAGAGACAGGGACCGAGTGAGACACAGGGACCCAGAGAGAGACACAGGGACCGAGAGAGAGACACAGGGACCGAGAGAGACACAGGGACCGAGGGAGAGAGACAGGGACCGAGTGAGACACAGGGACCCATAGAGAGACACAGGGACCGAGAGAGAGACACAGGGACCGAGTGAGACAAAGGGACCCAGAGAGAGACACAGGGACCGAGAGAGAGAGAGAGACAGGGACCGAGAGAGAGACACAGGGACCGAGTGAGACACAGGGACCGAGGGAGAGAGACAGGGTCCGAGAGAGACAGACAGGGACCGAGAGAGACACAGGGACCGAGAGAGACACAGAGACCGAGAGAGACACAGGGACTGAGAGAGACACAGAGACCGAGAGAGACACAGGGACTGAGAGAGAGAGACACAGGGACCGAGAGAGACCCAGGGACCGAAAGAGAGAGACAGTGACCGAGAGAGACACAGGGACTGAGAGAGAGAGACACAGGGACCGAGAGAGTGACAGGGACCGAGTGAGACACAGGGACCGACAGAGACACTGAAACTTAGAGAGAGAGTCAGGGACCGAGTGAGACACAGGGAGCGAGAGTGAGACACAGTGACCGAGAGAGACACAGGGACCGAGAGAGACCCAGGGACCGAAAGAGAGACACAGTGACCGAGAGAGACACAGGGACTGAGAGAGACAGACACAGGGACCGAGAGAGACACAGGGACCGAGAGAGACACAGGGACTGAGAGAGAGACACAGGGACCAAGAGAGACACCAGGACAGAGAGAGACATAGGGGTGAGAGAGAGATACAGGGACGGAGAGAGACACAGGGACCGAGAGAGAGACACCGGGACAGAGAAAGAGACACAGGGACTGAGCGAGTTACAGGAGGCGTGAGAGAGACACAGGGACCGAGAGAGAGACAGGGACTGAGAGAGAGACACAGGGACCGAGAGAGAGACACAGGGACCAAGAGAGACACAGGGACCGAGAGAGACACAGGGACCGAGAGGGATAGACACAGGGACCGAGAGAGAGACACAGGGACCGAGTGAGAGACACAGGGACCGAGAGAGAGACACAGGGACCGAGAGAGAGAGATAGGGACCGAGAGAGAGACACAGGGACCGAGAGTGATGCAGGGAATGAGAGAGACACAGGGCCGAGAGAGAGAGACACAGGGACTGAGAGAGAGAGACAGGGACCGGGAGAGACACAGGGATCGAATGAGACACAGGGACCGAGAGAGTGACAGCGACCGAGAGAGACACAGGGACTGAGAGAGACACAGGGACTGAGAGAGACACAGGTACCGAGAGAGAGACAGGGACCGAGTGAGACACAGAGACCGAGAGAGACACAGGGACCGAGAGAGAGACAGCGACCGAGAGAGACACATGGACTGAGAGAGAGAGACACAGGGACCGAGTGAGACTCAGAGACTGAGAGAGACACAGGGACCGAGAGAGAGACAGCGACCGAGAGAGACACAGGGACTGATAGAGAGAGACACAGGGACCGAGAGAGAGACACAAGGACCGAGAGAGACACAGGGACCGAGTGAGACTCAGAGACTGAGAGAGACACAGGGACCGAGAGAGAGACAGGGACCGTGTGAGACTCAGAGACTGAGAGAGACACAGGGACCGAGAGAGAGACAGCGACCGAGAGAGACACAGGGACTGAGAGAGAGAGACACAGGGACCGAGAGAGAGACACAAGGACCGAGAGAGACACAGGGACCGAGTGAGACACAGAGACCGAGAGAGACACAGGGACCGAGAGAGACACAGGGA
Organism: Prionace glauca; assembly: GCA_037974335.1. Lineage (NCBI taxonomy): Eukaryota > Metazoa > Chordata > Chondrichthyes > Carcharhiniformes > Carcharhinidae > Prionace > Prionace glauca. Next base: position 200,447 of record JBBMRE010000204.1, on the reverse strand, counting down.
CCGAGTGAGATTCATAGACTGAGAGAGACACAGGGACCGAGAGAGAGACAGCGACCGAGAGAGACACAGGGACTGAGAGAGAGAGACACAGGGACTGAGAGAGAGACACAAGGACCGAGAGAGAGACACAGGGACTGACTGAGACACAGAGACCGAGAGAGACACAGGGACCGAGAGAGAGAGACACAGGGACCGAGAGAGAGACACAGGGACCGAGTGAGACACATCGACCCAGAGAGAGTCACAGGGAATGACAGAGACACTGAAACAGAGAGAGAGAGACAGGGAGCGACTGAGACACAGGGACCGAGAGAGAGAGACAGGGACCGAGTGAGAGACACAATCGTCCGAGAGAGAAAGACAGGGAGCGAGAGAGAGACATAGTGACCGAGAGAGACACATGGACCGAGAGAGACACAGGGACCGAGTGAGACACAGAGACCGAGAGAGACACAGGGACCGAGAGAGAGACAGTGACCGAGAGAGACACAGGGGTGAGAGAGAGATACAGGGACGGAGAGAGACACAGGGACCGAGAGAGAGACACCGGGACAGAGAAAGAGACACAGGGACTGAGCGAGTTACAGGAGGCGTGAGAGAGACACAGGGACCGAGAGAGAGACAGGGACTGAGAGAGAGACACAGGGACCGAGAGAGAGACACAGGGACCGAGAAAGAGACACAGGGACTGAGAGAGAGACACAGGGACTGAGAGAGAGACACAGGGACCAAGAGAGACATAGGGACCGAGAGAGACACAGGGACCGAGAGGGATAGACACAGGGACCGAGACAGAGACACAGGGACCGAGAGGGACACAGGGACCGAGAGAGAGACACAGGGACCGAGTGAGAGACACAGGGACCGAGTGAGATACACAGGGACCGAGAGAGAGAAAGGGACCGAGAGAGAGACACAGGGACAGAGAGGGACACAGGGACCGAGAGAGAGACACAGGGACCGAGAGAAACACAGTGACCGAGGGAGAGAGACAGGGACCGAGAGAAACACAAGGACCGAGAGGGACACAGGGACCGAGAGAGAGACAGAGGGACCGAGAGCAACACAGGGACCGAGAGAGTGAGACAGGAACTGAGAGAGAGACAGGGACCGAGACAGAGACACAGGGACCGAGAGAGAGACACAGGGACCGAGACAGGGACACAGGGAACGAGAGGGAGACACAGGGACCGAGAGAAACACAGGGACCGAGAGAGAGAGACAGGATCCGAGAGAGAGACACAGGATCCGAGTGAGACTCAGGGACCGAGAGAGACACAGGGACCGAGAGAGAGAGACACAGGGACCGAGAGAGAGACACAGGGACCGAGTGAGAGACACAGGGACCGAGAGAGAGACACAGGGACCGAGAGAAACACAGGGACCGAGAGAGAGAGACAGGATCCGAGCGAGAGACACAGGGTCCGAGTGAGACACAGGGACCGAGAGAGAGACACAGGGACTGGGAGAGAGAGAGACACAGGGACCGAGAGAGAGAGACACAGGGACCGAGAGAGTGACAGGGACCGAGTGAGACACAGGGACCCAGAGATAGACACCGGGACCGAGGGAGAGACACAAGGACCTAGAGAGAGACACAGGGACCGAGTGAGACACAGGATCCGAAGAGAGACACAGGGACCGAGAGAGAGAGATGGACCGAGTGAGACACAGGGACCGAGAGAGACACAGGGACCGAGAGACAGACAGGGACCGAGTGAGACACAGGGACCGAGAGAGACACAGGGGTGAGAGGGAGACACAGGGACCGAGAGAGAAAGACACTGGGACCGAGAGAGTCACAGGGACCGAGAGAGAGACACAGTGACTGAGCGAGTCACAGGGACCGAGAGAGACACAGGGACCGAGAGAGACACAGCGACCGAGAGAGACACAGGGACCGAGAGAGACACATGGATCGAGAGAGAGAGAGACACAGGGACCGAGAGAGAGACACAGGGACCGAGTGAGAGACACATGGACCGAGAGAGAGACACAGGGACATAGAGAGAGACACAGGGACCGAAAGAGGCACAGGGACTGAGAGAGACACAGGGACTGAGAGAGAGTCACAGGGACCAAGAGAGACACCAGGACCGAGAGAGACACAGGGGTGAGAGAGATACAGGGACTGAGAGAGGCACAGAGTCCGAGAGAGAGACACAGTGACCGAGAGAGAGACACCGGGACAGAGAAAGAGACACAGGGACAGTGAGAGAGTGACAGGGATCGGGAGAGACACAGGGACCGAGAGAGTGACACAAGGACCGAGAGAGACACAGGGACCGAGAGAGACACAGGGACCGAGAGAGAGACACAGGGACCGGGAGAGACACAGGGACCGAGAGAGAGACACAAGGACCGAGAGAGACACAGGGACCGAGAGAGACACAGGGACCGAGAGAGAGACAGTGACCGAGAGAGACACAGGGACTGAGAGAGAGAGACACAGGGACCGAGGGAGAGAGACAGAGTCCAAGAGAGAGACACAGGGACTGAGTGGGACACAGGGACCGCGAGAAACACAGGGACCGAGAGAGAGACACAGGGACCGAGAGAGAGACAGTGACCGAGAGAGACACAGGGACTGAGAGAGACACAGGGACCGAGAGAGACACTGGGATCGAGGGAGACACAGGGACCAAGGGAGAGACAGGGACCGAGTGAGACACAGGAACCGAGGGAGAGACACAGGGACCCAGAGAGAGACACAGGGACCGAGAGAGAGACACAGGGACCGAGAGAGAGACACAAGGACCTAGAGAGACACAGGGACCGAGAGAGACACAGGGACCGAGAGAGAGACACATGGACCGAGAGAGTCACAGGGACCGAGAGAGAGAGACAGGGACCGAGAGAGACACCGGGACTGAGAGAGAGAGACACAGGGACCGAGAGAGAGACAGGGACCGAGAGAAACACAGGGACCGAGAGAGACACAGGAGTGAGAGAGAGTCACAGGGACCGAGAGAGAGACACAGGGACCGAGAGAGAGACACAGGGACCGAGAGAGACACAGGGACCGAGAGAGACACAGGAGTGAGAGAGAGACACAGGGACCGAGAGAGAGACACAGGGACCGAGAGAGAGACACAGGGACCGAGAGAGACACAGGGACCGAGAGAGAGACACAGGGACCGAGAGAGAGACACCGGGACCGAGAGAGAGACACAAGGACCTAGAGAGACACAGGGACCGAGAGAGACACAGGGACCGAGAGAGAGACACATGGACCGAGAGAGATACAGGGACCGAGAGAGTCACAGGGACCGAGGGAGAGACACAAAGATCGAGAGAGACACAGGGACTGAGAGAGACACAGGGACCGAGACAGACACATGGATCGAGAGAGAGAGACACAGGGACCGAGAGAGAGACACAGGGACTGAGAGAGACACAGGGAGCAAGAAAGAGACACAGGGACCGAGAGAGACACAGGGACCGAGAGAGACACAGGGACCGAGACAGAGAGACAGGGACCGAGAGAGAGACAGAGACCGATAGAGAAACACAGTGACCGAGAGAGAGAGACACCAGGACAGAGTGAGAGACAGAGAGACTGAGAGAGAGAGACACAGGGACCGAGAGAGTGAGTCACAGGGACCGAGAGAGAGACACAGGGACCGAGTGAGACACAGGGACCGAGAGAGAGACACAGGGACTGAGCGAGTCACAGGGACCGAGAGAGACACAGGGACCGAGAGAGACACAGCGACCGAGAGAGACACAGGGACCGAGAGAGACACAGGGACCGAGAGAGAGAAACAGGGACCGGGAGAGACACAGGGACCGAGAGAGAGACACAAGGACCGAGAGAGACACAGGGACCGAGAGAGACACAGGGACCGAGAGAGAGACAGTGACCGAGAGAGACACAGGGACTGAGAGAGAGAGACACAGGGACTGAGGGAGAGAGACAGAGTCCAAGAGAGAGACACAGGGACTGAGTGGGACACAGGGACCGAGAGAAACACAGGGACCGAGAGAGAGACACAGGGACCGAGAGAGAGACAGTGACCGAGAGAGACACAGGGACTGAGAGAGACACAGGGACCGAGAGAGACACTGGGATCGAGGGAGACACAGGGACCAAGGGAGAGACAGGGACCGAGTGAGACACAGGAACCGAGGGAGAGACACAGGGACCCAGAGAGAGACACAGGGACCGAGAGAGAGACACAGGGACCGAGAGAGAGACACAAGGACCTAGAGAGACACAGGGACCGAGAGAGACACAGGGACCGAGAGAGAGACACATGGACCGAGAGAGTCACAGGGACCGAGAGAGAGAGACAGGGACCGAGAGAGACACCGGGACTGAGAGAGAGAGACACAGGGACCGAGAGAGAGACAGGGACCGAGAGAAACACAGGGACCGAGAGAGACACAGGAGTGAGAGAGAGACACAGGGACCGAGAGAGAGACACAGGGACCGAGAGAGAGACACAGGGACCGAGAGAGACACAGGGACCGAGAGAGACACAGGAGTGAGAGAGAGACACAGGGACCGAGAGAGAGACACAGGGACCGAGAGAGAGACACAGGGACCGAGAGAGACTCAGGGACCGAGAGAGAGACACAGGGACCGAGAGAGAGACACAGAGACCGAGAGAGAGACACAATGACCTAGAGAGACACAGGGACCGAGAGAGACACAGGGACCGAGAGAGAGACACATGGACCGAGAGAGATACAGGGACCGAGAGAGTCACAGGGACCGAGGGAGAGACACAAAGATCGAGAGAGACACAGGGACTGAGAGAGACACAGTGACCGAGACAGACACATGGATCGAGAGAGAGAGACACAGGGACCGAGAGAGAGACACAGGGACTGAGAGAGACACAGGGAGCAAGAAAGAGACACAGGGACCGAGAGAGACACAGGGACCGAGAGAGACACAGGGACCGAGACAGAGAGACAGGGACCGAGAGAGAGACAGAGACCAATAGAGAAACACAGTGACCGAGAGAGAGAGACACCAGGACAGAGTGAGAGACACAGAGACTGAGAGAGAGAGACACAGGGACCGAGAGAGAGAGTCACAGGGACCGAGAGAGAGACACAGGGACCGAGTGAGACACAGGGACCGAGAGAGAGACACAGGGACTGAGCGAGTCACAGGGACCGAGAGAGACACAGGGACCGAGAGAGACACAGCGACCGAGAGAGACACAGGGACCGAGATAGACACATGGATCGAGAGAGAGAGAGACACAGGGACCGAGATAGAGACACAGGGACCGAGTGAGAGACACATGGACCGAGAGAGAGACACAGGGACATAGAGAGAGACACAGGGACCGAAAGAGGCACATGGACTGAGAGAGACACAGGGACTGAGAGAGAGTCACAGGGACCAAGAGAGACACCAGGACCGAGAGAGACACAGGGGTGAGAGAGATACAGGGACTGAGAGAGGCACAGAGTCCGAGAGAGAGACACAGTGACCGAGAGAGAGACACCGGGACAGAGAAAGAGACACAGGGACAGTGAGAGAGTGACAGGGATCGGGAGAGACACAGGGACTGAGAGAGTGACACAAGGACCGAGAGAGACACAGGGACCGAGAGAGAGACACAGGGACTGGGAGAGAGAGAGACACAGGGACCGAGAGAGAGAGACACAGGGACCGAGAGAGTGACAGGGACCGAGTGAGACACAGGGACCCAGAGATAGACACCGGGACCGAGGGAGAGACACAAGGACCTAGAGAGAGACACAGGGACCGAGTGAGACACAGGGTCCGAAGAGAGACACAGGGACCGAGAGAGAGAGATGGACCGAGTGAGACACAGGGACCGAGAGAGACACAGGGTTGAGAGGGAGACACAGGGACCGAGAGAGACACAGGGACCGAGAGAGAGAGATGGACCGAGTGAGACACAGGGACCGAGAGAGACACAGGGACCGAGAGACAGACAGGGACCGAGTGAGACACAGGGACCGAGAGAGACACAGGGGTGAGAGGGAGACACAGGGACCGAGAGAGAAAGACACTGGGACCGAGAGAGTCACAGGGACCGAGAGAGAGACACAGTGACTGAGCGAGTCACAGGGACCGAGAGAGACACAGGGACCGAGAGAGACACAGCGACCGAGAGAGACACAGGGACCGAGAGAGACACATGGATCGAGAGAGAGAGAGACACAGGGACCGAGAGAGAGACACAGGGACCGAGTGAGAGACACATGGACCGAGAGAGAGACACAGGGACATAGAGAGAGAGACACAGGGACCGAAAGAGGCACAGGGACTGAGAGAGACACAGGGACTGAGAGAGAGTCACAGGGACCAAGAGAGACACCAGGACCGAGAGAGACACAGGGGTGAGAGAGATACAGGGACTGAGAGAGGCACAGAGTCCGAGAGAGAGACACAGTGACCGAGAGAGAGACACCGGGACAGAGAAAGAGACACAGGGACAGTGAGAGAGTGACAGGGATCGGGAGAGACACAGGGACCGAGAGAGTGACACAAGGACCGAGAGAGACACAGGGACCGAGAGAGACACAGGGACCGAGAGAGAGACACAGGGACCGGGAGAGACACAGGGACCGAGAGAGAGACACAAGGACCGAGAGAGACACAGGGACCGAGAGAGACACAGGGACCGAGAGAGAGACAGTGACCGAGAGAGACACAGGGACTGAGAGAGAGAGACACAGGGACCGAGGGAGAGAGACAGAGTCCAAGAGAGAGACACAGGGACTGAGTGGGACACAGGGACCGCGAGAAACACAGGGACCGAGAGAGAGACACAGGGACCGAGAGAGAGACAGTGACCGAGAGAGACACAGGGACTGAGAGAGACACAGGGACCGAGAGAGACACTGGGATCGAGGGAGACACAGGGACCAAGGGAGAGACAGGGACCGAGTGAGACACAGGAACCGAGGGAGAGACACAGGGACCCAGAGAGAGACACAGGGACCGAGAGAGAGACACAGGGACCGAGAGAGAGACACAAGGACCTAGAGAGACACAGGGACCGAGAGAGACACAGGGACCGAGAGAGAGACACATGGACCGAGAGAGTCACAGGGACCGAGAGAGAGAGACAGGGACCGAGAGAGACACCGGGACTGAGAGAGAGAGACACAGGGACCAAGAGAGAGACAGGGACCGAGAGAAACACAGGGACCGAGAGAGACACAGGAGTGAGAGAGAGACACAGGGACCGAGAGAGAGACACAGGGACCGAGAGAGAGACACAGGGACCGAGAGAGACACAGGGACCGAGAGAGACACAGGAGTGAGAGAGAGACACAGGGACCGAGAGAGAGACACAGGGACCGAGAGAGAGACACAGGGACCGAGAGAGACACAGGGACCGAGAGAGAGACACAGGGACCGAGAGAGAGACACAGGGACCGAGAGAGAGACACAAGGACCTAGAGAGACACAGGGACCGAGAGAGACACAGGGACCGAGAGAGAGACACATGGACCGAGAGAGATACAGGGACCGAGAGAGTCACAGGGACCGAGGGAGAGACACAAAGATCGAGAGAGACACAGGGACTGAGAGAGACACAGGGACCGAGACAGACACATGGATCGAGAGAGAGAGACACAGGGACCGAGAGAGAGACACAGGGACTGAGAGAGACACAGGGAGCAAGAAAGAGACACAGGGACCGAGAGAGACACAGGGACCGAGAGAGACACAGGGACCGAGACAGAGAGACAGGGACCGAGAGAGAGACAGAGACCGATAGAGAAACACAGTGACCGAGAGAGAGAGACACCAGGACAGAGTGAGAGACAGAGAGACTGAGAGAGAGAGACACAGGGACCGAGAGAGTGAGTCACAGGGACCGAGAGAGAGACACAGGGACCGAGTGAGACACAGGGACCGAGAGAGAGACACAGGGACTGAGCGAGTCACAGGGACCGAGAGAGACACAGGGACCGAGAGAGACACAGCGACCGAGAGAGACACAGGGACCGAGAGAGACACAGGGACCGAGAGAGAGACACAGGGACCGGGAGAGACACAGGGACCGAGAGAGAGACACAAGGACCGAGAGAGACACAGGGACCGAGAGAGACACAGGGACCGAGAGAGAGACAGTGACCGAGAGAGACACAGGGACTGAGAGAGAGAGACACAGGGACTGAGGGAGAGAGACAGAGTCCAAGAGAGAGACACAGGGACTGAGTGGGACACAGGGACCGAGAGAAACACAGGGACCGAGAGAGAGACACAGGGACCGAGAGAGAGACAGTGACCGAGAGAGACACAGGGACTGAGAGAGACACAGGGACCGAGAGAGACACTGGGATCGAGGGAGACACAGGGACCAAGGGAGAGACAGGGACCGAGTGAGACACAGGAACCGAGGGAGAGACACAGGGACCCAGAGAGAGACACAGGGACCGAGAGAGAGACACAGGGACCGAGAGAGAGACACAAGGACCTAGAGAGACACAGGGACCGAGAGAGACACAGGGACCGAGAGAGAGACACATGGACCGAGAGAGTCACAGGGACCGAGAGAGAGAGACAGGGACCGAGAGAGACACCGGGACTGAGAGAGAGAGACACAGGGACCGAGAGAGAGACAGGGACCGAGAGAAACACAGGGACCGAGAGAGACACAGGAGTGAGAGAGAGACACAGGGACCGAGAGAGAGACACAGGGACCGAGAGAGAGACACAGGGACCGAGAGAGACACAGGGACCGAGAGAGACACAGGAGTGAGAGAGAGACACAGGGACCGAGAGAGAGACACAGGGACCGAGAGAGAGACACAGGGACCGAGAGAGACACAGGGACCGAGAGAGAGACACAGGGACCGAGAGAGAGACACAGAGACCGAGAGAGAGACACAATGACCTAGAGAGACACAGGGACCGAGAGAGACACAGGGACCGAGAGAGAGACACATGGACCGAGAGAGATACAGGGACCGAGAGAGTCACAGGGACCGAGGGAGAGACACAAAGATCGAGAGAGACACAGGGACTGAGAGAGACACAGTGACCGAGACAGACACATGGATCGAGAGAGAGAGACACAGGGACCGAGAGAGAGACACAGGGACTGAGAGAGACACAGGGAGCAAGAAAGAGACACAGGGACCGAGAGAGACACAGGGACCGAGAGAGACACAGGGACCGAGACAGAGAGACAGGGACCGAGAGAGAGACAGAGACCAATAGAGAAACACAGTGACCGAGAGAGAGAGACACCAGGACAGAGTGAGAGACACAGAGACTGAGAGAGAGAGACACAGGGACCGAGAGAGAGAGTCACAGGGACCGAGAGAGAGACACAGGGACCGAGTGAGACACAGGGACCGAGAGAGAGACACAGGGACTGAGCGAGTCACAGGGACCGAGAGAGACACAGGGACCGAGAGAGACACAGCGACCGAGAGAGACACAGGGACCGAGAGAGACACATGGATCGAGAGAGAGAGAGACACAGGGACCGAGATAGAGACACAGGGACCGAGTGAGAGACACATGGACCGAGAGAGAGACACAGGGACATAGAGAGAGACACAGGGACCGAAAGAGGCACATGGACTGAGAGAGACACAGGGACTGAGAGAGAGTCACAGGGACCAAGAGAGACACCAGGACCGAGAGAGACACAGGGGTGAGAGAGATACAGGGACTGAGAGAGGCACAGAGTCCGAGAGAGAGACACAGTGACCGAGAGAGAGACACCGGGACAGAGAAAGAGACACAGGGACAGTGAGAGAGTGACAGGGATCGGGAGAGACACAGGGACTGAGAGAGTGACACAAGGACCGAGAGAGACACAGGGACCGAGAGAGAGACACAGGGACTGGGAGAGAGAGAGACACAGGGACCGAGAGAGAGAGACACAGGGACCGAGAGAGTGACAGGGACCGAGTGAGACACAGGGACCCAGAGATAGACACCGGGACCGAGGGAGAGACACAAGGACCTAGAGAGAGACACAGGGACCGAGTGAGACACAGGGTCCGAAGAGAGACACAGGGACCGAGAGAGAGAGATGGACCGAGTGAGACACAGGGACCGAGAGAGACACAGGGTTGAGAGGGAGACACAGGGACCGAGAGAGACACAGGGACCGAGAGACAGACAGGGACCGAGTGAGACACAGGGACCGAGAGAGACACAGGGGTGAGAGGGAGACACAGGGACCGAGAGAGAAAGACACTGGGACCGAGAGAGTCACAGGGACCGAGAGAGAGACACAGTGACTGAGCGAGTCACAGGGACCGAGAGAGACACAGGGACCGAGAGAGACACAGCGACCGAGAGAGACACAGGGACCGAGAGAGACACATGGATCGAGAGAGAGAGAGACACAGGGACCGAGAGAGAGACACAGGGACCGAGTGAGAGACACATGGACCGAGAGAGAGACACAGGGACATAGAGAGAGAGACACAGGGACCGAAAGAGGCACAGGGACTGAGAGAGACACAGGGACTGAGAGAGAGTCACAGGGACCAAGAGAGACACCAGGACCGAGAGAGACACAGGGGTGAGAGAGATACAGGGACTGAGAGAGGCACAGAGTCCGAGAGAGAGACACAGTGACCGAGAGAGAGACACCGGGACAGAGAAAGAGACACAGGGACAGTGAGAGAGTGACAGGGATCGGGAGAGACACAGGGACCGAGAGAGTGACACAAGGACCGAGAGAGACACAGGGACCGAGAGAGACACAGGGACCGAGAGAGAGACACAGGGACCGGGAGAGACACAGGGACCGAGAGAGAGACACAAGGACCGAGAGAGACACAGGGACCGAGAGAGACACAGGGACCGAGAGAGAGACAGTGACCGAGAGAGACACAGGGACTGAGAGAGAGAGACACAGGGACCGAGGGAGAGAGACAGAGTCCAAGAGAGAGACACAGGGACTGAGTGGGACACAGGGACCGCGAGAAACACAGGGACCGAGAGAGAGACACAGGGACCGAGAGAGAGACAGTGACCGAGAGAGACACAGGGACTGAGAGAGACACAGGGACCGAGAGAGACACTGGGATCGAGGGAGACACAGGGACCAAGGGAGAGACAGGGACCGAGTGAGACACAGGAACCGAGGGAGAGACACAGGGACCCAGAGAGAGACACAGGGACCGAGAGAGAGACACAGGGACCGAGAGAGAGACACAAGGACCTAGAGAGACACAGGGACCGAGAGAGACACAGGGACCGAGAGAGAGACACATGGACCGAGAGAGTCACAGGGACCGAGAGAGAGAGACAGGGACCGAGAGAGACACCGGGACTGAGAGAGAGAGACACAGGGACCAAGAGAGAGACAGGGACCGAGAGAAACACAGGGACCGAGAGAGACACAGGAGTGAGAGAGAGACACAGGGACCGAGAGAGAGACACAGGGACCGAGAGAGAGACACAGGGACCGAGAGAGACACAGGGACCGAGAGAGACACAGGAGTGAGAGAGAGACACAGGGACCGAGAGAGAGACACAGGGACCGAGAGAGAGACACAGGGACCGAGAGAGACACAGGGACCGAGAGAGAGACACAGGGACCGAGAGAGAGACACAGGGACCGAGAGAGAGACACAAGGACCTAGAGAGACACAGGGACCGAGAGAGTCACAGGGACCGAGGGAGAGACACAAAGATCGAGAGAGACACAGGGACTGAGAGAGACACAGGGACCGAGACAGACACATGGATCGAGAGAGAGAGACACAGGGACCGAGAGAGAGACACAGGGACTGAGAGAGACACAGGGAGCAAGAAAGAGACACAGGGACCGAGAGAGACACAGGGACCGAGAGAGACACAGGGACCGAGACAGAGAGACAGGGACCGAGAGAGAGACAGAGACCGATAGAGAAACACAGTGACCGAGAGAGAGAGACACCAGGACAGAGTGAGAGACAGAGAGACTGAGAGAGAGAGACACAGGGACCGAGAGAGTGAGTCACAGGGACCGAGAGAGAGACACAGGGACCGAGTGAGACACAGGGACCGAGAGAGAGACACAGGGACTGAGCGAGTCACAGGGACCGAGAGAGACACAGGGACCGAGAGAGACACAGCGACCGAGTGAGACACAGGGACCGAGAGAGACACAGGGACCGAGAGAGAGACACAGGGACCGGGAGAGACACAGGGACCGAGAGAGAGACACAAGGACCGAGAGAGACACAGGGACCGAGAGAGACACAGGGACCGAGAGAGAGACAGTGACCGAGAGAGACACAGGGACTGAGAGAGAGAGACACAGGGACTGAGGGAGAGAGACAGAGTCCAAGAGAGAGACACAGGGACTGAGTGGGACACAGGGACCGAGAGAAACACAGGGACCGAGAGAGAGACACAGGGACCGAGAGAGAGACAGTGACCGAGAGAGACACAGGGACTGAGAGAGACACAGGGACCGAGAGAGACACTGGGATCGAGGGAGACACAGGGACCAAGGGAGAGACAGGGACCGAGTGAGACACAGGAACCGAGGGAGAGACACAGGGACCCAGAGAGAGACACAGGGACCGAGAGAGAGACACAGGGACCGAGAGAGAGACACAAGGACCTAGAGAGACACAGGGACCGAGAGAGACACAGGGACCGAGAGAGAGACACATGGACCGAGAGAGTCACAGGGACCGAGAGAGAGAGACAGGGACCGAGAGAGACACCGGGACTGAGAGAGAGAGACACAGGGACCGAGAGAGAGACAGGGACCGAGAGAAACACAGGGACCGAGAGAGACACAGGAGTGAGAGACAGACACAGGGACCGAGAGAGAGACACAGGGACCGAGAGAGAGACACAGGGACCGAGAGAGACACAGGGACCGAGAGAGACACAGGAGTGAGAGAGAGACACAGGGACCGAGAGAGAGACACAGGGACCGAGAGAGAGACACAGGGACCGAGAGAGACACAGGGACCGAGAGAGAGACACAGGGACCGAGAGAGAGACACAGAGACCGAGAGAGAGACACAATGACCTAGAGAGACACAGGGACCGAGAGAGACACAGGGACCGAGAGAGAGACACATGGACCGAGAGAGATACAGGGACCGAGAGAGTCACAGGGACCGAGGGAGAGACACAAAGATCGAGAGAGACACAGGGACTGAGAGAGACACAGTGACCGAGACAGACACATGGATCGAGAGAGAGAGACACAGGGACCGAGAGAGAGACACAGGGACTGAGAGAGACACAGGGAGCAAGAAAGAGACACAGGGACCGAGAGAGACACAGGGACCGAGAGAGACACAGGGACCGAGACAGAGAGACAGGGACCGAGAGAGAGACAGAGACCAATAGAGAAACACAGTGACCGAGAGAGAGAGACACCAGGACAGAGTGAGAGACACAGAGACTGAGAGAGAGAGACACAGGGACCGAGAGAGAGAGTCACAGGGACCGAGAGAGAGACACAGGGACCGAGTGAGACACAGGGACCGAGAGAGAGACACAGGGACTGAGCGAGTCACAGGGACCGAGAGAGACACAGGGACCGAGAGAGACACAGCGACCGAGAGAGACACAGGGACCGAGAGAGACACATGGATCGAGAGAGAGAGAGACACAGGGACCGAGATAGAGACACAGGGACCGAGTGAGAGACACATGGACCGAGAGAGAGACACAGGGACATAGAGAGAGACACAGGGACCGAAAGAGGCACATGGACTGAGAGAGACACAGGGACTGAGAGAGAGTCACAGGGACCAAGAGAGACACCAGGACCGAGAGAGACACAGGGGTGAGAGAGATACAGGGACTGAGAGAGGCACAGAGTCCGAGAGAGAGACACAGTGACCGAGAGAGAGACACCGGGACAGAGAAAGAGACACAGGGACAGTGAGAGAGTGACAGGGATCGGGAGAGACACAGGGACTGAGAGAGTGACACAAGGACCGAGAGAGACACAGGGACCGAGAGAGACACAGGGACCGAGAGAGAGTCACAGGGACCGGGAGAGACACAGGGACCGAGAGAGAGACACGAGGACCGAGAGAGACACAGGGACCGAGAGAGACACAGGGACCGAGAGAGAGAGACAGTGACCGAGAGAGACACAGGGACTGAGAGAGAGAGACACACAGGGACAGAGAGAGACTCAAAGACCGAGAGAGACACAGGGACCGAGTGAGACACAGGGACCGAGAGAGACACAGGGACCGAGAGAGACACAGGGACCGAGAGAGAGACAGTGACTGAGAGAGACACAGGGACTGAGAGAGAGAGACACAGGGACCGAGAGAGAGATACAAGGACTAAAGAGACAAAGGGACCGAGTGAGACACAGGGATCGAGAGAGGCACAGGGACAGAGTGAGAGAGACAGGGACCGAGAGAGAGACACAGGGACCGAGAGAGAGAGACACAGGGACCGAGAGAGTGACAGGGACTGAGTGAGACACAGGGACCCAGAGAGAGACAAAGGGACCTAGAGAGAGACACAGGGACCAACAGAGACACTGAAACTGAGAGAGAGCGACAGGGACAGAGAGAGAGACACAGGGACCGAGAGAGCCTCAGAGACCGAGAGAGAGACAGTGACCGAGAGAGACACAGGGACTGAGAGAGAGAGACACAGGGACCGAGAGAGAGACACAAGGACCGAGAGAGACACAGGGACCGAGAGAGACACAGTGACGGAGAGAGACACAGGGACGAGAGAGAGAGACACAGGGACCGAGAGAGAGACACAAGGACCGAGAGAGACACAGGGACCGAGTGAGACAGAGGGACCGAGAGAGAGACAGGGACCGAGAGAGACACAGGGACCGAGTGAGACCCAGCGACCGAGAGAGAGACACAGGAACTGAGAGAGACACAGGGACCGGGGGAGAGAGACACAGGGACCAGAGAGAGACACAGGGACCGAGAGAGACACAGGGACTGAGAGAGTCACAGGGACCGAGAGAGAGAGACACAGGGACCGAGAGAGAGACACAGGGACCGAGAGAGACACAGGGACCGAGAGAGACACAGGGACCAAGAGAGACACAGGGACCAAGAAAGAGACACAGGGACCGAGAGAGACACAGGGACCGAGAGAAACACAGGGACCGAGAGGGACACAGGGACCGAGAGAAACACAGGGACCGAGAGAGAGAGACAGTAACTGAGAGAGAGACATAGGGACCGATTGAGACACAGGGACCGAGGGAGAGACAGGGACCGAGTGAGACACAGGGACCCAGAGATAGACACAGGGACCGAGAGAGAGACACAAGGACCGAGAGAGAGACACAGGGACCGAGAGGGAGATACAGGGACCGAGAGAGACACAGGGACTGAGAGAGACACAGGGTACGAGAGAGAGAGACACAGGGACTGAGAGAGAGAGACACAGGGACTGAGAGAGAGACACAGGGACTGAGAGAGACACCAGGACCGAGAGAGACACAGGGACCGTGAGAGACACAGGGACCGAGGGAGACACAGGGACCGAGAGGGAGACACAGGGACCGAGAGAGTCACAGGGACCGAGTGAGAGGCACAGGGACCGAGAGAGAGACAGGGACCGAGTGAGACACAGGGACCCAGAGAGAGACACAGGGACCGAGAGAGACACAAGGACCTTGAGAGAGACACAGGGACCGAGTGAGACACAGGGACCGAGTGAGACACAGGGACCGAGAGAGTGACAGGGACCGAGTGAGACACAGGGACCCAGAGAGAGACACAGGGACCGAGAGAGACACAAGGACCTTGAGAGAGACACAGGGACCGAGAGACTCACAGGGACCGAGAGAGAGACACAGGGACCGAGTGAGAGGCACAGGGACCGAGAGAGAGACACGGTCCGAGAGAGAGAGAGACAGGGACCGAGTGAGACACAGGGACCAAGAGAGTGACAGGGACCGAGTGAGAGACAGATGGACCGAGAGAGACACAGGGACCGAGAGAGTCACAGGGAGCGAGTGAGAGACACAAGGACCGAGAGAGAGACAGGGACTGAGTGAGAGACACAATCGTCCGAGAGAGAAAGACAGGGAGCGAGAGAGAGACACAGGGACCGATAGAGACACAGGGACCGAGAGAGACACAGGGACCGAGTGAGACACAGGGACCGAGAGAGACACATGGACCGAGAGAGACACAGGGACCGAGAGAGTCACAGGGACCGAGAGAGACACAGGGACCGAGAGAGTCACAGGGACCGAGAGAAAGACACAAGGACCGAGACAGACACAGGGACCGAGAGAGACACAGAGACCGAGAGAGAGACACAAGGACCGAGAGAGACACAGGGACCGAGTGAGACACAGGGACCGAGAGAGACACAGGGACCGAGAGAGACACAGGGAAAGAGAGAGAGACAGTGACCGAGAGAGATACAGGGACCGAGAGAGAGACACAGGGACCGAGAGAGAGACACCGGGACAGAGACAGACACAGGGACCGTGACAGAGACAGTTACCGAGTGAGAGACACAGGGACCGATTGAGAGACACAGGGACCGAGAGAGAGAAACAGGGACCGAGAGAGAGACAGGGACCGAGTGAGAAACAGGGACCGAGAGAGTGACAGGGACCGAGTGAGACACAGGGACCCAGAGAGAGACAAAGGGACCTAGACAGAGACACAGAGACCAACAGAGACACTGAAACTGAGAGAGAGCGACAGGGACCGAGAGAGAGACACAGGGACTGAGAGAGACACAGAGACCGAGAGAGAGACAGTGACCGAGAGAGACACAGGGACTGAGAGAGAGAGACACAGGGACCGAGAGAGAGACACAAGGACCGAGAGAGACACAGGGACCGAGAGAGACACAGTGACGGAGAGAGACACAGGGACGAGAGAGAGAGACACAGGGACCGAGAGAGAGACAGTGACCGAGAGAGACACAGGGACTGAGAGAGAGAGACACAGGGACCGAGAGAGAGACACAAGGACCGAGAGAGACACAGGGACCGAGTGAGACACAGGGACCGAGAGAGAGACAGGGACCGAGAGAGACACAGGGACCGAGTGAGACCCAGCGACCGAGAGAGAGACACAGGAACTGAGAGAGACACAGGGACCGAGGGAGAGAGACACAGGGACCAGAGAGAGACACAGGGACCGAGAGAGACACAGGGACTGAGAGAGTCACAGGGACCGAGAGAGAGAGACACAGGGACCGAGAGAGAGACACAGGGACCGAGAGAGACACAGGGACCGAGAGAGACACAGGGACCGAGAGAGACACAGGGACCAAGAAAGAGACACAGGGACCGAGAGAAACACAGGGACCGAGAGGGACACAGGGACCGAGAGAAACACAGGGACCGAGAGAGAGAGACAGTAACTGAGAGAGAGACATAGGGACCGATTGAGACACAGGGACCGAGGGAGAGACAGGGATCGAGAGAGACACAGGGACTGAGAGAGAGACACACAAGGACCTAGAGAGAGACACAGGGACCGAGAGAGAGACACAAGGACCTAGAGAGAGACACAGGGACCGAGAGAGAGTCACACGGACCGAGAGAGAGAGACAGTGACCGAGAGAGACACAGGGACTGAGAGAGAGAGACACCGGGACCGAGAGAGTGAGACACAGGGACCGAGTGAGACAGTGACCGAGAGAGACACAGGGACCGAGAGAGACACAGGGACTGAGAGAGAGAGACACAGGGACCGAGTGAGAGACACAGGGACCAAGAAAGAGACACAGGAACCGAGAGAGAGACAGTGACCGAGAGAGAGACACCGGGACTGAGAGAGACACTGGGATCGAGGGAGACACAGGGACCAAGGGAGAGACAGGGACCGAGTGAGACACAGGAACCGAGGGAGAGACACAGGGACCCAGAGAGAGACACAGGGACCGAGAGAGACACAGGGACCGAGAGAGAGAGACACAGTGACCGAGGGAGAGAGACAGAGTCCAAGAGAGAGACACAGGGACCGAGAGAGAGACACAGGGACCGAGAGAGAGACACATGGACCGAGAGAGTCGCAGGGACCGAGAGAGAGAGACAGGGACCGAGAGAGACACCGGGACTGAGAGAGAGAGACACAGGGACCGAGAGAGAGACAGGGACCGAGAGAAACACAGGGACCGAGAGAGACACAGGAGTGAGAGAGAGACACAGGGACCGAGAGAGAGACACAGGGACCGAGAGAGACACAGGGACCGAGAGAGACACAGGAGTGAGAGAGAGACACAGGGACCGAGAGAGAGACACAGGGACCGAGAGAGAGACACAGGGACCGAGAGAGACACAGGGACCGAGAGAGAGACCCAGGGACCGAGAGAGAGACACAGGGACCGAGAGAGAGACACAAGGACCGAGAGAGACACAGGGACCGAGAGAGAGATACAAGGACTGAAAGAGACAAAGGGACCGAGTGAGACACAGGGATCGAGAGAGGCACAGGGACAGAGTGAGAGAGACAGGGACCGAGAGAGAGACACAGGGACCGAGAGAGAGAGACACAGGGACCGAGAGAGTGACAGGGACTGAGTGAGACACAGGGACCCAGAGAGAGACAAAGGGACCTAGAGAGAGACACAGGGACCAACAGAGACACTGAAACTGAGAGAGAGCGACAGGGACCGAGAGAGAGACACAGGGACCGAGAGAGACACAGAGACCGAGAGAGAGACAGTGACCGAGAGAGACACAGGGACTGAGAGAGAGAGACACAGGGACCGAGAGAGAGACACAAGGACCGAGAGAGACACAGGGACCGAGAGAGACACAGTGACGGAGAGAGACACAGGGACGAGAGAGAGAGACACAGGGACCGAGAGAGAGACACAAGGACCGAGAGAGACACAGGGACCGAGTGAGACAGAGGGACCGAGAGAGAGACACAGGAACTGAGAGAGACACAGGGACCGGGGGAGAGAGACACAGGGACCAGAGAGAGACACAGGGACCGAGAGAGACACAGGGACTGAGAGAGTCACAGGGACCGAGAAAGAGAGACACAGGGACCGAGAGAGAGACACAGGGACCGAGAGAGACACAGGGACCGAGAGTGACACAGGGACCAAGAGAGACACAGGGACCAAGAAAGAGACACAGGGACCGAGAGAGACACAGGGACCGAGAGAAACACAGGGACCGAGAGGGACACAGGGACCGAGAGAAACACAGGGACCGAGAGAGAGAGACAGTAACTGACAGAGAGACATAGGGACCGATTGAGACACAGGGACCGAGGGAGAGACAGGGACCGAGTGAGACACAGGGACCCAGAGATAGACACAGGGACCGAGAGAGAGACACAAGGACCGAGAGAGAGACACAGGGACCGAGAGGGAGATACAGGGACCGAGAGAGACACAGGGACTGAGAGAGACACAGGGTACGAGAGAGAGAGACACAGGGACTGAGAGAGAGAGACACAGGGACTGAGAGAGAGACACAGGGACTGAGAGAGACACCAGGACCGAGAGAGACACAGGGACCGTGAGAGACACAGGGACCTAGGGAGACACAGGGACCGAGAGGGAGACACAGGGACCGAGAGAGTCACAGGGACCGAGTGAGAGGCAGGGACCCAGAGAGAGACACAGGGACCGAGAGGGACACAAGGACCTTGAGAGAGACACAGGGACCGAGTGAGACACAGGGACCGAGTGAGACACAGGGACCGAGAGAGTGACAGGGACCGAGTGAGACACAGGGACCCAGAGAGAGACACAGGGACCGAGAGAGACACAAGGACCTTGAGAGAGACACAGGGACCGAGAGACTCACAGGGACCGAGAGAGAGACACAGGGACCGAGTGAGAGGCACAGGGACCGAGAGAGAGACACGGTCCGAGAGAGAGAGAGACAGGGACCGAGTGAGACACAGGGACCAAGAGAGTGACAGGGACCGAGTGAGAGACAGATGGACCGAGAGAGACACAGGGACCGAGAGAGTCACAGGGAGCGAGTGAGAGACACAAGGACCGAGAGAGAGACAGGGACTGAGTGAGTGACACAATCGTCCGAGAGAGAAAGACAGGGAGCGAGAGAGAGACACAGGGACCGAGAGAGACACAGGGACCGAGAGAGACACAGGGACCGAGTGAGACACAGGGACCGAGAGAGACACATGGACCGAGAGAGACACAGGGACCGAGAGAGTCACAGGGAGCGAGAGAGAGACACAGGGACCGAGAGAGACACAGGGACCGAGAGAGACACAGGGACCGAGAGAGTCACAGGGACCGAGAGAAAGACACAAGGACCGAGACAGACACAGGGACCGAGAGAGACACAGAGACCGAGAGAGAGACACAAGGACCGAGAGAGACACAGGGACCGAGTGAGACACAGGGACCGAGAGAGACACAGGGACCGAGAGAGACACAGGGACCGAGAGAGAGACAGTGACCGAGAGAGATACAGGGACCGAGAGAGAGACACAGGGACCGAGAGAGAGACACCGGGACAGAGAGAGACACAGGGACCGTGACAGAGACAGTTACCGAGTGAGAGACACAGGGACCGATTGAGAGACACAGGGACCGAGAGAGAGAAACAGGGACCGAGAGAGAGACACAGGAACCGAGTGAGAAACAGGGACCGAGAGAGTGACAGGGACCGAGTGAGACACAGGGACCCAGAGAGAGA
Source organism: Prionace glauca (assembly GCA_037974335.1). Classification (NCBI taxonomy): domain Eukaryota; kingdom Metazoa; phylum Chordata; class Chondrichthyes; order Carcharhiniformes; family Carcharhinidae; genus Prionace; species Prionace glauca. Next base: position 179,916 of record JBBMRE010000204.1, on the reverse strand, counting down.
CAAAGGGACCTAGACAGAGACACAGAGACCAACAGAGACACTGAAACTGAGAGAGAGCGACAGGGACCGAGAGAGAGACACAGGGACCGAGAGAGACACAGGGACCGAGTGAGGCACAGCGCCCGAGAGAGACACAGGGACCGAGAGAGAGACACAGGGACTGAGCGAGTCACAGGGACCGAGAGAGAAACAGGGACTGAGAGAGACACAGGGTCCGAGAGAGAGAGACACAGGGACTGAGAGAGAGAGACACAGGGACTGAGAGAGAGACACAGGGACTGAGAGAGAGAGACAGGGACCAAGAGAGACACCAGGACCGAGAGAGACACAGGGACCGTGAGAGACACAGGGACCGAGGGAGACACAGGGACCGAGAGAGAGACACAGGGACCGAGAGAGTCACAGAGACCGAGTGCGAGGCACAGGGACCGAGAGAGAGCCAGGGACCGAGTGAGACACAGGGACCCAGAGAGAGACACAGGGACCGAGAGAGACACAAGGACCTTGAGAGAGACACAGGGACCGAGTGAGACACAGGGACCAGAGAGAGACACAGGGACCGAGAGAGACACAGGGACTGAGAGAGTCACAGGGACCGAGAGAGAGAGACACAGGGACCGAGAGAGAGACACAGGGACCGAGAGAGACACAGGGACCGAGAGAGACACAGGGACCAAGAGAGACACAGGGACCAAGAAAGAGACACAGGGACCGAGAGAGACACAGGGACCGAGAGAAACACAGGGACCGAGAGGGACACAGGGACCGAGAGAAACACAGGGACCGATTGAGACACAGGGACCGAGGGAGAGACAGGGACCGAGTGAGACACAGGGACCCAGAGATAGACACAGGGACCGAGAGAGAGACACAAGGACCGAGAGAGAGACACAGGGACCGAGAGGGAGATACAGGGACCGAGAGAGACACAGGGACTGAGAGAGACACAGGGTACGAGAGAGAGAGACACAGGGACTGAGAGAGAGAGACACAGGGACTGAGAGAGAGACACAGGGACTGAGAGAGACACCAGGACCGAGAGAGACACAGGGACCGTGAGAGACACAGGGACCGAGGGAGACACAGGGACCGAGAGGGAGACACAGGGACCGAGAGAGTCACAGGGACCGAGTGAGAGGCACAGGGACCGAGAGAGAGACAGGGACCGAGTGAGACACAGGGACCCAGAGAGAGACACAGGGACCGAGAGAGACACAAGGACCTTGAGAGAGACACAGGGACCGAGTGAGACACAGGGACCGAGTGAGACACAGGGACCGAGAGAGTGACAGGGACCGAGTGAGACACAGGGACCCAGAGAGAGACACAGGGACCGAGAGAGACACAAGGACCTTGAGAGAGACACAGGGACCGAGAGACTCACAGGGACCGAGAGAGAGACACAGGGACCGAGTGAGAGGCACAGGGACCGAGAGAGAGACACGGTCCGAGAGAGAGAGAGACAGGGACCGAGTGAGACACAGGGACCAAGAGAGTGACAGGGACCGAGTGAGAGACAGATGGACCGAGAGAGACACAGGGACCGAGAGAGTCACAGGGAGCGAGTGAGAGACACAAGGACCGAGAGAGAGACAGGGACTGAGTGAGAGACACAATCGTCCGAGAGAGAAAGACAGGGAGCGAGAGAGAGACACAGGGACCGAGAGAGACACAGGGACCGAGAGAGACACAGGGACCGAGTGAGACACAGGGACCGAGAGAGACACATGGACCGAGAGAGACACAGGGACCGAGAGAGTCACAGGGACCGAGAGAGACACAGGGACCGAGAGAGTCACAGGGACCGAGAGAAAGACACAAGGACCGAGACAGACACAGGGACCGAGAGAGACACAGAGACCGAGAGAGAGACACAAGGACCGAGAGAGACACAGGGACCGAGTGAGACACAGGGACCGAGAGAGACACAGGGACCGAGAGAGACACAGGGAAAGAGAGAGAGACAGTGACCGAGAGAGATACAGGGACCGAGAGAGAGACACAGGGACCGAGAGAGAGACACCGGGACAGAGACAGACACAGGGACCGTGACAGAGACAGTTACCGAGTGAGAGACACAGGGACCGATTGAGAGACACAGGGACCGAGAGAGAGAAACAGGGACCGAGAGAGAGACAGGGACCGAGTGAGAAACAGGGACCGAGAGAGTGACAGGGACCGAGTGAGACACAGGGACCCAGAGAGAGACAAAGGGACCTAGACAGAGACACAGAGACCAACAGAGACACTGAAACTGAGAGAGAGCGACAGGGACCGAGAGAGAGACACAGGGACTGAGAGAGACACAGAGACCGAGAGAGAGACAGTGACCGAGAGAGACACAGGGACTGAGAGAGAGAGACACAGGGACCGAGAGAGAGACACAAGGACCGAGAGAGACACAGGGACCGAGAGAGACACAGTGACGGAGAGAGACACAGGGACGAGAGAGAGAGACACAGGGACCGAGAGAGAGACAGTGACCGAGAGAGACACAGGGACTGAGAGAGAGAGACACAGGGACCGAGAGAGAGACACAAGGACCGAGAGAGACACAGGGACCGAGTGAGACACAGGGACCGAGAGAGAGACAGGGACCGAGAGAGACACAGGGACCAAGAAAGAGACACAGGGACCGAGAGAAACACAGGGACCGAGAGGGACACAGGGACCGAGAGAAACACAGGGACCGAGAGAGAGAGACAGTAACTGAGAGAGAGACATAGGGACCGATTGAGACACAGGGACCGAGGGAGAGACAGGGACCAAGAGAGACACCAGGACCGAGAGAGACACAGGGACCGTGAGAGACACAGGGACCGAGGGAGACACAGGGACCGAGAGAGAGACACAGGGACTGAGAGAGAGAGACAGGGACCAAGAGAGACACCAGGACCGAGAGAGACACAGGGACCGTGAGAGACACAGGGACCGAGGGAGACACAGGGACCGAGAGAGAGACACAGGGACCGAGAGAGTCACAGAGACCGAGTGCGAGGCACAGGGACTGAGAGAGAGCCAGGGACCGAGTGAGACACAGGGACCCAGAGAGAGACACAGGGACCGAGAGAGACACAAGGACCTTGAGAGAGACACAGGGACCGAGTGAGACACAGGGACCAGAGAGAGACACAGGGACCGAGAGAGACACAGGGACTGAGAGAGTCACAGGGACCGAGAGAGAGAGACACAGGGACCGAGAGAGAGACACAGGGACCGAGAGAGACACAGGGACCGAGAGAGACACAGGGACCAAGAGAGACACAGGGACCAAGAAAGAGACACAGGGACCGAGAGAGACACAGGGACCGAGAGAAACACAGGGACCGAGAGGGACACAGGGACCGAGAGAAACACAGGGACCGAGAGAGAGAGACAGTAACTGAGAGAGAGACATAGGGACCGATTGAGACACAGGGACCGAGGGAGAGACAGGGACCGAGTGAGACACAGGGACCCAGAGATAGACACAGGGACCGAGAGAGAGACACAAGGACCGAGAGAGAGACACAGGGACCGAGAGGGAGATACAGGGACCGAGAGAGACACAGGGACTGAGAGAGACACAGGGTACGAGAGAGAGAGACACAGGGACTGAGAGAGAGAGACACAGGGACTGAGAGAGAGACACAGGGACTGAGAGAGACACCAGGACCGAGAGAGACACAGGGACCGTGAGAGACACAGGGACCGAGGGAGACACAGGGACCGAGAGGGAGACACAGGGACCGAGAGAGTCACAGGGACCGAGTGAGAGGCACAGGGACCGAGAGAGAGACAGGGACCGATTGAGACACAGGGACCCAGAGAGAGACACAGGGACCGAGAGAGACACAAGGACCTTGAGAGAGACACAGGGACCGAGTGAGACACAGGGACCGAGTGAGACACAGGGACCGAGAGAGTGACAGGGACCGAGTGAGACACAGGGACCCAGAGAGAGACACAGGGACCGAGAGAGACACAAGGACCTTGAGAAAGACACAGGGACCGAGAGACTCACAGGGACCGAGAGAGAGACACAGGGACCGAGTGAGAGGCACAGGGACCGAGAGAGAGACACGGTCCGAGAGAGAGAGAGACAGGGACCGAGTGAGACACAGGGACCAAGAGAGTGACAGGGACCGAGTGAGAGACAGATGGACCGAGAGAGACACAGGGACCGAGAGAGTCACAGGGAGCGAGTGAGAGACACAAGGACCGAGAGAGAGACAGGGACTGAGTGAGAGACACAATCGTCCGAGAGAGAAAGACAGGGAGCGAGAGAGAGACACAGGGACCGAGAGAGACACAGGGACCGAGAGAGACACAGGGACCGAGTGAGACACAGGGACCGAGAGAGACACATGGACCGAGAGAGACACAGGGACCGAGAGAGTCACAGGGACCGAGAGAGACACAGGGACCGAGAGAGTCACAGGGACCGAGAGAAAGACACAAGGACCGAGACAGACACAGGGACCGAGAGAGACACAGAGTCCGAGAGAGAGACACAAGGACCGAGAGAGACACAGGGACCGAGTGAGACACAGGGACCGAGAGAGATACAGGGACCGAGAGAGACACAGGGAAAGAGAGAGAGACAGTGACCGAGAGAGATACAGGGACCGAGAGAGAGACACAGGGACCGAGAGAGAGACACCGGGACAGAGACAGACACAGGGACCGTGACAGAGACAGTTACCGAGTGAGAGACACAGGGACCGATTGAGAGACACAGGGACCGAGAGAGAGAAACAGGGACCGAGAGAGAGACAGGGACCGAGTGAGAAACAGGGACCGAGAGAGTGACAGGGACCGAGTGAGACACAGGGACCCAGAGAGAGACAAAGGGACCTAGACAGAGACACAGAGACCAACAGAGACACTGAAACTGAGAGAGAGCGACAGGGACCGAGAGAGAGACACAGGGACTGAGAGAGACACAGAGACCGAGAGAGAGACAGTGACCGAGAGAGACACAGGGACTGAGAGAGAGAGACACAGGGACCGAGAGAGAGACACAAGGACCGAGAGAGACACAGGGACCGAGAGAGACACAGTGACGGAGAGAGACACAGGGACGAGAGAGAGAGACACAGGGACCGAGAGAGAGACAGTGACCGAGAGAGACACAGGGACTGAGAGAGAGAGACACAGGGACCGAGAGAGAGACACAAGGACCGAGAGAGACACAGGGACCGAGTGAGACACAGGGACCGAGAGAGAGACAGGGACCGAGAGAGACACAGGGACCGAGTGAGACCCAGCGACCGAGAGAGAGACACAGGAACTGAGAGAGACACAGGGACCGAGGGAGAGAGACACAGGGACCAGAGAGAGACACAGGGACCGAGAGAGACACAGGGAGTGAGAGAGTCACAGGGACCGAGAGAGAGAGACACAGGGACTGAGAGAGAGACACAGGGACCGAGAGAGACACAGGGACCGAGAGAGACACAGGGACCGAGAGAGACACAGGGACCAAGAAAGAGACACAGGGACCGAGAGAAACACAGGGACCGAGAGGGACACAGGGACCGAGAGAAACACAGGGACCGAGAGAGAGAGACAGTAACTGAGAGAGAGACATAGGGACCGATTGAGACACAGGGACCGAGGGAGAGACAGGGATTGAGAGAGACACAGGGACTGAGAGAGAGACACACAAGGACCTAGAGAGAGACACAGGGACCGAGAGAGAGACACAAGGACCTAGAGAGAGACACAGGGACCGAGAGAGAGTCACACGGACCGAGAGAGAGAGACACAAAGACCGAGAGAGACACAGGGACCGAGAGAGACACAGGGACCGAGTGAGACAGTGACCGAGAGAGACACAGGGACCGAGAGAGACACAGGGACTGAGAGAGAGAGACACAGGGACCGAGTGAGAGACACAGGGACCAAGAAAGAGACACAGGAACCGAGAGAGAGACAGTGACCGAGAGAGACACAGGGACTGAGAGAGACACTGGGATCGAGGGAGACACAGGGACCAAGGGAGAGACAGGGACCGAGTGAGACACAGGAACCGAGGGAGAGACACAGGGACCCAGAGAGAGACACAGGGACCGAGAGAGACACAGGGACCGAGAGAGAGAGACACAGGGACCGAGAGAGAGACACAGGGACCGAGAGAGAGACACAAGGACCTAGAGAGATACAGGGACCGAGAGAGACACAGGGACCGAGAGAGAGACACATGGACCGAGAGAGTCGCAGGGACCGAGAGAGAGAGACAGGGACCGAGAGAGACACCGGGACTGAGAGAGAGAGACACAGGGACCGAGAGAGAGACAGGGACCGAGAGAGACACAGGGACTGAGAGAGAGAGACACCGGGACCGAGAGAGAGACACAAAGACCGAGAGAGACACAGGGACCGAGTGAGACACAGGGACCGAGTGAGACAGTGACCGAGAGAGACACAGGGACCGAGAGAGACACAGGGACTGAGAGAGAGAGACACAGGGACCGAGTGAGAGACACAGGGACCAAGAAAGAGACACAGGGAACGAGAGAGAGACACAGGGACCGAGAGAGACACCGGGACTGAGAGAGAGAGACACAGGGACCGAGAGAGAGACAGGGACCGAGAGAAACACAGGGACCGAGAGAGACACAGGAGTGAGAGAGAGACACAGGGACCGAGAGAGAGACACAGGGACCGAGAGAGACACAGGGACCGAGAGAGACACAGGAGTGAGAGAGAGACACAGGGACCGAGAGAGAGACACAGGGACCGAGAGAGAGACACAGGGACCGAGAGAGACACAGGGACCGAGAGAGAGACCCAGGGACCGAGAGAGAGACACAGGGACCGAGAGAGAGACACAAGGACCGAGAGAGACACAGGGACCGAGAGAGAGATACAAGGACTGAAAGAGACAAAGGGACCGAGTGAGACACAGGGATCGAGAGAGGCACAGGGACAGAGTGAGAGAGACAGGGACCGAGAGAGAGACACAGGGACCGAGAGAGAGAGACACAGGGACCGAGAGAGTGACAGGGACTGAGTGAGACACAGGGACCCAGAGAGAGACAAAGGGACCTAGAGAGAGACACAGGGACCAACAGAGACACTGAAACTGAGAGAGAGCGACAGGGACCGAGAGAGAGACACAGGGACCGAGAGAGACACAGAGACCGAGAGAGAGACAGTGACCGAGAGAGACACAGGGACTGAGAGAGAGAGACACAGGGACCGAGAGAGAGACACAAGGACCGAGAGAGACACAGGGACCGAGAGAGACACAGTGACGGAGAGAGACACAGGGACGAGAGAGAGAGACACAGGGACCGAGAGAGAGACACAAGGACCGAGAGAGACACAGGGACCGAGTGAGACAGAGGGACCGAGAGAGAGACACAGGAACTGAGAGAGACACAGGGACCGGGGGAGAGAGACACAGGGACCAGAGAGAGACACAGGGACCGAGAGAGACACAGGGACTGAGAGAGTCACAGGGACCGAGAAAGAGAGACACAGGGACCGAGAGAGAGACACAGGGACCGAGAGAGACACAGGGACCGAGAGTGACACAGGGACCAAGAGAGACACAGGGACCAAGAAAGAGACACAGGGACCGAGAGAGACACAGGGACCGAGAGAAACACAGGGACCGAGAGGGACACAGGGACCGAGAGAAACACAGGGACCGAGAGAGAGAGACAGTAACTGACAGAGAGACATAGGGACCGATTGAGACACAGGGACCGAGGGAGAGACAGGGACCGAGTGAGACACAGGGACCCAGAGATAGACACAGGGACCGAGAGAGAGACACAAGGACCGAGAGAGAGACACAGGGACCGAGAGGGAGATACAGGGACCGAGAGAGACACAGGGACTGAGAGAGACACAGGGTACGAGAGAGAGAGACACAGGGACTGAGAGAGAGAGACACAGGGACTGAGAGAGAGACACAGGGACTGAGAGAGACACCAGGACCGAGAGAGACACAGGGACCGTGAGAGACACAGGGACCTAGGGAGACACAGGGACCGAGAGGGAGACACAGGGACCGAGAGAGTCACAGGGACCGAGTGAGAGGCACAGGGACCGAGAGAGAGACAGGGACCGAGTGAGACACAGGGACCCAGAGAGAGACACAGGGACCGAGAGAGACACAAGGACCTTGAGAGAGACACAGGGACCGAGTGAGACACAGGGACCGAGTGAGACACAGGGACCGAGAGAGTGACAGGGACCGAGTGAGACACAGGGACCCAGAGAGAGACACAGGGACCGAGAGAGACACAAGGACCTTGAGAGAGACACAGGGACCGAGAGACTCACAGGGACCGAGAGAGAGACACAGGGACCGAGTGAGAGGCACAGGGACCGAGAGAGAGACACGGTCCGAGAGAGAGAGAGACAGGGACCGAGTGAGACACAGGGACCAAGAGAGTGACAGGGACCGAGTGAGAGACAGATGGACCGAGAGAGACACAGGGACCGAGAGAGTCACAGGGAGCGAGTGAGAGACACAAGGACCGAGAGAGAGACAGGGACTGAGTGAGTGACACAATCGTCCGAGAGAGAAAGACAGGGAGCGAGAGAGAGACACAGGGACCGAGAGAGACACAGGGACCGAGAGAGACACAGGGACCGAGTGAGACACAGGGACCGAGAGAGACACATGGACCGAGAGAGACACAGGGACCGAGAGAGTCACAGGGAGCGAGAGAGAGACACAGGGACCGAGAGAGACACAGGGACCGAGAGAGACACAGGGACCGAGAGAGTCACAGGGACCGAGAGAAAGACACAAGGACCGAGACAGACACAGGGACCGAGAGAGACACAGAGACCGAGAGAGAGACACAAGGACCGAGAGAGACACAGGGACCGAGTGAGACACAGGGACCGAGAGAGACACAGGGACCGAGAGAGACACAGGGACCGAGAGAGAGACAGTGACCGAGAGAGATACAGGGACCGAGAGAGAGACACAGGGACCGAGAGAGAGACACCGGGACAGAGAGAGACACAGGGACCGTGACAGAGACAGTTACCGAGTGAGAGACACAGGGACCGATTGAGAGACACAGGGACCGAGAGAGAGAAACAGGGACCGAGAGAGAGACACAGGAACCGAGTGAGAAACAGGGACCGAGAGAGTGACAGGGACCGAGTGAGACACAGGGACCCAGAGAGAGACAAAGGGACCTAGACAGAGACACAGAGACCAACAGAGACACTGAAACTGAGAGAGAGCGACAGGGACCGAGAGAGAGACACAGGGACCGAGAGAGACACAGGGACCGAGTGAGGCACAGCGCCCGAGAGAGACACAGGGACCGAGAGAGAGACACAGGGACTGAGCGAGTCACAGGGACCGAGAGAGAAACAGGGACTGAGAGAGACACAGGGTCCGAGAGAGAGAGACACAGGGACTGAGAGAGAGAGACACAGGGACTGAGAGAGAGACACAGGGACTGAGAGAGAGAGACAGGGACCAAGAGAGACACCAGGATCGAGAGAGACACAGGGACCGTGAGAGACAGTGACCGAGAGAGACACAGGGACCGAGAGAGTCACAGAGACCGAGTGCGAGGCACAGGGACCGAGAGAGAGCCAGGGACCGAGTGAGACACAGGGACCCAGAGAGAGACACAGGGACCGAGAGAGACACAAGGACCTTGAGAGAGACACAGGGACCGAGTGAGACACAGGGACCAGAGAGAGACACAGGGACCGAGAGAGACACAGGGACTGAGAGAGTCACAGGGACCGAGAGAGAGAGACACAGGGACCGAGAGAGAGACACAGGGACCGAGAGAGACACAGGGACCGAGAGAGACACAGGGACCAAGAGAGACACAGGGACCAAGAAAGAGACACAGGGACCGAGAGAGACACAGGGACCGAGAGAAACACAGGGACCGAGAGGGACACAGGGACCGAGAGAAACACAGGGACCGAGAGAGAGAGACAGTAACTGAGAGAGAGACATAGGGACCGATTGAGACACAGGGACCGAGGGAGAGACAGGGACCGAGTGAGACACAGGGACCCAGAGATAGACACAGGGACCGAGAGAGAGACACAAGGACCGAGAGAGAGACACAGGGACCGAGAGGGAGATACAGGGACCGAGAGAGACACAGGGACTGAGAGAGACACAGGGTACGAGAGAGAGAGACACAGGGACTGAGAGAGAGAGACACAGGGACTGAGAGAGAGACACAGGGACTGAGAGAGACACCAGGACCGAGAGAGACACAGGGACCGTGAGAGACACAGGGACCGAGGGAGACACAGGGACCGAGAGGGAGACACAGGGACCGAGAGAGTCACAGGGACCGAGTGAGAGGCACAGGGACCGAGAGAGAGACAGGGACCGAGTGAGACACAGGGACCCAGAGAGAGACACAGGGACCGAGAGAGACACAAGGACCTTGAGAGAGACACAGGGACCGAGTGAGACACAGGGACCGAGTGAGACACAGGGACCGAGAGAGTGACAGGGACCGAGTGAGACACAGGGACCCAGAGAGAGACACAGGGACCGAGAGAGACACAAGGACCTTGAGAGAGACACAGGGACCGAGAGACTCACAGGGACCGAGAGAGAGACACAGGGACCGAGTGAGAGGCACAGGGACCGAGAGAGAGACACGGTCCGAGAGAGAGAGAGACAGGGACCGAGTGAGACACAGGGACCAAGAGAGTGACAGGGACCGAGTGAGAGACAGATGGACCGAGAGAGACACAGGGACCGAGAGAGTCACAGGGAGCGAGTGAGAGACACAAGGACCGAGAGAGAGACAGGGACTGAGTGAGAGACACAATCGTCCGAGAGAGAAAGACAGGGAGCGAGAGAGAGACACAGGGACCGAGAGAGACACAGGGACCGAGAGAGACACAGGGACCGAGTGAGACACAGGGACCGAGAGAGACACATGGACCGAGAGAGACACAGGGACCGAGAGAGTCACAGGGACCGAGAGAGACACAGGGACCGAGAGAGTCACAGGGACCGAGAGAAAGACACAAGGACCGAGACAGACACAGGGACCGAGAGAGACACAGAGACCGAGAGAGAGACACAAGGACCGAGAGAGACACAGGGACCGAGTGAGACACAGGGACCGAGAGAGACACAGGGACCGAGAGAGACACAGGGAAAGAGAGAGAGACAGTGACCGAGAGAGATACAGGGACCGAGAGAGAGACACAGGGACCGAGAGAGAGACACCGGGACAGAGACAGACACAGGGACCGTGACAGAGACAGTTACCGAGTGAGAGACACAGGGACCGATTGAGAGACACAGGGACCGAGAGAGAGAAACAGGGACCGAGAGAGAGACAGGGACCGAGTGAGAAACAGGGACCGAGAGAGTGACAGGGACCGAGTGAGACACAGGGACCCAGAGAGAGACAAAGGGACCTAGACAGAGACACAGAGACCAACAGAGACACTGAAACTGAGAGAGAGCGACAGGGACCGAGAGAGAGACACAGGGACTGAGAGAGACACAGAGACCGAGAGAGAGACAGTGACCGAGAGAGACACAGGGACTGAGAGAGAGAGACACAGGGACCGAGAGAGAGACACAAGGACCGAGAGAGACACAGGGACCGAGAGAGACACAGTGACGGAGAGAGACACAGGGACGAGAGAGAGAGACACAGGGACCGAGAGAGAGACAGTGACCGAGAGAGACACAGGGACTGAGAGAGAGAGACACAGGGACCGAGAGAGAGACACAAGGACCGAGAGAGACACAGGGACCGAGTGAGACACAGGGACCGAGAGAGAGACAGGGACCGAGAGAGACACAGGGACCGAGTGAGACCCAGCGACCGAGAGAGAGACACAGGAACTGAGAGAGACACAGGGACCGAGGGAGAGAGACACAGGGACCAGAGAGAGACACAGGGACCGAGAGAGACACAGGGAGTGAGAGAGTCACAGGGACCGAGAGAGAGAGACACAGGGACTGAGAGAGAGACACAGGGACCGAGAGAGACACAGGGACCGAGAGAGACACAGGGACCGAGAGAGACACAGGGACCAAGAAAGAGACACAGGGACCGAGAGAAACACAGGGACCGAGAGGGACACAGGGACCGAGAGAAACACAGGGACCGAGAGAGAGAGACAGTAACTGAGAGAGAGACATAGGGACCGATTGAGACACAGGGACCGAGGGAGAGACAGGGACCGAGTGAGACACAGGGACCGAGGGAGAGACAGGGATCGAGAGAGACACAGGGACTGAGAGAGAGACACACAAGGACCTAGAGAGAGACACAGGGACCGAGAGAGACACAGTGACGGAGAGAGACACAGGGACGAGAGAGAGAGACACAGGGACCGAGAGAGAGACAGTGACCGAGAGAGACACAGGGACTGAGAGAGAGAGACACAGGGACCGAGAGAGAGACACAAGGACCGAGAGAGACACAGGGACCGAGTGAGACACAGGGACCGAGAGAGAGACAGGGACCGAGAGAGACACAGGGACCGAGTGAGACCCAGCGACCGAGAGAGAGACACAGGAACTGAGAGAGACACAGGGACCGAGGGAGAGAGACACAGGGACCAGAGAGAGACACAGGGACCGAGAGAGACACAGGGAGTGAGAGAGTCACAGGGACCGAGAGAGAGAGACACAGGGACTGAGAGAGAGACACAGGGACCGAGAGAGACACAGGGACCGAGAGAGACACAGGGACCGAGAGAGACACAGGGACCAAGAAAGAGACACAGGGACCGAGAGAAACACAGGGACCGAGAGGGACACAGGGACCGAGAGAAACACAGGGACCGAGAGAGAGAGACAGTAACTGAGAGAGAGACATAGGGACCGATTGAGACACAGGGACCGAGGGAGAGACAGGGACCGAGTGAGACACAGGGACCGAGGGAGAGACAGGGATCGAGAGAGACACAGGGACTGAGAGAGAGACACACAAGGACCTAGAGAGAGACACAGGGACCGAGAGAGAGACACAAGGACCTAGAGAGAGACACAGGGACCGAGAGAGAGTCACACGGACCGAGAGAGAGAGACAGTGACCGAGAGAGACAAAGGGACTGAGAGAGAGAGACACCGGGACCGAGAGAGAGACACAAAGACCGAGAGAGACACAGGGACCGAGTGAGACACAGGGACCGAGTGAGACAGTGACCGAGAGAGACACAGGGACCGAGAGAGACACAGGGACTGAGAGAGAGAGACACAGGGACCGAGTGAGAGAGACAGGGACCAAGAAAGAGACACAGGAACCGAGAGAGAGACAGTGACCGAGAGAGACACAGGGACTGAGAGAGACACTGGGATCGAGGGAGACACAGGGACCAAGGGAGAGACAGGGACCGAGTGAGACACAGGAACCGAGGGAGAGACACAGGGACCCAGAGAGAGACACAGGGACCGAGAGAGACACAGGGACCGAGAGAGAGAGACACAGTGACCGAGGGAGAGAGACAGAGTCCAAGAGAGAGACACAGGGACCGAGAGAGAGACACAGGGACCGAGAGAGAGACACAAGGACCTAGAGAGATACAGGGACCGAGAGAGACACAGGGACCGAGAGAGAGACACATGGACCGAGAGAGTCGCAGGGACCGAGAGAGAGAGACAGGGACCGAGAGAGACACCGGGACTGAGAGAGAGAGACACAGGGACCGAGAGAGAGACAGGGACCGAGAGAAACACAGGGACCGAGAGAGACACAGGAGTGAGAGAGAGACACAGGGACCGAGAGAGAGACACAGGGACCGAGAGAGACACAGGGACCGAGAGAGACACAGGAGTGAGAGAGAGACACAGGGACCGAGAGAGAGACACAGGGACCGAGAGAGAGACACAGGGACCGAGAGAGACACAGGGACCGAGAGAGAGACCCAGGGACCGAGAGAGAGACACAGGGACCGAGAGAGAGACACAAGGACCGAGAGAGACACAGGGACCGAGAGAGAGATACAAGGACTGAAAGAGACAAAGGGACCGAGTGAGACACAGGGATCGAGAGAGGCACAGGGACAGAGTGAGAGAGACAGGGACCGAGAGAGAGACACAGGGACCGAGAGAGAGAGACACAGGGACCGAGAGAGTGACAGGGACTGAGAGAGAGACACAGGGACCCAGAGAGAGACAAAGGGACCTAGAGAGAGACACAGGGACCAACAGAGACACTGAAACTGAGAGAGAGCGACAGGGACCGAGAGAGAGACACAGGGACCGAGAGAGACACAGAGACCGAGAGAGAGACAGTGACCGAGAGAGACACAGGGACTGAGAGAGAGAGACACAGGGACCGAGAGAGAGACACAAGGACCGAGAGAGACACAGGGACCGAGAGAGACACAGTGACGGAGAGAGACACAGGGACGAGAGAGAGAGACACAGGGACCGAGAGAGAGACACAAGGACCGAGAGAGACACAGGGACCGAGTGAGACAGAGGGACCGAGAGAGAGACACAGGAACTGAGAGAGACACAGGGACCGGGGGAGAGAGACACAGGGACCAGAGAGAGACACAGGGACCGAGAGAGACACAGGGACTGAGAGAGTCACAGGGACCGAGAAAGAGAGACACAGGGACCGAGAGAGAGACACAGGGACCGAGAGAGACACAGGGACCGAGAGTGACACAGGGACCAAGAGAGACACAGGGACCAAGAAAGAGACACAGGGACCGAGAGAGACACAGGGACCGAGAGAAACACAGGGACCGAGAGGGACACAGGGACCGAGAGAAACACAGGGACCGAGAGAGAGAGACAGTAACTGACAGAGAGACATAGGGACCGATTGAGACACAGGGACCGAGGGAGAGACAGGGACCGAGTGAGACACAGGGACCCAGAGATAGACACAGGGACCGAGAGAGAGACACAAGGACCGAGAGAGAGACACAGGGACCGAGAGGGAGATACAGGGACCGAGAGAGACACAGGGACTGAGAGAGACACAGGGTACGAGAGAGAGAGACACAGGGACTGAGAGAGAGAGACACAGGGACTGAGAGAGAGACACAGGGACTGAGAGAGACACCAGGACCGAGAGAGACACAGGGACCGTGAGAGACACAGGGACCTAGGGAGACACAGGGACCGAGAGGGAGACACAGGGACCGAGAGAGTCACAGGGACCGAGTGAGAGGCACAGGGACCGAGAGAGAGACAGGGACCGAGTGAGACACAGGGACCCAGAGAGAGACACAGGGACCGAGAGAGACACAAGGACCTTGAGAGAGACACAGGGACCGAGTGAGACACAGGGACCGAGTGAGACACAGGGACCGAGAGAGTGACAGGGACCGAGTGAGACACAGGGACCCAGAGAGAGACACAGCGACCGAGAGAGACACAAGGACCTTGAGAGAGACACAGGGACCGAGAGACTCACAGGGACCGAGAGAGAGACACAGGGACCGAGTGAGAGGCACAGGGACCGAGAGAGAGACACGGTCCGAGAGAGAGAGAGACAGGGACCGAGTGAGACACAGGGACCAAGAGAGTGACAGGGACCGAGTGAGAGACAGATGGACCGAGAGAGACACAGGGACCGAGAGAGTCACAGGGAGCGAGTGAGAGACACAAGGACCGAGAGAGAGACAGGGACTGAGTGAGAGACACAATCGTCCGAGAGAGAAAGACAGGGAGCGAGAGAGAGACACAGGGACCGAGAGAGACACAGGGACCGAGAGAGACACAGGGACCGAGTGAGACACAGGGACCGAGAGAGACACATGGACCGAGAGAGACACAGGGACCGAGAGAGTCACAGGGAGCGAGAGAGAGACACAGGGACCGAGAGAGACACAGGGACCGAGAGAGACACAGGGACCGAGAGAGTCACAGGGACCGAGAGAAAGACACAAGGACCGAGACAGACACAGGGACCGAGAGAGACACAGAGACCGAGAGAGAGACACAAGGACCGAGAGAGACACAGGGACCGAGTGAGACACAGGGACCGAGAGAGACACAGGGACCGAGAGAGACACAGGGACCGAGAGAGAGACAGTGACCGAGAGAGATACAGGGACCGAGAGAGAGACACAGGGACCGAGAGAGAGACACCGGGACAGAGAGAGACACAGGGACCGTGACAGAGACAGTTACCGAGTGAGAGACACAGGGACCGATTGAGAGACACAGGGACCGAGAGAGAGAAACAGGGACCGAGAGAGAGACACAGGAACCGAGTGAGAAACAGGGACCGAGAGAGTGACAGGGACCGAGTGAGACACAGGGACCCAGAGAGAGACAAAGGGACCTAGACAGAGACACAGAGACCAACAGAGACACTGAAACTGAGAGAGAGCGACAGGGACCGAGAGAGAGACACAGGGACCGAGAGAGACACAGGGACCGAGTGAGGCACAGCGCCCGAGAGAGACACAGGGACCGAGAGAGAGACAGGGACTGAGAGAGACACAGGGTCCGAGAGAGAGAGACACAGGGACTGAGAGAGAGAGACACAGGGACTGAGAGAGAGACACAGGGACTGAGAGAGAGAGACAGGGACCAAGAGAGACACCAGGACCGAGAGAGACACAGGGACCGTGAGAGACACAGGGACCGAGGGAGACACAGGGACCGAGAGAGAGACACAGGGACCGAGAGAGTCACAGAGACCGAGTGCGAGGCACAGGGACCGAGAGAGAGCCAGGGACCGAGTGAGACACAGGGACCCAGAGAGAGACACAGGGACCGAGAGAGACACAAGGACCTTGAGAGAGACACAGGGACCGAGTGAGACACAGGGACCGAGTGAGACACATGGACCGAGAGAGTGACAGGGACCGAGTGAGACACAGGGACCCAGAGAGAGACACAAGGACCTTGAGAGAGACACAGGGACCGAGAGACTCACAGGGACCGAGAGAGAGACACTGGGACTGAGAGAGAGACACGGTCCGAGAGAGAGAGAGACAGGGACCGAGTGAGACACAGTGACTGAGCGAGTCACAGGGACCGAGAGAGACACAGGGACCGAGAGAGACACAGGGACCGAGGGAGAGACACAAGGACCGAGAGAGACACAGGGACCGAGTGAGACACAGGGACCGAGAGAGTCACAGGGACCGAGAGAGTCACAGGGACCGAGAGAGACACAGGGACCGAGAGAGACACAGGGACCGAGAGAAAGACACAAGGACCGAGAGAGACACAGGGACCGAGTGAGACACAGGGACCGAGAGAGACACAGGGACCGAGAGAGTCACAGGGACCGAGAGAAAGACACAAGGACCGAGAGAGACACAGGGACCGAGTGAGACACAGGGACCGAGAGAGACACAGGGACCGAGAGAGACACAGAGACCGAGAGAGAGACACAAGGACCGAGAGAGACACAGGGACCGACTGAGACACAGGACCGAGAGAGACACAGGGACCGAGAGAGACACAGGGACCGAGAGAGAGACAATGACCGAGAGAGATACAGGGACCGAGCGAGAGACACAGGGACCGAGAGAGAGACACCGGGACAAAGAGAGACACAGGACCGTGACAGAGACAGTTACCGAGTGAGAGACACAGGGACCGATTGAGAGACACAGGGACCGAGAGAGAGAAACAAGGACCGAGAGAGAGACACAGGAACCGAGTGAGAAACAGGGACGAGAGAGTGACAGGGACCGAGTGAGACACAGGGACCCAGAGAGAGACACAGGGACCGAGAGAGACTCAAGGACCTAGTGAGAGACACAGGGACCGAGAGAGTCACAGGGACCGAGAGAGAGACAGGGACCGAGTGAGAGACAGAGGGACCGAGTGAGAGACAAATGGACAGAGAGAGAGACAGAGGGACCGATAGAAACACAGTGACTGAGAGAGAGAGACACAGGGACCGAGAGAGAGACACAGGGCCCGAGTGAGACACAGGGACCGAGAGAGAGAGACAGGGTCCGAGAGAGAGAGACACAGGGACCGAGTGAGACACAGGATCCGAGAGAGTGACAGGGACCGAGTGAGACACAGGGACCCAGAGAGAGTCACAGGGACCGACAGAGACACTGAAACTGAGAGAGAGAGTCAGGGAGCGACTGAGACACAGGGACCGTGAGAGAGACAGGGACTGAGTGAGAGACACAATCGTCCGAGAGAGAAAGACAGGGAGCGAGAGAGAGACACAGGGACTGAGAGAGACACAGGGACCGAGAGAGACACAGGGACCGAGTGAGACATAGAGACCGAGAGAGACACAGGGACCGAGAGAGAGACAGTGACCGAGAGAGACACAGGGACTGAGAGAGAGAGACACAGGGACTGAGAGAGAGACACAAGGACCGAGAGAGACACAGGGACCGAGTGAGACACAGGAACGAGAGAGAGATACAAGGACTGAAAGAGACAAAGGGACCGAGTGAGACACAGGGATCGAGAGAGGCACAGGGACAGAGTGAGAGAGACAGGGACCGAGAGAGAGACACAGGGACCGAGAGAGAGAGACACAGGGACCGAGAGAGTGACAGGGACTGAGTGAGACACAGGGACCCAGAGAGAGACAAAGGGACCTAGAGAGAGACACAGGGACCAACAGAGACACTGAAACTGAGAGAGAGCGACAGGGACCGAGAGAGAGACACAGGGACCGAGAGAGACACAGAGACCGAGAGAGAGACAGTGACCGAGAGAGACACAGGGACTGAGAGAGAGAGACACAGGGACCGAGAGAGAGTCACAAGGACCGAGAGAGACACAGGGACCGAGAGAGACACAGTGACGGAGAGAGACACAGGGACGAGAGAGAGAGACACAGGGACCGAGAGAGAGACACAAGGACCGAGAGAGACACAGGGACCGAGTGAGACAGAGGGACCGAGAGAGAGACAGGGACCGAGAGAGACACAGGGACCGAGTGAGACCCAGCGACCGAGAGAGAGACACAGGAACTGAGAGAGACACAGGGACCGGGGGAGAGAGACACAGGGACCAGAGAGAGACACAGGGACCGAGAGAGACACAGGGACTGAGAGAGTCACAGGGACCGAGAGAGAGAGACACAGGGACCGAGAGAGAGACACAGGGACCGAGAGAGACACAGGGACCGAGAGTGACACAGGGACCAAGAGAGACACAGGGACCAAGAAAGAGACACAGGGACCGAGAGAGACACAGGGACCAAGAGAAACACAGGGACCGAGAGGGACACAGGGACCGAGAGAAACACAGGGACCGAGAGAGAGAGACAGTAACTGAGAGAGAGACATAGGGACCGATTGAGACACAGGGACCGAGGGAGAGACAGGGACCGAGTGAGACACAGGGACCCAGAGATAGACACAGGGACCGAGAGAGAGACACAAGGACCGAGAGAGAGACACAGGGACCGAGAGGGAGATACAGGGACCGAGAGAGACACAGGGACTGAGAGAGACACAGGGTACGAGAGAGAGAGACACAGGGACTGAGAGAGAGAGACACAGGGACTGAGAGAGAGACACAGGGACTGAGAGAGACACCAGGACCGAGAGAGACACAGGGACCGTGAGAGACACAGGGACCGAGGGAGACACAGGGACCGAGAGGGAGACACAGGGACCGAGAGAGTCACAGGGACCGAGTGAGAGGCACAGGGACCGAGAGAGAGACAGGGACCGAGTGAGACACAGGGACCCAGAGAGAGACACAGGGACCGAGAGAGACACAAGGACCTTGAGAGAGACACAGGGACCGAGTGAGACACAGGGACCGAGTGAGACACAGGGACCGAGAGAGTGACAGGGACCGAGTGAGACACAGGGACCCAGAGAGAGACACAGGGACCGAGAGAGACACAAGGACCTTGAGAGAGACACAGGGACCGAGAGACTCACAGGGACCGAGAGAGAGACACAGGGACCGAGTGAGAGGCACAGGGACCGAGAGAGAGACACGGTCCGAGAGAGAGAGAGACAGGGACCGAGTGAGACACAGGGACCAAGAGAGTGACAGGGACCGAGTGAGAGACAGATGGACCGAGAGAGACACAGGGACCGAGAGAGTCACAGGGAGCGAGTGAGAGACACAAGGACCGAGAGAGAGACAGGGACTGAGTGAGAGACACAATCGTCCGAGAGAGAAAGACAGGGAGCGAGAGAGAGACACAGGGACCGAGAGAGACACAGGGACCGAGTGAGACACAGGGACCGAGAGAGACACATGGACCGAGAGAGACACAGGGACCGAGAGAGTCACAGGGAGCGAGAGAGAGACACAGGGACCGAGAGAGACACAGGGACCGAGAGAGACACAGGGACCGAGAGAGTCACAGGGACCGAGAGAAAGACACAAGGACCGAGACAGACACAGGGACCGAGAGAGACACAGAGACCGAGAGAGAGACACAAGGACCGAGAGAGACACAGGGACCGAGTGAGACACAGGGACCGAGAGAGACACAGGGACCGAGAGAGACACAGGGACCGAGAGAGAGACAGTGACCGAGAGAGATACAGGGACCGAGAGAGAGACACAGGGACCGAGAGAGAGACACCGGGACAGAGAGAGACACAGGGACCGTGACAGAGACAGTTACCGAGTGAGAGACACAGGGACCGATTGAGAGACACAGGGACCGAGAGAGAGAAACAGGGACCGAGAGAGAGACACAGGAACCGAGTGAGAAACAGGGACCGAGAGAGTGACAGGGACCGAGTGAGACACAGGGACCCAGAGAGAGACAAAGGGACCTAGACAGAGACACAGAGACCAACAGAGACACTGAAACTGAGAGAGAGCGACAGGGACCGAGAGAGAGACACAGGGACCGAGAGAGACACAGAGACCGAGAGAGAGACAGTGACCGAGAGAGACACAGGGACTGAGAGAGAGAGACACAGGGACCGAGAGAGAGACACAAGGACCGAGAGAGACACAGGGACCGAGAGAGACACAGTGATGGAGAGAGACACAGGGACGAGAGAGAGAGACACAGGGACCGAGAGAGAGACAGTGACCGAGAGAGACACAGGGACTGAGAGAGAGAGACACAGGGACCGAGAGAGAGACACAAGGACCGAGAGAGACACAGGGACCGAGTGAGACACAGGGACCGAGAGAGAGACAGGGACCGAGAGAGACACAGGGACCGAGTGAGACCCAGCGACCGAGAGAGAGACACAGGAACTGAGAGAGACACAGGGACCGAGGGAGAGAGACACAGGGACCAGACAGAGACACAGGGACCGAGAGAGACACAGGGACTGAGAGAGTCACAGGGACCAAGAGAGAGAGACACAGGGACCGAGAGAGAGACACAGGGACCGAGAGAGACACAGGGACCGAAAGAGACACAGGGACCGAGAGAGACACAGGGACCAAGAAAGAGACACAGGGACCGAGAGAAACACAGGGACCGAGAGGGACACAGGGACCGAGAGGGACACAGGGACCGAGAGAAACACAGGGACCGAGAGAGAGAGACAGTAACTGAGAGAGAGACATAGGGACCGATTGAGACACAGGGACCGAGGGAGAGACAGGGACCGAGTGAGACACAGGGACTGAGGGAGAGACAGGGATCGAGAGAGACACAGGGACTGAGAGAGAGACACACAAGGACCTAGAGAGAGACACAGGGACCGAGAGAGAGACACAAGGACCTAGAGAGAGACACAGGGACCGAGAGAGAGTCACACGGACCGAGAGAGAGAGACAGTGACCATGAGAGACACAGGGACTGAGAGAGAGAGACACCGGGACCGAGAGAGAGACACAAAGACCGAGAGAGACACAGGGACCGAGTGAGACACAGGGACCGAGTGAGACAGTGACCGAGAGAGACACAGGGACCGAGAGAGACACAGGGACTGAGAGAGAGAGACACAGGGACCGAGTGAGAGACACAGGGACCAAGAAAGAGACACAGGAACCGAGAGAGAGACAGTGACCGAGAGAGACACAGGGACTGAGAGAGACACTGGGATCGAGGGAGACACAGGGACCAAGGGAGAGACAGGGACCGAGTGAGACACAGGAACCGAGGGAGAGACACAGGGACCCAGAGAGAGACACAGGGACCGAGAGAGACACAGGGACCGAGAGAGAGAGACACAGGAACCGAGGGAGAGACACAGGGACCCAGAGAGAGACACAGGAACCGAGAGAGAGACACAGGGACCGAGAGAGAGACACAAGGACCTAGAGAGATACAGGGACCGAGAGAGACACAGGGACCGAGAGAGAGACACATGGACCGAGAGAGTCACAGGGACCGAGAGAGAGAGACAGGGACCGAGAGAGACACCGAGACTGAGAGAGAGAGACACAGGGACCGAGAGAGAGACAGGGACCGAGAGAAACACAGGGACCGAGAGAGACACAGGAGCGAGAGAGAGACACAGGGACCGAGAGAGAGACACAGGGACCGAGAGAGAGACACAGGGACCGAGAGAGACACAGGGACCGAGAGAGACACAGGAGTGAGAGAGAGACACAGGGACCGAGAGAGAGACACAGGGACCGAGAGAGAGACACAGGGACCGAGAGAGACACAGGGACCGAGAGAGAGACCCAGGGACCGAGAGAGAGACACAGGGACCGAGAGAGAGACACAAGGACCGAGAGAGACACAGGGACCGAGAGAGAGATACAAGGACTGAAAGAGACAAAGGGACCGAGTGAGACACAGGGATCGAGAGAGGCACAGGGACAGAGTGAGAGAGACAGGGACCGAGAGAGAGACACAGGGACCGAGAGAGAGAGACACAGGGACCGAGAGAGTGACAGGGACTGAGTGAGACACAGGGACCCAGAGAGAGACAAAGGGACCTAGAGAGAGACACAGGGACCAACAGAGACACTGAAACTGAGAGAGAGCGACAGGGACCGAGAGAGAGACACAGGGACCGAGAGAGACACAGAGACCGAGAGAGAGACAGTGACCGAGAGAGACACAGGGACTGAGAGAGAGAGACACAGGGACCGAGAGAGAGACACAAGGACCGAGAGAGACACAGGGACCGAGAGAGACACAGTGACGGAGAGAGACACAGGGACGAGAGAGAGAGACACAGGGACCGAGAGAGAGACACAAGGACCGAGAGAGACACAGGGACCGAGTGAGACAGAGGGACCGAGAGAGAGACAGGGACCGAGAGAGACACAGGGACCGAGTGAGACCCAGCGACCGAGAGAGAGACACAGGAACTGAGAGAGACACAGGGACCGGGGGAGAGAGACACAGGGACCAGAGAGAGACACAGGGACCGAGAGAGACACAGGGACTGAGAGAGTCACAGGGACCGAGAGAGAGAGACACAGGGACCGAGAGAGAGACACAGGGACCGAGAGAGACACAGGGACCGAGAGAGACACAGGGAGCAAGAGAGACACAGGGACCAAGAAAGAGACACAGGGACCGAGAGAGACACAGGGACCGAGAGAAACACAGGGACCGAGAGGGACACAGGGACCGAGAGAAACACAGGGACCGAGAGAGAGAGACAGTAACTGAGAGAGAGACATAGGGACCGATTGAGACACAGGGACCGAGGGAGAGACAGGGACCGAGTGAGACACAGGGACCCAGAGATAGACACAGGGACCGAGAGAGAGACACAAGGACCGAGAGAGAGACACAGGGACCGAGAGGGAGATACAGGGACCGAGAGAGACACAGGGACTGAGAGAGAGAGACACCAGGACAGAGAGAGAGACACAGGGACTGAGAGAGAGAGACAGCGACCGGGAGAGACACAGGGACCGAGTGAGAATCAGGGACCGAGAGAGAGACAGGGACCGAGTGAGAGACACAGGGACTGAGAGAGACACAGGGACCGAGAGAGTCACAGGGACCGAGAGAGACACAGGGGTGAGAGGGAGACACAGGGACCGAGTGAGGCACAGCGCCCGAGAGAGACACAGGGACCGAGAGAGAGACACAGGGACTGAGCGAGTCACAGGGACCGAGTGAGAAACAGGGACTGAGAGAGACACAGGGTCCGAGAGAGAGAGACACAGGGACTGAGAGAGAGAGACACAGGGACTGAGAGAGAGACACAGGGACTGAGAGAGAGAGACAGGGACCAAGAGAGACACCAGGACCGAGAGAGACACAGGGACCCTGAGAGACACAGGGACCGAGGGAGACACAGGGACCGAGAGAGAGACACAGGGACCGAGAGAGTCACAGGGACCGAGTGCGAGGCACAGGGACCGAGAGAGAGCCAGGGACCGAGTGAGACACAGGGACCCAGAGAGAGACACAGGGACCGAGAGAGACACAAGGACCTTGAGAGAGACACAGGGACCGAGTGAGACACAGGGACCGAGTGAGACACAGGGACCGAGAGAGTGACAGGGACCGAGTGAGACACAGGGACCCAGAGAGAGACACAAGGACCTTGAGAGAGACACAGGGACCGAGAGACTCACAGGGACCTAGAGAGAGACACTGGGACCGAGTGAGAGGCACAGGGACTGAGAGAGAGACACGGTCCGAGAGAGAGAGAGACAGGGACCGAGTGAGACACAGTGACTGAGCGAGTCACAGGGACCGAGAGAGACACAGGGACCGAGAGAGACACAGGGACCGAGGGAGAGACACAAGGACCGAGAGAGACACAGGGACCGAGTGAGACACAGGGACCGAGAGAGTCACAGGGACCGAGAGAGTCACAGGGACCGAGAGAGACACAGGGACCGAGAGAGACACAGGGACCGAGAGAAAGACACAAGGACCGAGAGAGACACAGGGACCGAGTGAGACACAGGGACCGAGAGAGACACAGGGACCGAGAGAGTCACAGGGACCGAGAGAAAGACACAAGGACCGAGAGAGACACAGGGACCGAGTGAGACACAGGGACCGAGAGAGACACAGGGACCGAGAGAGACACAGAGACCGAGAGAGAGACACAAGGACCGAGAGAGACACAGGGACCGAGTGAGACACAGGGACCGAGAGAGACACAGGGACCGAGAGAGACACAGGGACCGAGAGAGAGACAATGACCGAGAGAGATACAGGGACCGAGAGAGAGACACAGGGACCGAGAGAGAGACACCGGGACAGAGAGAGACACAGGGACCGTGACAGAGACAGTTACCGAGTGAGAGACACAGGGACCGATTGAGAGACACAGGGACCGAGAGAGAGAAACAAGGACCGAGAGAGAGACACAGGAACCGAGTGAGAAACAGGGACCGAGAGAGTGACAGGGACCGAGTGAGACACAGGGACCCAGAGAGAGACACAGGGACCGAGAGAGACACAAGGACCTAGTGAGAGACACAGGGACCGAGAGAGTCACAGGGACCGAGAGAGAGACACAAGGAGCGAGAGAGACACAGGAGTGAGAGAGACACAGGGACTGACTGAGTGACACAGGGACCGAGAGAGAGACACAGGGACCGAGAGATAGAGACACAGGGACCGAGTGAGACACAGCGACCGAGAGAGAGACACAGGGACCGAGAGAGACACAGGGATCGAGAGATAGAGACACAGGGACCGAGAGAGACACAGGGACCGAGAGAGAGACACAGGGACCGAGAGAGAGACACAGGGACCGAGAGAGACACAGGGACTGAGAGCGACACAGGGTCCGAGAGAGAGACACAAGGACCGAGAGAGACACAGGGACCGAGAGAGACACAGTGACGGAGAGAGACACAGGGACGAGAGAGAGAGACACAGGGACCGAGAGAGAGACACAAGGACCGAGAGAGACACAGGGACCGAGTGAGACAGAGGGACCGAGAGAGAGACAGGGACCGAGAGAGACACAGGGACCGAGTGAGACCCAGCGACCGAGAGAGAGACACAGGAACTGAGAGAGACACAGGGACCGGGGGAGAGAGACACAGGGACCGAGAGAGAGACACAGGGACCGAGAGAGACACAGGGACTGAGAGAGTCACAGTGACGGAGAGAGACACAGGGACGAGAGAGAGAGACACAGGGACCGAGAGAGAGACACAAGGACCGAGAGAGACACAGGGACCGAGTGAGACAGAGGGACCGAGAGAGAGACAGGGACCGAGAGAGACACAGGGACCGAGTGAGACCCAGCGACCGAGAGAGAGACACAGGAACTGAGAGAGACACAGGGACCGGGGGAGAGAGACACAGGGACCAGAGAGAGACACAGGGACCGAGAGAGACACAGGGACTGAGAGAGTCACAGGGACCGAGAGAGAGAGACACAGGGACCGAGAGAGAGACACAGGGACCGAGAGAGACACAGGGACCGAGAGAGACACAGGGACCAAGAGAGACACAGGGACCAAGAAAGAGACACAGGGACCGAGAGAGACACAGGGACCGAGAGAAACACAGGGACCGAGAGGGACACAGGGACCGAGAGAAACACAGGGACCGAGAGAGAGAGACAGTAACTGAGAGAGAGACATAGGGACCGATTGAGACACAGGGACCGAGGGAGAGACAGGGACCGAGTGAGACACAGGGACCCAGAGATAGACACAGGGACCGAGAGAGAGACACAAGGACCGAGAGAGAGACACAGGGACCGAGAGGGAGATACAGGGACCGAGAGAGACACAGGGACTGAGAGAGAGAGACACCAGGACAGAGAGAGAGACACAGGGACTGAGAGAGAGAGACAGCGACCGGGAGAGACACAGGGACCGAGTGAGAATCAGGGACCGAGAGAGAGACAGGGACCGAGTGAGAGACACAGGGACTGAGAGAGACACAGGGACCGAGAGAGTCACAGGGACCGAGAGAGACACAGGGGTGAGAGGGAGACACAGGGACCGAGTGAGGCACAGCGCCCGAGAGAGACACAGGGACCGAGAGAGAGACACAGGGACTGAGCGAGTCACAGGGACCGAGAGAGAAACAGGGACTGAGAGAGACACAGGGTCCGAGAGAGAGAGACACAGGGACTGAGAGAGAGAGACACAGGGACTGAGAGAGAGACACAGGGACTGAGAGAGAGAGACAGGGACCAAGAGAGACACCAGGACCGAGAGAGACACAGGGACCCTGAGAGACACAGGGACCGAGGGAGACACAGGGACCGAGAGAGAGACACAGGGACCGAGAGAGTCACAGGGACCGAGTGCGAGGCACAGGGACCGAGAGAGAGCCAGGGACCGAGTGAGACACAGGGACCCAGAGAGAGACACAGGGACCGAGAGAGACACAAGGACCTTGAGAGAGACACAGGGACCGAGTGAGACACAGGGACCGAGTGAGACACAGGGACCGAGAGAGTGACAGGGACCGAGTGAGACACAGGGACCCAGAGAGAGACACAAGGACCTTGAGAGAGACACAGGGACCGAGAGACTCACAGGGACCTAGAGAGAGACACTGGGACCGAGTGAGAGGCACAGGGACTGAGAGAGAGACACGGTCCGAGAGAGAGAGAGACAGGGACCGAGTGAGACACAGTGACTGAGCGAGTCACAGGGACCGAGAGAGACACAGGGACCGAGAGAGACACAGGGACCGAGGGAGAGACACAAGGACCGAGAGAGACACAGGGACCGAGTGAGACACAGGGACCGAGAGAGTCACAGGGACCGAGAGAGTCACAGGGACCGAGAGAGACACAGGGACCGAGAGAGACACAGGGACCGAGAGAAAGACACAAGGACCGAGAGAGACACAGGGACCGAGTGAGACACAGGGACCGAGAGAGACACAGGGACCGAGAGAGTCACAGGGACCGAGAGAAAGACACAAGGACCGAGAGAGACACAGGGACCGAGTGAGACACAGGGACCGAGAGAGACACAGGGACCGAGAGAGACACAGAGACCGAGAGAGAGACACAAGGACCGAGAGAGACACAGGGACCGAGTGAGACACAGGGACCGAGAGAGACACAGGGACCGAGAGAGACACAGGGACCGAGAGAGAGACAATGACCGAGAGAGATACAGGGACCGAGAGAGAGACACAGGGACCGAGAGAGAGACACCGGGACAGAGAGAGACACAGGGACCGTGACAGAGACAGTTACCGAGTGAGAGACACAGGGACCGATTGAGAGACACAGGGACCGAGAGAGAGAAACAAGGACCGAGAGAGAGACACAGGAACCGAGTGAGAAACAGGGACCGAGAGAGTGACAGGGACCGAGTGAGACACAGGGACCCAGAGAGAGACACAGGGACCGAGAGAGACACAAGGACCTAGTGAGAGACACAGGGACCGAGAGAGTCACAGGGACCGAGAGAGAGACACAAGGAGCGAGAGAGACACAGGAGTGAGAGAGACACAGGGACTGACTGAGTGACACAGGGACCGAGAGAGAGACACAGGGACCGAGAGATAGAGACACAGGGACCGAGTGAGACACAGCGACCGAGAGAGAGACACAGGGACCGAGAGAGACACAGGGATCGAGAGATAGAGACACAGGGACCGAGAGAGACACAGGGACCGAGAGAGAGACACAGGGACCGAGAGAGAGACACAGGGACCGAGAGAGACACAGGGACTGAGAGCGACAAAGGGTCCGAGAGAGAGAGACACAGGGACTGAGAGAGAGAGACACAGGGACTGAGAGAGAGACAGAGGGACTGAGAGAGAGACACAGGGACCAAGAGAGACACCAGGACCGAGAGAGACACAGGGACCGAGAGAGAGACACAGGGACCGAGAGAGAGACACCAGGAGAGAGAGAGAGAGACACAGGGACTGAGAGAGAGAGACACCAGGACAGAGAGAGAGACACAGGGACTGAGAGAGAGAGACAGGGACCGGGAGAGACACAGGGACCGAGTGTGAATCAGGGACCGAGAGAGAGACAGGGACCGAGTGAGAGACAGAGGGACCGAGTGAGAGACAAATGGACAGAGAGAGAGACAGAGGGACCGATAGAAACACAGTGACTGAGAGAGAGAGACACAGGGACCGAGAGAGAGACACAGGGCCCGAGTGAGACACAGGGACCGAGAGAGAGAGACAGGGTCCGAGAGAGAGAGACACAGGGACCGAGTGAGACACAGGATCCGAGAGAGTGACAGGGACCGAGTGAGACACAGGGACCCAGAGAGAGTCACAGGGACCGACAGAGACACTGAAACTGAGAGAGAGAGTCAGGGAGCGACTGAGACACAGGGACCGAGAGAGAGACAGGGACTGAGTGAGAGACACAATCGTCCGAGAGAGAAAGACAGGGAGCGAGAGAGAGACACAGGGACTGAGAGAGACACAGGGACCGAGAGAGACAAAGGGACCGAGTGAGACATAGAGACCGAGAGAGACACAGGGACCGAGAGAGAGACAGTGACCGAGAGAGACACAGGGACTGAGAGAGAGAGACACAGGGACTGAGAGAGAGACACAAGGACCGAGAGAGACACAGGGACCGAGTGAGACACAGGAACCGAGAGAGAGACAGTGATCGAGAGTGACACAGGGACTGAGAGAGAGAGACACAGGGACCGAGAGAGAGACACAAGGACCGACAGAGACACAGGGACCGAGAGAGAGACAGTGATCGAGAGTGACACAGGGACTGAGAGAGAGAGACACAGGGACCGAGAGAGAGACACAAGGACCGACAGAGACACAGGGACTGAGAGAGACAGAAGGACCGAGAGAGACACAGCGACCGAGAGAGACACAGGGACCGAGAGAGAGAGACACTGGGACCGAGAGAGACACAGGGACTGAGGGAGAGAGACACAGGGACCGAGAGCGAGACACTGGGACCGAGTGAGAGACAGGGACCGAGTGAGAGATACAGGGACCGAGTGAGAGACAAATGGACAGAGAGAGAGACAGAGGGACCGAGAGAAACACAGTGACTGAGAGAGAGACACAGGGACCAAGAGAGACTCAGGGACTGAGAGAGTCACAGGAACCGAGAGAGAGACACAGGCACCGAGAGAGAGACACAGGCACTGAGATAGAGACACAGGGACGGAGAGAGAGACACAGGGACCGAGAGAAACACCAGGACCGAGAGAAACACCAGGACCGAGAGAGACACAGGGACCAGGAGAGACACAGGGAACGAGAAAGACACAGGGAGCAAGAGAGAGACACAGGGACCGAGAGAGACACGGTGACCGAGAGAGACACAGGGACCAAGACAGAGACAGGTACTGAGTGAGAGACACAGGGACTGAGTAGGACACAGGGACCGAGTGAAAGACACAGGGACCGAGAGAGAGACACAAGGACCGAGAGGGACACAGGGACTGAGTGAGAGACACAGGGACCGAGTGAGAGACACAGGGACTGAGAGAGAGACACAGGGACCGAGAGAGACACAGGGACCGAGTGAGAGACACAGGGACCGAGAGAGACACAGGGACCGACTGAGAGACACAGGGACTAAGCGAGTCACAGGGACCGAGAGAGACACAGGGACCGATAGAGAGACACAGGGACCGAGAGAGTGACACATTGACTGAGAGAGACACAGGAACTGAGAGAGTCACAGGGACCGAGAGAGAGACACAGGCACCGAGAGAGAGACACAGGGACTGAGTGAGAGAGACACAGGGACTGAGAGAGAGAGACACAGGGACTGAGAGTGAGACACAGGGACCAATAGAGGCACCAGGACCGAGAAAGACATAGGGGTGAGAGAGAGTTACAGGTACCGAGAGAGACAAAGTGACCGAGTGAGACACACGGACCGAGAGAGACACAGGGACTGAGGGAGAGAGACACAGGGACCGAGAGCGAGACACTGGGACCGAGTGAGAGACAGGGACCGAGTGAGAGATACAGGGACCGAGTGAGAGACAAATGGACAGAGAGAGAGACACAGGGACCGAGAGAGACACCGGGACCGAGAGAGAGAGACACAGGGACCGAGTGAGACACAGAGACCGAGAGAGACACAGGGACCGAGAGAGAGACAGTGACCGAGAGAGACACAGGGACCGAGAGAGACACAGGGGTGAGAGGGAGACACAGGGACCGAGTGAGACACAGAGACCGAGTGAGACACAGCGATTGAGAGAGACACAGGGACCGAGAGAGAGATACAGGGACCGAGAGAGACACAGGGACCGAGAGAGAGAGACACAGGGACCGAGAGAGAGACACAGGGACCGAGTGAGAGACACAGGGACTGAGCGAGTCACAGGGACCGAGAGAGACACAGGGACCGAGAGAGAGACACAGGGACCGAGAGAGAGAGAGACAGGGACCGAGAGAGAGACACAGGGACCGAGAGTGATGCAGGGAATGAGAGAGACACAGGGCCGAGAGAGAGAGAGACACAGGGACTGAGAGAGAGAGACAGGGACCGGGAGAGACACAGGGACTGAGAGAGACACAGGGACTGAGAGAGACACAGGGACCGAGAGAGAGACAGGGACCGAGTGAGACACAGAGACCGAGAGAGACACAGGGACCGAGAGAGAGACAGCGACCGAGAGAGACACATGGACTGAGAGAGAGACACAGGGACCGAGTGAGACTCAGAGACTGAGAGAGACACAGGGACCGAGAGAGAGACAGCGACCGAGAGAGACACAGGGACTGAGAGAGAGAGACACAGGGACCGAGAGAGAGACACAAGGACCGAGAGAGACACAGGGACCGAGTGAGACTCATAGACTGAGAGAGACACAGGGACCGAGAGAGAGACAGGGACCGAGTGAGACTCAGAGACTGAGAGAGACACAGGGACCGAGAGAGAGACAGCAACCGAGAGAGACACAGGGACTGAGAGAGAGAGACACAGGGACCGAGAGAGAGACACAAGGACCGAGAGAGACACAGGGACCGAGTGAGACACAGAGACCGAGAGAGACACAGGGACCGAGAGAGACACAGGGACCGAGTGAGACTCAGAGACTGAGAGAGACACAGGGACCGAGAGAGAGACAGCGACCGAGTGAGACACAGGGACCGAGAGAGAGACAGCGACCGAGAGAGACACATGGACTGAGAGAGAGAGACACAGGGACCGAGTGAGACTCAGAGACTGAGAAAGACACAGGGACCGAGAGAGAGACAGCGACCGAGAGAGACACAGGGACTGAGAGAGAGAGACACAGGGACCGAGTGAGACACAGAGACCGAGAGAGACACAGGGACCGAGAGAGAGAGACACAGGGACCGAGAGAGAGACACAGGGACCGAGTGAGACACATCGACCCAGAGAGAGTCACAGGGAATGACAGAGACACTGAAACAGAGAGAGAGAGACAGGGAGCGACTGAGACACAGGGACCGAGAGAGAGACACAATCGTCCGAGAGAGAAAGACAGGGAGCGAGAGAGAGACACAGGGACCGAGAGAGACACATGGACCGAGAGAGACACAGGGACCGAGTGAGACACAGAGACCGAGAGAGACACAGGGACCGAGAGAGAGACAGTGACCGAGAGAGACACAGGGGTGAGAGAGAGATACAGGGACGGAGAGAGACACAGGGACCGAGAGAGAGACACCGGGACAGAGAAAGAGACACAGGGACTGAGCGAGTTACAGGAGGCGTGAGAGAGACACAGGGACCGAGAGAGAGACAGGGACTGAGAGAGAGACACAGGGACCGAGAGAGAGACACAGGGACCGAGAAAGAGACACAGGGACTGAGAGAGAGACACAGGGACTGAGAGAGAGACACAGGGACCAAGAGAGACACAGGGACCGAGAGGGACACAGGGGCCGAGAGAGAGAGACACAGGGACCGAGACAGAGACACAGGGACCGAGAGGGACACAGGGACCGAGAGAGAGACACAGGGACCGAGTGAGAGACACAGGGACCGAGTGAGATACACAGGGACCGAGAGAGAGAAAGGGACCGAGAGAGAGACACAGGGACAGAGAGGGACACAGGGACCGAGAGAGAGACACAGGGACCGAGAGAAACACAGTGACCGTGGGAGAGAGACAGGGACCGAGAGAAACACAAGGACCGAGAGCAACACAGGGACCGAGAGAGTGAGACAGGAACTGAGAGAGAGACAGGGACCGAGACAGAGACACAGGGACCGAGAGACAGACACAGGGACCGAGACAGAGACACAGGGACCGAGAGAGAGACACAGGGACCGAGACAGAGACACAGGGACCGAGAGGGACACAGGGACCGAGAGAGAGACACAGAGACCGAGAGAGACACAGGGGCAGAGAGAGAGACACAGGCACCGAGAGAGAGACACAGGGACTGAGCGAGTCACAGGGACCGAGAGAGAGAGACACAGAGACCGAGAGAGAGACACAGGGACCGAGAGAGACACAGGGACCGAGAGAGACACAGGGACCGTGTGAGACACAGGGACTGAGCGAGTCTCAGGGACCGAGAGAGAGACACAGAGACCGAGAGAGAGAGACACAGGGACCGAGAGAGACACAGGGAACAAGAGAGACACAGGTACTGTGTGAGAGACACAGGGACTGAGAGAGAGAGACAGGGACCGAGTGAGACACAGGGACCGAGTGAGACACACGGACCGAGGGAGACAGACGGACCGAGAGTGAGACACAGGGACCGAGAGAGACACAGGGGCAGAGAGAGAGAGACACAGGCACCGAGAGAGAGACACAAGAACCGAGTGAGACACACGGACCGAGGGAGACAGACGGACCGAGAGTGAGACACAGGGACCGAGTGAGACACACGGACCGAGGGAGACACAGGGACCGAGAGAGAGACACAGTGACCGAGAGAGAGACACCGGGACAGAGAGAGAGATACAGGGACCGAGACAGAGACACAGGGACTGAGAGAGAGAGACAGGGACCGGGAGAGACACAGGGAGCAAGAGAGAGACACAGGGACCGAGAGAGACACTGGGACCGAGACAGAGACAGGTACCGAGAGAGAGACACAGGGACCGAGAGAAACACAGTGACCGAGAGAGAGAGACAGGGGGTGAGAGAGAGAGACAGGGACCGAGAGAGTGACACAGGGACCGGGAGAGACACAGGGACCGAGAAAGACACAGGGAGCAAGAGAGAGACACAGGGACCGAGAGGGACACAGGGACCGAGAGAGAGACACAGGGACCGAGAGAAACACAGTGACCGAGAGAGAGAGACAGGGACCGAGAGAGAGAGACAGGGGCCGAGAGAGTGACACAGGGACCGAGTGAGACACAGGGACCGAGTGAGACACAGGGACCGAGAGGGACACAGGGACTGAGAGAGAGACACAGGGGCGGAGAGAAACACAGGGACAGAGGGAGAGAGACACAGGGACCGAGAGAGAGACACAGGGTCCGAGAGAGACACAGGGACCGAGTGAGACACAGGGGTGAGAGGGAGACACAGGGACCGAGAGAGACACAGGGACCGAGTGAGACACAGGGACCGAGGCAGAGAGACACAGGGACCGAGAGAGAGACACAAGAACCGAGAGAGACACAAGGACCTCGAGAGAGACACAGGGACCGAGAGAGTCACAGGGACCGAGAGAGAGACACAGTGACCGAGAGAGAGACACCGGGACAGGGAGAGAGAGAGACACGCACCGAGGGAGACACAGGGACCGAGTGAGACACAGGGACCGAGAAAGACACAGGGACCGAGAAAGACACAGGGAGCAAGAGACAGACACAGGGACCGAGACAGAGAGACACAGGGACCGAGAAAGAGACACAGGGACCGAGTGAGAGACTCAGGGACCGAGTGAGAGACACAGGGATTGAGTGAGACACAGGGACCGAGAGAGTGACAGGGACCGAGTGAGACACAGGGACCCAGAGAGAGACACAGGGACCGAGAGAGACACAAGGACCTAGAGAGAGACACAGGAAACGAGAGAGTCACAGGGACCGACAGAGACACTGAAATAGAGAGAGACACAGGGACCGAGAGAGAGACAGGGACCGAGTGAGAGACACAGGGACCGAGTGAGACACAGGGACCGAGAGAGAGACTCAGGGACCGAGAGAGACACAGGGACCGAGAGAGATACAGGGACCGAGAGAGAGACAGTGATCGAGAGAGACACAGGGACTGAAAGAGAGAGACACACGGACCGAGAGAGAGACACAAGGACCGAGAGAGACACAGGGACCGAGTGAGAGACACAGGGACCGAGAGAGACACAGGGACCGAGAAAGACACAGGGAGCAAGAGAGAGACACAGGGACCGAGAGAGACACCGGGACCGATAGAGACACAGAGACCGAGACAGAGACAGGTACCGAGTGAGAGACACAGGGACCGAGTGAGAGACACAGGGACCGAGAGAGAGATAGGGACCGAGAGAGAGACACAGGGACCGAGTGAGACACAGGGACCGAGAAAGACACAGGGAGCAAGAGAGAGACACAGGGACCGAGAGAGACACCGGGACCGAGAGAGACACAGAGACCGAGACAGAGACAGGTACCGAGTGAGAGACACAGGGACCAAGTGAGAGACACAGGGACCGAGAGAGAGAGACAGGGACCGATTGAGACAGAGGGACCGAGAGAGTGACAGGGACCGAGAGAGAGACACAGGGACCGAGAGAGAAACAAGGACCTAGAGAGAGACACAGGGACCGAGAGAGTCACAGGGACCGAGAGAGAGACACAGGGACCGACAGAGACACTGAATCTGAGAGAGAGAGATAGGGACCGAGTGAGACACAGGGACCAAGAGAGAGACAGGGACCGAGTGAGAGACATGGGGACCGAGCGAGACACAGGGACCGAGAGAGATACAGGGACTGGGAGAGAGAGACAGAGGGACCGAGAGAGAGACACAGGCACCGAGAGAGAGACCCAGGGACTGAGAGAGAGAGACAGTGACCGAGAGAGAGAGACACAGGGACTGAGAGCGAGAGACAGAGTGACCGAGTAAGACACAGGGACTGGGAGAGAGAGACAGAGGGACCGAGAGAGAGACACAGGCACCGAGAGATAGACACAGGGACTGAGAGAGAGATACAGGGACCGAGAGAGACACAGGGGCCGAGTGAGACACACGGACCGAGGGAGACACAGGGACCGAGAGAGACACCGGGACCGAGAGAGACACAGGGACCGAGAGAGAGAGACACAGGGACCGAATGAGACACAGGGACCGAGAGAGAGACACAGGGAACAAGAGAGACACAGGGACTGAGCGAGTCACAGGGACCGAGAGAGAGACACAGAGACCGAGAGAGACACAGGGGCAGAGAGAGAGACACAGGCACCGAGAGAGAGACACAGGGACTGAGCGAGTCACAGGGACCGAGAGAGAGAGACACAGAGACCGAGAGAGAGACACAGGGACCGAGAGAGACACAGGGACCGAGAGAGACACAGGGACCGAGTGAGACACAGGGACTGAGCGAGTCTCAAGGACCGAGAGAGAAACACAGAGACCGAGAGAGAGACACAGGGACCGAGAGAGAGACACAGGGAACAAGAGAGACACAGGTACTGTGTGAGAGACACAGGGACTGAGAGAGAGAGACAGGGACCGAGTGAGACACAGGGACCGAGTGAGACACACGGACCAAGGGAGACAGACGGACCGAGAGTGAGACACAGGGACCGAGAGAGACACAGGGGCAGAGAGAGAGAGATACAGGCACCGAGAGAGAGACACAGGGACTGAGAGAGAGACACAGGGACTGAGAGAGAGAGACACAGGGACCAAGAGAGACACCAGGACCGAGAGAGACACAGGGACCGAGAGAGACAGAGGGACCGAATGAGACACACGGACCGAGGGAGACACAGGGACCGAGAGAGAGACACAGGGACTGAGAGAGAGAGACAGGGACCGGAGAGACACAGGGACCGAGAAAGACACAGGGAGCAAGAGAGAGACACAGGGACCGAGAGAGAGACACAGGGACCGAGTGAGACACAGGGACCGAGAAAGACACAGGGAGCAAGAGAGAGACACAGGGACCGAGAGAGACACCGGGACCGAGAGAGACACAGGGACCGAGAGACAGACAGGGACCGAGTGAGACACAGGGACCGAGAGAGACACAGGGGTGAGAGGGAGACACAGGGACCGAGAGAGAAAGACACTGGGACCGAGAGAGTCACAGGGACCGAGAGATAGACACAGGGACTGAGCGAGTCACAGGGACCGAGAGAGACACAGGGACCGAGAGAGACACAGCGACCGAGAGAGACACAGGGACCGAGAGAGACACATGGATCGAGAGAGAGAGAGACACAGGGACCGAGAGAGAGACACAGGGACCGAGTGAGAGACACATGGACCGAGAGAGAGACACAGGGACATAGAGAGAGACACAGGGACCGAAAGAGGCACAGGGACTGAGAGAGACACAGGGACTGAGAGAGAGTCACAGGGACCAAGAGAGACACCAGGACCGAGAGAGACACAGGGGTGAGAGAGATACAGGGACTGAGAGAGGCACAGAGTCCGAGAGAGAGACACAGTGACCGAGATAGAGACACCGGGACAGAGAAAGAGACACAGGGACAGTGAGAGAGTGACAGGGATCGGGGGAGACACAGGGACCGAGAGAGTGACACAAGGGCCGAGAGAGACACAGGGACCGAGAGAGACACAGGGACCGAGAGAGAGACACAAGGACCGAGAGAGACACAGGGATAGAGAGAGACACAGGGACCGAGAGAGAGAGACAGTGACCGAGAGAGACACAGGGACTGAGAGAGAGAGAGACACAGGGACAGAGAGAGACTCAAAGACCGAGAGAGACACAGGGACCGAGTGAGACACAGGGACCGAGAGAGACACAGGGACCGAGAGAGACACAGGGATCGAGAGAGAGACAGTGACCGAGAGAGACACAGGGACTGAGAGAGAGAGACACAGGGACCGAGAGAGAGATACAAGGACTGAGAGAGACAAAGGGACCGAGTGAGACACAGGGATCGAGAGAGGCACAGGGACAGAGTGAGAGAGACAGGGACCGAGAGAGAGACACAGGGACCGAGAGAGAGAGAGAGACACAGGGACCGAGAGAGTGACAGGGACTGAGTGAGACACAGGGACCCAGAGAGAGACAAAGGGACCTAGAGAGAGACACAGAGACCAACAGAGACACTGAAACTGAGAGAGAGCGACAGGGACCGAGAGAGAGACACAGGGACCGAGAGAGACACAGAGACCGAGAGAGAGACAGTGACCGAGAGACACAGGGACTGAGAGAGAGAGACACAGGGACCGAGAGAGAGACACAAGGACCGAGAGAGACACAGGGACCGAGAGAGACACAGTGACGGAGAGAGACACAGGGACGAGAGAGAGAGACACAGGGACCGAGAGAGAGACAGTGACCGAGAGAGACACAGGGACTGAGAGAGACACAGGGACTGAGAGAGAGAGACACAGGGACCGAGAGAGAGACACAAGGACCGAGAGAGACACAGGGACCGAGTGAGACACAGGGACCGAGAGAGAGACAGGGACCGAGAGAGACACAGGGACCGAGAGAGACACAGTGACCGAGGGAGAGACAGGAATCGAGAGAGACACAGGGACTGAGAGAGAGACACAAGGACCTAGAGAGAGACACAGGGACCGATAGAGAAACACAAGGACCTAGAGAGAGACACAGGGACCGAGAGAGAGTCACAGGGACCGAGAGAGAGAGACAGTGACCGAGAGAGACACAGGGACCGAGAAAGAGACACAAGTACTGAGAGAGAGACACAGGGACTGAGAGAGAGACACAAAGACCGAGAGAGACACAGGGACCGAGTGAGACACAGGGACCGAGTGGGACACAGGGACCGAGAGAAACACAGGGACCGAGAGAGAGACACAGGGACCGAGAGAGAGACAGTGACCGAGAGAAACACAGGGACCGAGAGAGAGACACAGGGACCGAGAGAGAGACAGTGACCGAGAGAGACACAGGGACTGAGAGAGACACAGGGACCGAGTGAGACACAGGGTCCGAGAGAGACACTGGGATCGAGGGAGACACAGGGACCAAGGGAGAGACAGGGACCGAGTGAGACACAGGAACCGAGGGAGAGACACAGGGACCCAGAGAGAGACACAGGGACCGAGAGAGACACAGGGACCGAGAGAGAGAGACACAGGGACCGAGAGAGAGACACAGGGACTGAGAGAGAGACACAAGGACCTAGAGAGACACAGGGACCGAGAGAGACACAGGGACCGAGACAGAGACACATGGACCGAGAGAGTCACAGGGACCGAGAGAGAGAGACAGGGACCGAGAGAGACACCGGGACTGAGAGAGAGAGACACAGGGACCGAGAGAGAGACAGGGACCGAGAGAGACACAGGGACCGAGAGAGACACAGGAGTGAGAGAGAGACACAGGGACCGAGAGAGAGACACAGGGACCGAGAGAGAGACACAGGGACCGAGAGAGACACAGGGACCGAGAGAGACACAGGAGTGAGAGAGAGACACAGGGACCGAGAGAGAGACACAGGGACCGAGGGAGAGACACAGGGACCGAGAGAGACACAGGGACCGAGAGAGAGACACAGGGACCGAGAGAGAGACACAGGGACCGAGAGAGAGACACAAGGACCTAGAGAGACACAGGGACCGAGAGAGACACAGGGACCGAGAGAGAGACACATGGACCGAGAGAGATACAGGGACCGAGAGAGTCACAGGGACCGAGGGAGAGACACAAAGATCGAGAGAGACACAGGGACTGAGAGAGACACAGGGACCGAGACAGACACATGGATCGAGAGAGAGAGACACAGGGACCGAGAGAGAGACACAGGGACTGAGAGAGACACAGGGAGCAAGAAAGAGACACAGGGACCGAGAGAGACACAGGGACCGAGAGAGACACAGGGACCGAGAGAGACACAGCGACCGAGAGAGACACAGGGACCGAGAGAGACACATGGATCGAGAGAGAGAGAGACACAGGGACCGAGATAGAGACACAGGGACCGAGTGAGAGACACATGGACCGAGAGAGAGACACAGGGACATAGAGAGAGACACTGGGACCGAAAGAGGCACAGGGACTGAGAGAGACACAGGGACTGAGAGAGAGTCACAGGGACCAAGAGAGACACCAGGACCGAGAGAGACACACGGGTGAGAGAGATACAGGGACTGAGAGAGGCACAGAGTCCGAGAGAGAGACACAGTGACCGAGATAGAGACACCGGGACAGAGAAAGAGACACAGGGACAGTGAGAGAGTGACAGGGATCGGGAGAGACACAGGGACCGAGAGAGTGACACAAGGACCGAGAGAGACACAGGGACCGAGAGAGACACAGGGACCGAGAGAGTCACAGGGAGCGAGAGAGAGACACAGGGACCGAGAGAGAGACACAGGGACCGGGAGAGACACAGGGACCGAGAGAGAGACACAAGGACCGAGAGAGACACAGGGACCGAGAGAGACATAGGGACCGAGAGAGAGAGACAGTGACCGAGAGAGACACAGGGACTGCGAGAGAGAGAGACACAGGGACAGAGAGAGACTCAAAGACCGAGAGAGACACAGGGACCGAGTGAGACACAGGGACCGAGAGAGACACAGGGACCGAGAGAGACACAGGGACCGAGAGAGAGACAGTGACCGAGAGAGACACAGGGACTGAGAGAGAGAGACACAGGGACCGAGAGAGAGATACAAGGACTGAAAGAGACAAAGGGACCGAGTGAGACACAGGGATCGAGAGAGGCACAGGGACAGAGTGAGAGAGACAGGGACCGAGAGAGAGACACAGGGACCGAGAGAGAGAGACACAGGGACCGAGAGAGTGACAGGGACTGAGTGAGACACAGGGACCCAGAGAGAGACAAAGGGACCTAGAGAGAGACACAGGGACCAACAGAGACACTGAAACTGAGAGAGAGCGACAGGGACCGAGAGAGAGACACAGGGACCGAGAGAGACACAGAGACCGAGAGAGAGACAGTGACCGAGAGAGACACAGGGACTGAGAGAGAGAGACACAGGGACCGAGAGAGAGACACAAGGACCGAGAGAGACACAGGGACCGAGAGAGACACAGTGACGGAGAGAGACACAGGGACGAGGGAGAGAGACACAGGGACCGAGAGAGAGACACAAGGACCGAGAGAGACACAGGGACCGAGTGAGACACAGGGACCGAGAGAGAGACAGGGACCGAGAGAGACACAGGGACCGAGTGAGACCCAGCGACCGAGAGAGAGAGACACAGGAACTGAGAGAGACACAGGGACCGGGGGAGAGAGACACAGGGACCAGAGAGAGACACAGGGACCGAGAGAGACACAGGGACTGAGAGAGTCACAGGGACCGAGAGAGAGAGACACAGGGACCGAGAGAGAGACACAGGGACGGAGAGAGACA
This sequence comes from Prionace glauca, assembly GCA_037974335.1. NCBI lineage: Eukaryota > Metazoa > Chordata > Chondrichthyes > Carcharhiniformes > Carcharhinidae > Prionace > Prionace glauca. The sequence goes on along the minus strand of JBBMRE010000204.1, from coordinate 138,854 downwards.
CAGGGACCGAGAGAGACACAGGGACCGAGAGAGACACAGGGACCAAGAAAGAGACACAGGGACCGAGATAGTCACAGGGACCGAGAGAAACACAGGGACCGAGAGGGACACAGGGACCGAGAGACATACAGGGACCGAGAGAGAGAGACAGTAACTGAGAGAGAGACATAGGGACCGATTGAGACACAGGGACCGAGGGAGAGACAGGGACCGAGTGAGACACAGGGACCCAGAGATAGACACAGGGACCGAGAGAGAGACACAAGGACCGAGAGAGAGACACAGGGACCGAGAGGGAGATACAGGGACCGAGAGAGACACAGGGACTGAGAGAGACACAGGGTCCGAAAGAGAGAGACACAGGGACTGAGAGAGAGAGACACAGGGACTGAGAGAGAGACACAGGGACTGAGAGAGACACCAGGACCGAGAGAGACACAGGGACCGTGAGAGACACAGGGACCGAGGGAGACACAGGGACCGAGAGAGAGACACAGGGACCGAGAGAGTCACAGGGACCGAGTGAGAGGCACAGGGACCGATAGAGAGACAGGGACCGAGTGAGACACAGGGACCCACAGAGAGATACAGGGACCGAGAGAGACACAAGGACCTTGAGAGAGACACAGGGACCGAGTGAGACACAGGGACCGAGTGAGACACAGGGACCGAGAGAGAGAGACAGTAACTGAGAGAGAGACATAGGGACCGATTGAGACACAGGGACCGAGGGAGAGACAGGAATCGAGAGAGACACAGGGACTGAGAGAGAGACACAAGGACCTAGAGAGAGACACAGGGACCGATAGAGAAACACAAGGACCTAGAGAGAGACACAGGGACCGAGAGAGAGTCACAGGGACCGAGAGAGAGAGACAGTGACCGAGAGAGACACAGGGACCGAGAAAGAGACACAAGTACTGAGAGAGAGACACAGGGACTGAGAGAGAGACACAAAGACCGAGAGAGACACAGGGACCGAGTGAGACACAGGGACCGAGTGGGACACAGGGACCGAGAGAAACACAGGGACCGAGAGAGAGACACAGGGACCGAGAGAGAGACAGTGACCGAGAGAAACACAGGGACCGAGAGAGAGACACAGGGACCGAGAGAGAGACAGTGACCGAGAGAGACACAGGGACTGAGAGAGACACAGGGACCGAGTGAGACACAGGGTCCGAGAGAGACACTGGGATCGAGGGAGACACAGGGACCAAGGGAGAGACAGGGACCGAGTGAGACACAGGAACCGAGGGAGAGACACAGGGACCCAGAGAGAGACACAGGGACCGAGAGAGACACAGGGACCGAGAGAGAGAGACACAGGGACCGAGAGAGAGACACAGGGACTGAGAGAGAGACACAAGGACCTAGAGAGACACAGGGACCGAGAGAGACACAGGGACCGAGAGAGAGACACATGGACCGAGAGAGTCACAGGGACCGAGAGAGAGAGACAGGGACCGAGAGAGACACCGGGACTGAGAGAGAGAGACACAGGGACCGAGAGAGAGACAGGGACCGAGAGAGACACAGGGACCGAGAGAGACACAGGAGTGAGAGAGAGACACAGGGACCGAGAGAGAGACACAGGGACCGAGAGAGAGACACAGGGACCGAGAGAGACACAGGGACCGAGAGAGACACAGGAGTGAGAGAGAGACACAGGGACCGAGAGAGAGACACAGGGACCGAGGGAGAGACACAGGGACCGAGAGAGACACTGGGACCGAGAGAGAGACACAGGGACCGAGAGAGAGACACAGGGACCGAGAGAGAGACACAAGGACCTAGAGAGACACAGGGACCGAGAGAGACACAGGGACCGAGAGAGAGACACATGGACCGAGAGAGATACAGGGACCGAGAGAGTCACAGGGACCGAGGGAGAGACACAAAGATCGAGAGAGACACAGGGACTGAGAGAGACACAGGGACCGAGACAGACACATGGATCGAGAGAGAGAGACACAGGGACCGAGAGAGAGACACAGGGACTGAGAGAGACACAGGGAGCAAGAAAGAGACACAGGGACCGAGAGAGACACAGGGACCGAGAGAGACACAGGGACTGAGCGAGTCACAGGGACCGAGAGAGACACAGGGACCGAGAGAGACACAGCGACCGAGAGAGACACAGGGACCGAGAGAGACACATGGATCGAGAGAGAGAGAGACACAGGGACCGAGATAGAGACACAGGGACCGAGTGAGAGAGTGACAGGGATCGGGAGAGACACAGGGACCGAGAGAGTGACACAAGGACCGAGAGAGACACAGGGACCGAGAGAGACACAGGGACCGAGAGAGTCACAGGGAGCGAGAGAGAGACACAGGGACCGAGAGAGAGACACAGGGACCGGGAGAGACACAGGGACCGAGAGAGAGACACAAGGACCGAGAGAGACACAGGGACCGAGAGAGACATAGGGACCGAGAGAGAGAGACAGTGACCGAGAGAGACACAGGGACTGCGAGAGAGAGAGACACAGGGACAGAGAGAGACTCAAAGACCGAGAGAGACACAGGGACCGAGTGAGACACAGGGACCGAGAGAGACACAGGGACCGAGAGAGACACAGGGACCGAGAGAGAGACAGTGACCGAGAGAGACACAGGGACTGAGAGAGAGAGACACAGGGACCGAGAGAGAGATACAAGGACTGAAAGAGACAAAGGGACCGAGTGAGACACAGGGATCGAGAGAGGCACAGGGACAGAGTGAGAGAGACAGGGACCGAGAGAGAGACACAGGGACCGAGAGAGAGAGACACAGGGACCGAGAGAGTGACAGGGACTGAGTGAGACACAGGGACCCAGAGAGAGACAAAGGGACCTAGAGAGAGACACAGGGACCAACAGAGACACTGAAACTGAGAGAGAGCGACAGGGACCGAGAGAGAGACACAGGGACCGAGAGAGACACAGAGACCGAGAGAGAGACAGTGACCGAGAGAGACACAGGGACTGAGAGAGAGAGACACAGGGACCGAGAGAGAGACACAAGGACCGAGAGAGACACAGGGACCGAGAGAGACACAGTGACGGAGAGAGACACAGGGACGAGGGAGAGAGACACAGGGACCGAGAGAGAGACACAAGGACCGAGAGAGACACAGGGACCGAGTGAGACACAGGGACCGAGAGAGAGACAGGGACCGAGAGAGACACAGGGACCGAGTGAGACCCAGCGACCGAGAGAGAGAGACACAGGAACTGAGAGAGACACAGGGACCGGGGGAGAGAGACACAGGGACCAGAGAGAGACACAGGGACCGAGAGAGACACAGGGACTGAGAGAGTCACAGGGACCGAGAGAGAGAGACACAGGGACCGAGAGAGAGACACAGGGACGGAGAGAGACACAGGGACCGAGAGAGACACAGGAACCGAGAGAGACACAGGGACCAAGAAAGAGACACAGGGACCGAGAGAGTCACAGGGACCGAGAGAAACACAGGGACCGAGAGGGACACAGGGACCGAGAGACATACAGGGACCGAGAGAGAGAGACAGTAACTGAGAGAGAGACATAGGGACCGATTGAGACACAGGGACCGAGGGAGAGACAGGGACCGAGTGAGACACAGGGACCCAGAGATAGACACAGGGACCGAGAGAGAGACACAAGGACCGAGAGAGAGACACAGGGACCGAGAGGGAGATACAGGGACCGAGAGAGACACAGGGACTGAGAGAGACACAGGGTCCGAAAGAGAGAGACACAGGGACTGAGAGAGAGAGACACAGGGACTGAGAGAGAGACACAGGGACTGAGAGAGACACCAGGACCGAGAGAGACACAGGGACCGTGAGAGACACACGGACCGAGGGAGACACAGGGACCGAGAGAGAGACACAGGGACCGAGAGAGTCACAGGGACCGAGTGAGAGGCACAGGGACCGATAGAGAGACAGGGACCGAGTGAGACACAGGGACCCACAGAGAGATACAGGGACCGAGAGAGACACAAGGACCTTGAGAGAGACACAGGGACCGAGTGAGACACAGGGACCGAGTGAGACACAGGGACCGAGAGAGTGACAGGGACCGAGTGAGACACAGGGACCCAGAGAGAGACACAGGGACCGAGAGAGACACAAGGACCTTGAGAGAGACACAGGGACCGAGAGACTCACAGGGACCGAGAGAGAGACACAGGGACCGAGTGAGAGGCACAGGGACCGAGAGAGAGACACGGTCCGAGAGAGAGAGAGACAGGGACCGAGTGAGACACAGGGACCAAGAGAGTGACTGGGACCGAGTGAGAGACAGATGGACCGAGAGAGACACAGGGACCGAGAGAGTCACAGGGAGCGAGTGAGAGACACAAGGACCGAGAGAGAGAGAGGGACTGAGTGAGAGACACAATCGTCCGAGAGAGAAAGACAGGGAGCGAGAGATACACAGGGACCGAGAGAGACACAGGGGCCGAGTGAGACACAGGGACCGAGAGAGACACATGGACCGAGAGAGACACAGGGACCGAGAGAGTCACAGGGAGCGAGAGAGAGACACAGGGACCGAGAGAGACACAGGGACCGAGAGAGACACAGGGACCGAGAGAGTCACAGGGACCGAGAGAAAGACACAAGGACCGAGAGAGACACAGGGACCGAGTGAGATACAGGGACCGAGAGAGACACAGGGACCGAGAGAGACACAGGGACCGAGAGAGAGACACAAGGACCAAGAGAGACACAGGGACCGAGTGAGACACAGGGACCGAGAGAGACACAGGGACCGATTGAGAGACACAGGGACCGAGAGAGAGACAGTGACCGAGAGAGATACAGGGACCGAGAGAGAGACACAGGGACCGAGAGAGAGACACCGGGACAGAGAGAGACACAGGGACCGTGACAGAGACAGTTACCGAGTGAGAGACACAGGGACCGATTGAGAGACACAGGGACCGAGAGAGAGAAACAGGGACCGAGAGTGAGACACAGGAACCGAGTGAGAAACAGGGACCGAGAGAGTGACAGGGACCGAGTGAGACACAGGGACCCAGAGAGAGACACAGGGACCGAGAGAGACACAAGGACCTAGCGAGAGACACAGGGACCGAGAGAGTCACAGGGACCGAGAGAGAGACACAAGGAGCGAGAGAGACACAGGAGTGAGAGAGACACAGGGACTGACTGAGTGACACAGGGACAGAGAGAGAGATACAGGGACCGAGAGATAGAGACACAGGGACCGAGTGAGACACAGCGACCGAGAGAGAGACACAGGGCCCGAGAGAGACACAGGGATCGAGAGATAGAGACACAGGGACCGAGAGAGACACAGGGACCGAGAGAGAGACACAGGGACCGAGAGAGAGACACAGGGACCGAGAGAGACACAGGGACTGAGAGAGACACAGGGTCCGAGAGAGAGAGACACAGGGACCGAGAGAGAGAGACACAGGGACTGAGAGAGAGACAGAGGGACTGAGAGAGAGACACAGGGACCAAGAGAGACACCAGGACCGAGAGAGACACAGGGACCGTGAGAGAGAAACAGGGACCGAGAGAGAGACACCAGGAGAGAGAGAGAGACACAGGGACTGAGAGAGAGAGACACCAGGACAGAGAGAGAGACACAGGGACTGAGAGAGAGAGACAGGGACCGGGAGAGACACAGAGACCGAGTGAGAATCAGGGACCGAGAGAGAGACAGGGACCGAGTGAGAGACACAGGGACTGAGGGAGACACAGGGACCGAGAGAGTCACAGGGACCGAGAGAGAACATAAGAACATAAGAACATAAGAACATAAGAACATAAGAAATAGGAGCAGGAGTAGGCCATCTGGCCCTTCGAGCCTGCCCCGCCATTCAATAAGATCATGGCTGATCTGTCGTGGCTCAGTTCCACCTTCCCGCCCTCTCCCCATAACCCTTAATCCCTTCTCTTATCAAAAACCCATCAACCCGTTTCTTAAAAATATTTAGCGAGGCAGCCTCCACCACTTCAACGGGCAGAGAATTCCAGAGATTCACCACCCTTTGAGTGAAGAAGTTCCTCCTCAACTCTGTTCTAAACCGCCCCCCCTTTATCTTGAGGCTGTGCCCCCTAGTCCTACTGTCTTTTTTGAGCGGGAACAGTCTCTCCACCTCTATCCTATCCATCCCATTCATCATCTTATACGTCTCAATGAGATCTCCCCTCATTCTTCTAAACTCTAACGAGTACAAGCCTAGTTTATTCAGCCTCTCCTCATAGCTCAATCCCCTCAACTCCGGTATCAGCCGAGTAAACCTCCTCTGCACTCCCTCCAGGGCCAAAACATCCTTGCGCAGGTGCGGCGCCCAAAACTGCACACAGTACTCCAGCTGCGGCCTCACCAATGCCCTATACAGCTGCAGCAAGACCTCCCTACTTTTATATTCAATCCCCTTCGCTATGAAGGCCAGCATCCCATTCGCCTTCCTGACCACCTGCTGCACCTGCAAGCTGGGTTTTTGCGACTCATGCACAAGGACCCCGAGGTCCCTCTGCACCGTCGCCTGCTGCAGTTTTTCGCCCCGTAAGTAATAGTCCTTCCTAACATTCCTCCTACCAAAGTGGACCACCTCACACTTGCCAACATTGAATTCCATTTGCCATTTCCTGGCCCATTCGCCCAGCCTATCTAGATCCTTCTGCAGACTCTCCACACCCTCCGCACAATTTGCCTTTCCCCCAATCTTGGTGTCATCAGCAAATTTCGACACCCTGCACTCGGTTCCCTCCTCCAGATCATCTATATAAATGGTAAATAGCTGAGGCCCCAGCACCGACCCCTGGGGCACCCCACTAGTCACCAACCGCCAATCCGAATAGCATCCATTGACCCCCACTCTCTGCCTCCTATTTGACAACCAATCCTCTATCCACGCTAACACCCTACCCCCAACTCCATGTCCCCTGACCTTCTGCAATAACCTCTTGTGAGGTACCTTGTCAAACGCCTTCTGAAAATCCAGAAAGACCACATCCACCGGCTCTCCTCCATCCACTGCCCTAGACACATCCTCATAGAACTCCAGTAAATTTGTCAGACACGACTTCCCTTTAATGAAACCGTGTTGCGTCCGCCCTATCAAGCAATTCCCCTCAAGATGGCTCGCTATTTCCTCCTTAATGACGGTTTCTAACATTTTACCTACCACAGACGTTAAACTAACCGGCCTATAATTCCCCGCCTTTTGCCTGGCACCCTTCTTAAACAACGGCGTAACATTAGCCGTTTTCCAATCTTCCGGCACCTCCCCGGAATCCAGCGACGTCTGGAAAATAACCACCAAGGCATCCACTATCACCTCTGCCATTTCTTTCAGAACCCTCGGATGCATTCCATCCGGTCCTGGGGACTTGTCTACAATCAGCCCCTCCAGTCTGTCGAGCACCACCTCTCTAGTAACAGTAATGTCATTAAGACCCTCCATTCCTACCACCTTTCCATCGCTAACACCCGGCAAATTATTCACGTCCTCCTCCGTGAAGACAGAAACAAAGAAGTTATTCAAGACCTTAGCCATATCCCTATCCCCTACCACTAGCTCCCCTTTCTCATCCTCTAAAGGACCAACGTTTATCCTAGCCAGCCTCTTCCTTTTTATATATTTATAAAAACTCTTGCTATCCTTTTTTATATTAAGTGCTAGCCCAGCCTCATAGCTTCTCCTACCCTCCTTTATCAATTTCTTTGTCAATCTTTGTTGACATTTAAACCTTTCCCAATCCTCTTCTCGCCCACTGCTCTTAGCTACTCTAAACTCCTCCGCTTTTAATTTAACACTTTCCTTCACCTCCTTCGTTATCCACGGCTTATTACCTCTCCTCCTACTGTCCTTTTTAACCATCGGAATAAATTTCTGCTGAGCACCAAGAAAGATCTCCTTAAAGATACTCCACTGCTCCTCAGCAGACCTACCTTCCAACGCGTTCCCCCAGTCCACATTCGCCAATTCTTCTCTCATCCTACCATACTCCCCTCTATTCAAACAAAGGACGCGTGTCTGGGAACCCACTTTCTCCTCCTCCATCTGCACCAGAAACTCCACCATACAATGATCACTCTCCCCAAGAGGATCCTTCACCGCAAGGTCCCTAATTCTACCCACCTCATTACATAGCACCAGATCCAAGATAGCTCGCTCCCTCGTCGGCTCCAACACACACTGTTCAAGGAAATTATCCCGGCAGCATTCCAAGAACTCCTCCTCGAGCCCACCGTGTCCAACATGGGTCGACCAATCAATATGCAGATTGAAATCTCCCATAACTACTGCCGTCCCATTCCTGCACGCTGCACTTATTTGCGCGTTAACAGCCCACCCCACCTCCAGATCATTATTCGGGGGCCTATAGACGACACCCACTAGCGTCTTCCTCCCTTTTCTGTTCCTAATCTCCACCCACAACGATTCCACTTTCTGCTCCTTGGCTCCGATATCATCCCTTGCTACCACCTTGATACTATCCTTAATCAGCAGAGCTACGCCACCCCCTCTTTCCTCCTGCCTATCCTTCCTGAACACTTGATAACCCTGTACATTCATCTCCCAGTCCCTGTCACCTTGCAGCCACGTCTCTGTAATGGCCACCAGATCGTATCCATTTGTGTCGATCTGCGCCATCAGCTCATCCACTTTATTCCGAATGCTTCGTGCATTCAGATAAAGCGCTTTCATCCCAGCCTTCACCTGGACCCTACTTGCCGTAACGCCACCAATTGGGACATCCTTTGCCTCTTCCCTTACCTGTACCCTATCCTTAACTTTAGACCTCATAGCGTCACCTACCCTCGCACCCTCCCCCCCCCTAATTAGTTTAAAGCCTTGTCTACAGTCCTCTTTACTCGATTCGCCAGCACTCTGGTCCCAGCATGATTCAGACCAACCCCATCCTGCCCGAACAGGTCCCACCTACCCCAATACTGGTGCCAATGCCCCATAAATTCGAACCCATTCCTCCCACACCAATCCCTGAGCCACCCATTTACTTCCTTTATCCTATCAACCCTACACCCGTCTGCCCTCGGTTCAGGCAGTAGCCCAGAGATAACCACCTTGTCGGTTCTACTTTTTAATTCCATTCCCAGCTTCTCATACTCCCTTCCCAGATCCTCAGTCCGCATTTTGCCTACGTCGCCGGCACCCACATGTACTACAACGACTGGGTTCTCACCCTCCCACTCCAGATTCCTCTGCAGCCCAGCTGCGACATCCTGTACCCGAGCACCAGGCAGACAACACACCCTTCTGTGCACTTTGTCATTGTGACAGAGGACAGTGTCAATACCCTTCACCCCACTATCCCCAATCACTACTACGTTCCTTTTCCCCTTCTCTTTGCCTATGTCCTGCTGCATCACTGTACCGTGTGCAGTTTGCTCACAAACCTCTCTTGCCTCGTCCTCTTCCAGACTGGAAGCAAGAACCTCAAACCTGTTATGCAGGTTAAGAGGCTGAGGCCTCCGCTCCTCACCCCCCTTCCTCCTCCCAGCAGCCCCCTTTTGTCCCTGACCCTTAGATTTAGCCAGTCTAGGGGCACCCTCTCTCCCCCTGACAGGGACAGAGAGAGAGACACATGGACCGAGAGAGAGACAGGGACTGACAGAGAGAGGTACTGAGTGAGAGACACAGGGACCGAGTGGGACACAGGGACCGAATGAGAGACACAGGGACCGAGAGAGAGACACAGGGACCGAGAGGGACACAGGGACCGAGTGAGTGACACAGGGACCGAGAGAGAGACACAGGGACCGAGAGAGACACAGGGACCGAGTGAGAGACACAGGGACCGAGAGAGAGACAGGGACCGAGAGAGAGAGACAGGGACCGAGAGAGAGACACAGGGACCGACGGAGAGAGACACAGGGAACGAGAGAGAGAGAGACACAGGGACCGAGTAAGAGAAACACGGACTGAGAGAGTCACAGGGACCGAGAGAGAGAGACACAGGGACCGAGAGAGAGACACAGGGACCAAGTGAGAGACACAGGGACTGAGCAAGTCACAGGCACCGAGAGAGACACAGGGACCGAGAGAGAGACACAGTGACCGAGAGAGAGACACAGGGACCGAGAGAGAGAGAGACAGGGACCGAGAGAGAAACAGGGACTGAGAGAGATACAGGGTCCGAGAGAGAGACACAGGCACCGAGAGAGAGACACAAGGACTGAGAGAGAGAGACACAGGGACTGAGAGAGAGACACAGGGACCAAGAGAGACACAGGGACCGAAAGAGAGACACAGTGAACGAGAGAGAGACACCAGCACAGAGAGAGAGACACAGGAACTGAGAGAGAGAGAGACAGGGACCGGGAGAGACACAGGGACCGAGTGAGACACAGGGACCGAGAAAGACACAGGGAGCAAGAGAGAGACACAGGGAACGAGAGAGACACCGGGACCGAGTGAGACACAGGGATCGGGACAGAGACACGTACCGAGTGAGAGACATAGGGACAGAGTGAGAGACACAGGGACAGAGAGAGAGACACAGGGACCGAGAGAGAGACAGGGACCGAGAGAGAGACACAGGGACTGAGAGAGAGACACAGGGACCGAGTGAGACACAGGGACCGAGAGAGAGAGACAGGGTCCGAGAGAGAGAGACACAGGGACCGAGTGAGACACAGGGACCGAGAGAGAGAGACACAGGGACCGAGTGAGTCACAGGGACCGAGAGAGAGAGAGACAGGGTCCGAGAGAGTGAGACACAGGGACCGAGAGAGACACAGAGACCGAGAGAGAGACACAGGGACCGAGAGAGACACAGGGCCCGAGGGGGAGAGACACAGGGACAGAGAGAGACAGAGGGACCGAGAGGGACACTGGGACTGGGAGAGAGAGACACTGGGACCGAGAGAGTCACAGGGACCGACAGAGACACTGAAATTGAGAGAGAGACACAGGGACCGATTGAGTCACAGGGACCGAGAGAGAGACACAGGGACCGAGTGAGTCACAGGGACCGTGAGAGAGAGACAGGGTCCGAGAGAGAGAGACACAGGGACCGAGTGAGACACAGGGACCGAGAGAGTGAAAGGGACCGAGCGAGACACAGGGACCGAGAGAGAGACAGGGACCGAGAGAGAGACACAGGGACCGAGAGAGACACAGGGACCGAGAGAGACACAGGGACCGAGAGAGACACAGGGACTGAGAGAGAGAGACTCAGGGACCGAGAGAGAGACTCAAGGACCGAGAGAGAAACAGGGACCGAGAGAGAGACACAGGGACCGAGAGAGAGACACAGGGACCGAGAGAGACACAGGGACTGAGAGTGTCACAGGGACCGAGAGAGAGACACAGGGACTGAGATAGAGACACAGGGACGGAGAGAGAGACAGGGACCGAGAGAGACACAGGGACCGAGAGAGAGACACAGGGACCGAGTGAGACACAGGGACCGAGAGAGAGAGACAGGGTCCGAGAGAGAGAGACACAGGGACTGAGTGAGACACAGGGACCGAGAGAGAGAGACAGGGTCCGAGAGAGAGACACAGGGACCGAGAGAGAGACACAGGGACCGAGTGAGTCACAGGGACCGAGATCGAGAGACAGGGTCCGAGAGAGAGAGACACAGGGACCGAGTGAGACACAGGTACCGAGAGAGTGAAAGGGACCGAGTGAGACACAGAGACCCAGAGAGTGTCACAGGGACCGACAGAGACACTGAAACTGAGAGAGAGTCAGGGAGCGAGTGAGACACAGGGTCCGAGAGAGACAGAGGGACCGAGAGAGACACTGGGACCGGGAGTCAGAGACACTGGGACCGAGAGAGTCACAGGGACCGACAGAGACACTGAAACTGAGAGAGAGAGTCAGGGAGCGAGTGAGACACAGGGACCAAGAGAGAGACAGGGACCGAGAGAGAGACACAGTGACCAAGAGAGACACAGCGACCGAGAGAGAGACAGTGACCGAGAGAGACACAGGGACCGAGAGAGAGTCACAAGGACCGAGAGAGAAACAGGGACCGAGTGAGACACAGCGACCGAGAGAGACACAGGGACCGAGAGAGAGAGAGACACAGGGACCGAGTAAGAGAAACACGGACTGAGAGAGTCACAGGGACCGAGAGAGAGAGACACAGGGACCGAGAGAGAGACACAGGGACCAAGTGAGAGACACAGGGACTGAGCAAGTCACAGGCACCGAGAGAGACACAGGGACCGAGAGAGAGACACAGTGACCGAGAGAGAGACACAGGGACCGAGAGAGAGAGAGACAGGGACCGAGAGAGAAACAGGGACTGAGAGAGATACAGGGTCCGAGAGAGAGACACAGGCACCGAGAGAGAGACACAAGGACTGAGAGAGAGAGACACAGGGACTGAGAGAGAGACACAGGGACCAAGAGAGACACAGGGACCGAAAGAGAGACACAGTGAACGAGAGAGAGACACCAGCACAGAGAGAGAGACACAGGAACTGAGAGAGAGAGAGACAGGGACCGGGAGAGACACAGGGACCGAGTGAGACACAGGGACCGAGAAAGACACAGGGAGCAAGAGAGAGACACAGGGAACGAGAGAGACACCGGGACCGAGTGAGACACAGGGATCGGGACAGAGACACGTACCGAGTGAGAGACATAGGGACAGAGTGAGAGACACAGGGACAGAGAGAGAGACACAGGGACCGAGAGAGAGACAGGGACCGAGAGAGAGACACAGGGACTGAGAGAGAGACACAGGGACCGAGTGAGACACAGGGACCGAGAGAGAGAGACAGGGTCCGAGAGAGAGAGACACAGGGACCGAGTGAGACACAGGGACCGAGAGAGAGAGACACAGGGACCGAGTGAGTCACAGGGACCGAGAGAGAGAGAGACAGGGTCCGAGAGAGTGAGACACAGGGACCGAGAGAGACACAGAGACCGAGAGAGAGACACAGGGACCGAGAGAGACACAGGGACCGAGAGAGAGAGACACAGGGACAGAGAGAGCCACAGGGACCGAGAGAGAGAGAGACACAGGGACCGAGAGAAAGACAGGGACCGAGTGAGAGTCACAGGGACCGAGTGAGACACATGGACCGAGAGAGAGACACAATCGTCCGAGAGAGAAAGACAGGGAGCGAGAGAGAGACACATGGACCGAGAGAGACAGAGGGACCGAGTGAGACACAGCGATCGAGAGAGACACAGGGACCGAGAGATACACAGGGGTGAGAGGGAGACACAGGGACCGAGAGAGACACAGGAACCGAGAGAGACACAGCGACCGAGAGAGACACAGGGACCGGGAGAGAGAGACACTGGGACCGAGAGAGACACAGGGCCCGAGGGGGAGAGACACAGGGACAGAGAGAGACAGAGGGACCGAGAGGGACACTGGGACTGGGAGAGAGAGACACTGGGACCGAGAGAGTCACAGGGACCGACAGAGACACTGAAATTGAGAGAGAGACACAGGGACCGATTGAGTCACAGGGACCGAGAGAGAGACACAGGGACCGAGTGAGTCACAGGGACCGTGAGAGAGAGACAGGGTCCGAGAGAGAGAGACACAGGGACCGAGTGAGACACAGGGACCGAGAGAGTGAAAGGGACCGAGCGAGACACAGGGACCGAGAGAGAGACAGGGACCGAGAGAGAGACACAGGGACCGAGAGAGACACAGGGACCGAGAGAGACACAGGGACCGAGAGAGACACAGGGACTGAGAGAGAGAGACTCAGGGACCGAGAGAGAGACTCAAGGACCGAGAGAGAAACAGGGACCGAGAGAGAGACACAGGGACCGAGAGAGAGACACAGGGACCGAGAGAGACACAGGGACTGAGAGTGTCACAGGGACCGAGAGAGAGACACAGGGACTGAGATAGAGACACAGGGACGGAGAGAGAGACAGGGACCGAGAGAGACACAGGGACCGAGAGAGAGACACAGGGACCGAGTGAGACACAGGGACCGAGAGAGAGAGACAGGGTCCGAGAGAGAGAGACACAGGGACTGAGTGAGACACAGGGACCGAGAGAGAGAGACAGGGTCCGAGAGAGAGACACAGGGACCGAGAGAGAGACACAGGGACCGAGTGAGTCACAGGGACCGAGATCGAGAGACAGGGTCCGAGAGAGAGAGACACAGGGACCGAGTGAGACACAGGTACCGAGAGAGTGAAAGGGACCGAGTGAGACACAGAGACCCAGAGAGTGTCACAGGGACCGACAGAGACACTGAAACTGAGAGAGAGTCAGGGAGCGAGTGAGACACAGGGTCCGAGAGAGACAGAGGGACCGAGAGAGACACTGGGACCGGGAGTCAGAGACACTGGGACCGAGAGAGTCACAGGGACCGACAGAGACACTGAAACTGAGAGAGAGAGTCAGGGAGCGAGTGAGACACAGGGACCAAGAGAGAGACAGGGACCGAGAGAGAGACACAGTGACCAAGAGAGACACAGCGACCGAGAGAGAGACAGTGACCGAGAGAGACACAGGGACCGAGAGAGAGTCACAAGGACCGAGAGAGAAACAGGGACCGAGTGAGACACAGCGACCGAGAGAGACACAGGGACCGAGAGAGAGAGATACAGGGACCCAGAGAGAGACACAGGGACCGAGGGAGAGAGACACAGGGAACGAGAGAGAGAGACGCAGGGACCGAGTGAGAGACACAGGGACTGAGAGAGTCACAGGGACCGAGAGAGAGAGACACAGGGACCGAGTGAGAGACACAGGGACTGAGCGAGTCACAGGGACCGAGAGAGAGACACAGGGACCGAGAGAGTGACAGGAACCGAGTGAGACACAGGGACCCAGAGAGAGTCACAGGGACCGAGACAGTCACAGGGACCGAGAGAGAGACAGGGAGCGAGTGAGACACAGGGACCGAGAGAGAGACAGGGACCGAGTGAGAGTCACAGGGACCGAGTGAGACACAGGGACCGAGACAGAGACACAGGGAACGAGAGAGAGAGACACAGGGACCGAGTGAGAGACACAGGGACTGAGAGAGTCACAGGGACCGAGAGAGAGAGACACAGGGACCGAGAGAGAGACACAGGGACCGAGTGAGAGACACAGGGACTGAGCGAGTCACAGGGACCGAGAGAGTCACAGGGACCGAGAGAGTGACAGGGACCGAGTGAGACACAGGGACCCAGAGAGAGTCACAGGGACCGAGAGAGTCACAGGGACCGAGAGAAAGACAGGGACCGAGTGAGAGTCACAGGGACCGAGTGAGACACAGGGACCGAGAGAGAGACACAATCGTCCGAGAGAGAAAGACGGGGAGCGAGAGAGAGACACATGGACCGAGAGAGACAGAGGGACCGAGTGAGACACAGCGACCGAGAGAGACACAGGGACCGAGAGAGACACAGGGGTGAGAGGGAGACACAGGGACCGAGAGAGACACAGGAACCGAGTGAGACACAGCGACCGAGAGAGACACAGGGACCGGGAGAGAGAGACACTGGGACCGAGAGAGACACAGGGCCCGAGGGGGAGAGACACAGGGACCGAGAGAGACAGAGGGGCTGAGAGAGACACTGGGACCGGGAGAGAGAGACACTGGGACCGAGAGAGACACAGGGACCGAGAGAGAGAAACAGTGACTGAGAGAGAGAGACACCAGCACAGAGAGAGAGACACAGGGACTGAGAGAGAGAGACAGGGAGCGAGTGAGACACAGGGACCGAGAGAGACACATGGACCGAGAGAGAGACTGGGACCGAGAGAGAGACACAGTGACCGAGAGAGATACAGGGACCGAGAGAGAGACAGTGACCGAGAGAGACACGGACTGAGAGAGAGAGAGACACAGGGACCGAGAGAGAGACACAAGGACCGAGAGAGAAACAGGGACCGAGTGAGACACAGCGACCAAGAGAGAGAGACAAAGGGACCGAGAGAGAGACACAGGGACTGAGGGAGAGAGACACATGGACCGAGAGAGACAGAGGGACCGAGTGAGACATAGCGACCGAGAGAGACACAGGGACCGAGAGAGACACAGGGGTGAGAGGGAGACACAGGGACCGAGAGAGATACAGGAACCGAGTGAGACACAGCGACCGAGAGAGACACAGGGACCAGGAGAGAGAGACACTGGGACCGAGAGAGAGACCCAAGGACCGAGAGAGAAACAGGGACCGATTGAGACACAGGGACCGAGAGAGAGACACAGGGACCGAGAGAGAGACACAGGGACCGAGAGAGACACAGGGACCGAGAGAGAGACAGGGACCGAGAGAGAGACACAGGGAACGAGAGAGAGAGACACAGGGATCGAGTGAGAGACACAGGGACTGAGAGAGTCACAGGGACCGAGAGAGACACAGGGACTGAGAAAGAGAAACACAGGGACCGAGAGAGAGACACAGGGACCGAGGGAGAGAGACACAGGGAACGAGAGAGAGAGACACAGGGATCGAGTGAGAGACACAGGGACTGAGAGAGTCACAGGGACCGAGAGAGAGAGAGACAGGGACCGAGAGAGAGACACAGGGACCGAGTGAGAGACACAGGGACTGAGCGAGTCACAGGGACCGAGAGAGTCACAGGGACCGAGAGAGTGACAGGGACCGAGTGAGACACAGGGACTCAGAGAGAGTCACAGGGACCGAGAGAGTCACAGGGACCGAGAGAGAGACAGGGAGTGAGTGAGACACAGGGACCGAGAGAGGGACAGGGACCGAGTGAGACTCACAGGGACCGAGAGAGAGACACAATCGTCCGAGAGAGAAAGACAGGGAGCGAGAGAGAGACACATTGACCGAGAGAGACAGAGGGACCGAGTGAGACACAGCGACCGAGAGAGACACAGGGACCGAGTGAGACACAGCGACCGAGAGAGACACAGGGACCGAGAGAGACACAGGGGTGAGAGGGAGACCCAGGGATCGAGAGAGACACAGGAACCGAGTGAGAAACAGCGACTGTGAGAGAAACAGGGACCGGGAGAGAGAGACACTGGGACCGAGAGAGACACAGGGACCGGGAGAGAGAGACACAGGGTCCGATAGAGTCACAGGGACCGAGTGAGACACAGCGACCGAGAGAGACACAGGGACCGAGAGAGAGAGACACAGGGACCGAGAGAGAGACACAGGGACCGAGGGTGAGAGACACAGGGAACGAGAGAGAGAGACACAGGGACCGAGTGAGAGACACAGGGACTGAGAGAGAGAGACACAGGGACCGAGAGAGAGACACAGGGACCGAGTGAGAGACAGAGGGACTGAGCGAGTCACAGGGACCGAGATAGAGACAGGGAGCGAGTGAGACACAGGGACCGAGAGAGAGACAGGGACCGAGTGAGAGTCACAGGGACCGAGTGAGACACAGGGACCGAGAGAGAGACACAGGGACCGAGTGAGAGACAGAGGGACTGAGCGAGTCACAGGGACCGAGATAGAGACAGGGAGCGAGTGAGACACAGGGACCGAGAGAGAGACAGGGACCGAGTGAGAGTCACAGGGACCGAGTGAGACACAGGGACCGAGAGAGAGACACAATCGTCCGAGAGAGAAAGACAGGGAGCGAGAGAGAGACACATGGAACGAGAGAGACAGAGGGACCGAGTGAGACACAGCGACCAAGAGAGACACAGGGACCGAGAGAGACACAGGAGTGAGAGGGGGACACAGCGACCGAGAGAGCCACAGGGACCGGGAGAGAGAGACACTGGGACCGAGAGAGATACAGGGCCCGAGGGGGAGAGACACAGGGACCGAGAGAGACAGAGGGACCGAGAGAGAGACACAGTGACCGAGAGAAAGACACCGGGACAGAGAGAGAGACACAGGGACTGAGAGAGAGAGACAGGGACCGAGAGAGACACATGGACCGAGAGAGAGACTGGGACCGAGAGAGAGACACAGTGACCGAGAGAGACACAGGGACCGAGAGAGAGACACAAGGATCGAGAGAGAAACAGGGACCAATTGAGACACAGGGGTGAGAGGGAGACACAGGGACCGAGAGAGACACAGGGACCGAGTGAGACACAGCGACCAAGAGAGAGAGACAAAGGGACCGAGAGAGAGAGAGACACAGGGACCGAGACAGAGACAGGTACTGAGTGAGAGACACAGGGACCGAGTGGGACACAGGGACCGAATGAGAGACACAGGGACCGAGAGAGAGACACAGGGACCGAGAGGGCCACAGGGACCGAGTGAGTGACACAGGGACCGAGAGAGAGACACAGGGACCGAGAGAGACACAGGGACCGAGTGAGAGACACA
The DNA here is from genome assembly GCA_037974335.1 of Prionace glauca. NCBI lineage: Eukaryota > Metazoa > Chordata > Chondrichthyes > Carcharhiniformes > Carcharhinidae > Prionace > Prionace glauca. The sequence goes on along the minus strand of JBBMRE010000204.1, from coordinate 120,672 downwards.
GGGACCGAGAGAGAGACAGGGACCGAGAGAGAGAGACAGGGACCGAGGGAGAGAGACACAGGGAACGAGAGAGAGAGAGAGACACAGGGACCGAGTGAGAGAAACAGGGACTGAGAGAGTCACAGGGACCGAGGGAGTGAGACACAGGGACCGAAAGAGAGACACAGGGACCAAGTGAGAGACACAGGGACTGAGCAAGTCACAGGCACCGAGAGAGACACAGGGACCGAGAGAGAGACACAGTGACCGAGAGAGAGACACAGGGACCGAGAGAGAGAGACAGGGACCGAGAGAGAAACAGGGACTGAGAGAGACACGGGGTCCGAGAGAGAGACACAGGCACCGAGAGAGACACACAGGGACTGAGAGAGAGAGACACAGGGACTGAGAGAGAGACACAGGGACCAAGAGAGACACCAGGACCGAGAGAGACACAGAGGTGAGAGAGAGATACAGGGACCGAGAGACACAGGGACCAAGAGAGACACAGGGACCGAAAGAGAGACACAGTGACCGAGAGAGAGACACCAGCACAGAGAGAGAGACACAGGGACTGAGAGAGAGAGAGACAGGGACTGGGAGAGACACAGGGACCGAGTGAGACACAGGGACCGAGAAAGACACAGGGAGCATGAGAGAGACACAGGGAACGAGAGAGACAACGGGACCGAGTGAGACACAGGGATCGAGACAGAGACACGTACCGAGTGAGAGACACAGGGACAGAGTGAGAGACACAGGGACAGAGAGAGAGACACATGGACCGAGAGAGAGACAGGGACCGAGAGAGAGACACAGGGACCGAGAGAGAGACACAGGGACCGAGTGAGACACAGGGACCGAGAGAGAGAGACAGGGTCCGAGAGAGAGAGACACAGGGACCGAGTGAGACACAGGGACCGAGAGAGAGGGACAGGGTCCGAGAGAGAGACACAGGGACCGAGAGAGAGACACAGGGGCCGAGTGAGTCACAGGGACCGAGAGAGAGACACAGGGACCGAGAGAGACACAGGGACCGAGAGAGAGAGACACAGGGAACGAGAGAGCCACAGGGACCGAGAGAGAGAGAGACACAGGGACCGAGAGAGAGACACAGGGACCGAGTGAGAGACACAGGGACTGAGCGAGTCACAGGGACCGAGAGAGTCACAAGGACCGAGAGAGAGACACAGTGACCGAGAGAGAGACACAGGGACCGAGAGAGAGAAACAGGGACCGAGAGAGATAGACAGGGACCGAGAGAGACACAGGGACTGACAGAGACACAGGGTCCGAGAGAGAGACACAGGCACCGAGAGACAGACACAGGGACTGAGAGAGAGAGACACAGGGACTGAGAGAGAGAGACACAGGGACCAAGAGAGACACCAGGACCGAGAGAGACACAGAGGTGAGAGAGAGATACAGGGACGGAGAGATACACAGGGACCAAGAGAGACACAGGGACCGAGAGAGAGACACAGTGACCGAGAGAGAGACACCAGCACAGAGAGAGAGACACAGGGACTGAGAGAGAGAGACAGGGACCGGGAGAGAGACAAAGGGACCGAGTGAGTCACAGGGACCGAGAGAGAGACACAGGGACCGAGAGAGACACAGGGACCGAGAGAGAGAGACACAGGGAACGAGAGAGCCACAGGGACCGAGAGAGAGAGAGACACAGGGACCGAGAGAGAGACACAGGGACCGAGTGAGAGACACAGGGACTGAGCGAGTCACAGGGACCGAGAGAGTCACAAGGACCGAGAGAGAGACACAGTGACCGAGAGAGAGACACAGGGACCGAGAGAGAGAAACAGGGACCGAGAGAGAGAGACAGGGACCGAGAGAGACACAGGGACTGACAGAGACACAGGGTCCGAGAGAGAGACACAGGCACCGAGAGACAGACACAGGGACTGAGAGAGAGAGAGACACAGGGACTGAGAGAGAGACACAGGGACCAAGAGAGACACCAGGACCGAGAGAGACACAGAGGTGAGAGAGAGATACAGGGACGGAGAGATACACAAGGACCAAGAGAGACACAGGGACCGAGAGAGAGACACAGTGACCGAGAGAGAGACACCAGCACAGAGAGAGAGACACAGGGACTGAGAGAGAGAGACAGGGACCGGGAGAGACAAAGGGACCGAGTGAGACACAGGGACCGAGAAAGACACAGGGAGCAAGAGAGAGACAGAGGGAACGAGAGAGACACCGGGACCGAGTGAGACACAGGGATCGGGACAGAGACACGTACCGAGTGAGAGACACAGGGACAGAGTGAGAGACAGAGGGACAGAGAGAGAGACACAGGGACCGAGAGAGAGACAGGGACCGAGAGAGAGACACAGGGACCGAGAGAGAGACACAGGGACCGAGTGAGACACAGGGACCGAGAGAGAGAGACAGGGTCCGAGAGAGAGAGACACAGGGACCGAGTGAGAGACACAGGAACTGAGAGAGTCACAGGGACCGAGAGAGACACAGGGACCGAGTGAGACACTGTGACCGAGAGAGAGAGAGACAAAGGGACCGAGAGAGAGAGACACAGGGACCGAGACAGAGACAGGTACTGAGTGAGAGACACAGGGACCGAGTGGGACACAGGGACCGAATGAGAGACACAGGGACCGAGAGAGAGACACAGGGACCGAGAGGGACACAGGGACCGAGTGAGTGACACAGGGACCGAGAGAGAGACACAGGGACCGAGAGAGACACAGGGACCGAGTGAGAGACACAGGGACCGAGAGAGAGACAGGGACCGAGAGAGAGAGACAGGGACCGAGAGAGAGACACAGGGTCCGACGGAGAGAGACACAGGGAACGAGAGAGAGAGAGACACAGGGACCGAGTAAGAGAAACACGGACTGAGAGAGTCACAGGGACCGAGAGAGAGAGACACAGGGACCAAGAGAGAGACACAGGGACCAAGTGAGAGACACAGGGACTGAGCAAGTCACAGGCACCGAGAGAGACACAGGAACCGAGAGAGAGACACAGTGACCGAGAGAGAGACACAGGGACCGAGAGAGAGAGAGACAGGGACCGAGAGAGAAACAGGGACTGAGAGAGATACAGGGTCCAAGAGAGAGACACAGGCACCGAGAGAGAGACACAAGGACTGAGAGAGAGAGACACAGGGACTGAGAGAGAGACACAGGGACCAAGAGAGACACAGGGACCGAAAGAGAGACACAGTGAACGAGAGAGAGACACAGGGACTGAGAGAGAGAGAGACAGGGACCGGGAGAGACACCGGGACCGAGTGAGACACAGGGATCGGGACAGAGACACGTACCGAGTGAGAGACACAGGGACAGAGTGAGAGACAGAGGGACAGAGAGAGAGACACAGGGACCGAGAGAGAGACAGGGACCGAGAGAGAGACACAGGGACCGAGAGAGAGACACAGGGACCGAGTGAGACACAGGGACCGAGAGAGAGAGACAGGGTCCGAGAGAGAGAGACACAGGGACCGAGTGAGACACAGGGACCGAGAGAGAGAGACACAGGGACCGAGAGAGAGACACAGGGACCGAGAGAGAGACACAGGGACCGAGTGAGTCACAGGGACCGAGAGAGAGAGAGACAGGTTCCGAGAGAGTGAGACACAGGGACCGAGAGAGACACAGAGACCGAGAGAGAAACACAGGGACCGAGAGAGACACAGGGACCGAGAGAGAGAGACACAGGGACAGAGAGAGCCACAGGGACCGAGAGAGAGAGAGACACAGGGACCGAGAGAGAGACAGGGACCGAGTGAGAGTCACAGGGACCGAGTGAGACACATGGACCGAGAGAGAGACACAATCGTCCGAGAGAGAAAGACAGGGAGCGAGAGAGAGACAGGGACCGAGAGAGAGACACAGGGACCGAGAGAGACACAGGGACCGAGAGAGACACAGGGACCGAGAGAGACACAGGGACCGAGAGAGAGAGACTCAGGGACCGAGAGAGAGACACAAGGACCGAGAGAGAAACAGGGACCGAGAGAGAGACACAGGGACCGAGAGAGAGACACAGGGACCGAGAGAGACACAGGGACTGAGAGTGTCACAGGGACCGAGAGAGAGACACAGGGACTGAGATAGAGACACAGGGACGGAGAGAGAGACAGGGACCGAGAGAGACACAGGGACTGAGAGAGAGACACAGGGACCGAGTGAGACACAGGGACCGAGAGAGAGAGACAGGGTCCGAGAGAGAGAGACACAGGGACTGAGTGAGACACAGGGACCGAGAGAGAGAGACAGGGTCCGAGAGAGAGACACAGGGACCGAGAGAGAGACACAGGGACCGAGTGAGTCACAGGGACCGAGATAGAGAGACAGGGTCCGAGAGAGAGAGACACAGGGACCGAGTGAGACACAGAGACCCAGAGAGAGTCACAGGGACCGACAGAGACACTGAAACTGAGAGAGAGAGTCAGGGAGCGAGTGAGACACAGGGACCGAGATAGACAGAGGGACCGATAGAGACACTGGGACCGGGAGACAGAGACACTGGGACCGAGAGAGTCACAGGGTCCGACAGAGACACTGAAACTGAGAGAGAGAGTCAGGGAGCGAGTGAGACACAGGGACCAAGAGAGAGACAGGGACCGAGAGAGAGACACAGTGACCGAGAGAGACACAGCGACCGAGAGAGAGACAGTGACCGAGAGAGACATAGGGACTGAGAAAGAGAGACACAGGGACCGAGAGAGAGACACAAGGACCGAGAGAGAAACAGGGACCGAGTGAGACACAGGGGTGAGAGGGAGACACAGGGACCGAGAGAGTCACAGGGACCGAGTGAGACACAGCGACCGAGAGAGACACAGGGACCGAGAGAGAGAGACACAGGGACCGAGAGAGAGACACAGGGACCGAGGGAGAGAGACACAGGGAACGAGAGAGAGAGACACAGGGACCGAGTGAGAGACACAGGGACTGAGAGAGTCACAGGGACCGAGAGAGAGACACAGGGACCGAGAGAGTGACAGGGACCGAGTGAGACACAGGGACCCAGAGAGAGTCACAGGGACCGAGAGAGTCACAGGGACCGAGAGAGAGACAGGGAGCGAGTGAGACACAGGGACCGAGAGAGAGACAGGGACCGAGTGAGAGTCACAGGGACTGAGTGAGAAACAGGGACCGAGAGAGAGAGACACAGGGAACGAGAGAGAGAGACACAGGGACCGAGTGAGAGACACAGGGACTGAGAGAGTCACAGGGTCCGAGAGAGAGAGACACAGGGACCGAGAGAGAGACACAGGGACCGAGTGAGAGACACAGGGACTGAGCGAGTCACAGGGACCGAGAGAGTCACAGGGACCGAGAGAGTGACAGGGACCGAGTGAGACACAGGGACCCAGAGAGAGTCACAGGGACCGAGAGAGTCACAGGGACCGAGAGAAAGACAGGGACCGAGTGAGAGTCAAAGGGACCGAGTGAGACACAGGGACCGAGAGAGAGACACAGGGACCGAGAGGGAGAGACACAGGGACCGAGACAGAGACACAGGGACCGAGAGAGACACAGGGACTGAGAGAGACACAGGGACAAAGAGAGACACAGGGACTGAGCGAGTCACAGGGGCCGAGAGAGAGACACAAGGACCGAGAGAGACACAGGGACCGAGAGAGAGACACAGGGACTGAGAAAGTGACAGGGACCGTGAGAGAGATGGACCGAGAGAGACACCGTGACAGAGAGAGACACAGGGGTGAGAGAGAGACACAGAGACCGAGAGAGAGACACAGGGACCGAGAGAGACACAGGGACCGAGAGAGAGACACAGGGACCGAGTGAGACACAGGGACCGAGGGAGAGACACAGGGACCGAGAGAGACATAGCGACTGAGAGAGACACACGGACCGAGAGAGACATAGGGGTGAGAGGGAGACACAGGGACCGAGAGAGACACAGGAACCGAGTGAGACACAGCGACCGAGAGAGACACAGGGACCGGGAGAGAGAGACACTGGGACCGAGAGAGACACAGGGCCCGAGGGGGAGAGACACAGGGACCGAGAGAGACAGAGGGACTGAGAGAGACACTGGGACCGGGAGAGAGAGACACTGGGACCGAGAGAGACACAGGGACTGAGAGAGAGAAACAGTGACTGAGAGAGAGACACCAGCACAGAGAGAGAGACACAGGGACTGAGAGAGAGAGACAGGGAGCGAGTGAGACACAGGGACCGAGAGAGGCACATGGACCGAGAGAGAGACTGGGACCGAGAGAGAGACACAGTGACCGAGAGAGATACAGGGACCGAGAGAGAGACAGTGACCGAGAGAGACACGGACTGAGAGAGAGAGAGACACAGGGACCGAGAGAGAGACACAAGGACCGAGAGAGAAACAGGGACCAATTGAGACACAGGGGTGAGAGGGAGACACAGGGACCGAGAGAGAAACAGGGACCGAGTGAGACACAGCGACCAAGAGAGAGAGACAAAGGGACCGAGAGAGAGACACAGGGACCGAGGGAGAGAGACACATGGACCGAGAGAGACAGAGGGACCGAGTGAGACACAGCGACCGAGAGAGACACAGGGACCGAGAGAGACACAGGGGTGAGAGGGAGACACAGGGACCGAGAGAGACACAGGAACCGAGTGAAACACAGCGACCGAGAGAGACACAGGGACCGGGAGAGAGAGACACTGGAACCGAGAGAGAGACCCAAGGACCGAGAGAGAAACAGGGACCGATTGAGACACAGGGGTGAGATGGAGTCACAGGGACCGAGAGAGACACAGGGACCGAGAGAGAGACACAGGGACCGAGAGAGAGACACAGGGACCGAGAGAGACACAGGGACCGAGAGAGAGACAGGGACCGAGAGAGAGAGACACAGTGACCGAGAGAGACACAGGGACTGAGAAAGAGAAATACAGGGACCGAGAGAAGACACAGGGACCGAGGGAGAGAGACACAGGGAACGAGAGAGAGAGACACAGGGACCGAGTGAGAGACACAGGGACTGAGAGAGTCACAGGGACCGAGAGAGAGAGACACAGGGACCGAGAGAGAGACACAGGGACCGAGTGAGAGACACAGGGACTGAGCGAGTCACAGGGACCGAGAGAGTCACAGGGACAGAGAGAGTGTCAGGGACCGAGTGAGACACAGGGACTCAGAGAGAGTCACAGGGAGCGAGTGAGACACAGGGACCGAGAGAGGGACAGGGACCGAGTGAGAGTCACAGGGACCGAGAGAGAGACACAATCGTCCGAGAGAGAAAGACAGGGAGCGAGAGAGAGACAAATTGACCGAGAGAGACAGAGGGACCGAGTGAGACACAGCGACCGAGAGAGACACAGGGACCGAGAGAGACACAGGGGTGAGAGGGAGACCCAGGGACCGAGAGAGACACAGGAACCGAGTGAGAAACAGCGACTGTGAGAGAAACAGGGACCGGGAGAGAGAGACACTGGGACCGAGAGAGACACAGGGACCGGGAGAGAGAGACACAGGGACCGATAGAGTCACAGGGACCGAGTGAGACACAGCGACCGAGAGAGACACAGGGACCGAGAGAGAGAGACACAGGGACCAAGAGAGAGACACAGGGACCGAGGGTGAGAGACACAGGGAACGAGAGAGAGAGACACAGGGACCGAGTGAGAGACACAGGGACTGAGAGAGAGAGACACAGGGACCGAGAGAGAGACACAGGGATCAAGTGAGAGACAGAGGGACTGAGCGAGTCACAGGGACCGAGAGAGAGACAGGGAGCGAGTGAGAGTCACCGGGACCGAGTGAGACACAGGGACCGAGAGAGAGACACAATCGTCCGAGAGAGAAAGACAGGGAGCGAGAGAGAGACACATGGACCGAGAGAGACAGAGGGCCCGAGTGAGACACAGCGACCAAGAGAGACACAGGGACCGAGAGAGACACAGGGGTGAGAGGGGGACACAGGGACCGAGAGAGACATAGGAACCGAGTGAGACACAGCGACCGAGAGAGACACAGGGACCGGGAGAGAGAGACACTGGGACCGAGAGAGATACAGGGCCCGAGGGGGAGAGACACAGGGACCGAGAGAGACAGAGGGACCGAGAGAGAGACACAGTGAACGAGAGAAAGACACCGGGACCGAGTGAGAGACACAGGGACTGAGCGAGTCACAGGGACCGAGAGAGTCACAGGGACCGAGAGAGTGACAGGGACCGAGTGAGACACAGGGACCCAGAGAGAGTCACAGGGACCGAGAGAGTCACAGGGACCGAGAGAAAGACAGGGACCGAGTGAGAGTCACAGGGACCGAGTGAGACACAGGGACCGAGAGAGAGACACAATCGTCTGAGAGAGAAAGACAGGGAGCGAGAGAGAGACACATGGACCGAGAGAGACACAGGGACCGGGCGAGAGAGACACTGGGACCGAGAGAGATACAGGGCCCGAGGGGGAGAGACACAGGGACCGAGAGAGACAGAGGGACCGAGAGAGAGACACAGGGACCGAGAGAAAGACACCGGGACAGAGAATGAGACACAGGGACTGAGAGAGAGAGACAGGGACCGAGAGAGACACATGGACCGAGAGAGAGACTGGGACCGAGAGAGAGACACAGGGACCGAGAGAGAGACACAAGGACCGAGAGAGAAACAGGGACCAATTGAGACAGAGCGACCAAGAGAAAGAGACAAAGGGACCGAGAGAGAGACTCAGGGACCGAGGGAGAGAGACACAGGGACCGAGACAGAGACAGGTACTGAGTGAGAGACACAGGGACCGAGTGGGACACAGGGACCGAATGAGAGACACAGGGACCGAGAGAGAGACACAGGGACCGAGAGGGCCACAGGGACCGAGTGAGTGACACAGGGACCGAGAGAGAGACACAGGGACCGAGAGAGACACAGGGACCGAGTGAGAGACACAGGGACCGAGAGAGAGACGGGACCGAGAGAGAGAGACAGGGACCGAGAGAGAGACACAGGGACCGAGGGAGAGAGACACAGGGAATGAGAGAGAGAGAGAGACACAGGGACCGAGTGAGAGAAACAGGGACTGAGAGAGTCACAGGGACCGAGAGAGTGAGACACAGGGACCGAGAGAGAGACACAGGGACCAAGTGAGAGACACAGGGACTGAGCAAGTCACAGGCACCGAGAGAGACACAGGGACCGAGAGAGAGACACAGTGACCGAGAGAGAGACACAGGGACCGGGAGAGAGAGACACAGGGTCCGATAGAGTCACAGGGACCGAGTGAGACACAGCGACCGAGAGAGACACAGGGACCGAGAGAGAGAGACACAGGGACCGAGAGAGAGACACAGGGACCGAGGGTGAGAGACACAGGGAACGAGAGAGAGAGACACAGGGACCGAGTGAGAGACACAGGGACTGAGAGAGAGAGACACAGGGACCGAGAGAGAGACACAGGGACCGAGTGAGAGACAGAGGGACTGAGCGAGTCACAGGGACCGAGATAGAGACAGGGAGCGAGTGAGACACAGGGACCGAGAGAGAGACAGGGACCGAGTGAGAGTCACAGGGACCGAGTGAGACACAGGGACCGAGAGAGAGACACAGGGACCGAGTGAGAGACAGAGGGACTGAGCGAGTCACAGGGACCGAGATAGAGACAGGGAGCGAGTGAGACACAGGGACCGAGAGAGAGACAGGGACCGAGTGAGAGTCACAGGGACCGAGTGAGACACAGGGACCGAGAGAGAGACACAATCGTCCGAGAGAGAAAGACAGGGAGCGAGAGAGAGACACATGGAACGAGAGAGACAGAGGGACCGAGTGAGACACAGCGACCAAGAGAGACACAGGGACCGAGAGAGACACAGGGGTGAGAGGGGGACACAGGGACCGAGAGAGACACAGGAACCGAGTGAGACACAGCGACCGAGAGAGCCACAGGGACCGGGAGAGAGAGACACTGGGACCGAGAGAGATACAGGGCCCGAGGGGGAGAGACACAGGGACCGAGAGAGACAGAGGGACCGAGAGAGAGACACAGTGACCGAGAGAAAGACACCGGGACAGAGAGAGAGACACAGGGACTGAGAGAGAGAGACAGGGACCGAGAGAGACACATGGACCGAGAGAGAGACTGGGACCGAGAGAGAGACACAGTGACCGAGAGAGACACAGGGACCGAGAGAGAGACACAAGGATCGAGAGAGAAACAGGGACCAATTGAGACACAGGGGTGAGAGGGAGACACAGGGACCGAGAGAGACACAGGGACCGAATGAGACACAGCGACCAAGAGAGAGAGACAAAGGGACCGAGAGAGAGAGACACAGGGACCGAGACAGAGACAGGTACTGAGTGAGAGACACAGGGACCGAGTGGGACACAGGGACCGAATGAGAGACACAGGGACCGAGAGAGAGACACAGGGACCGAGAGGGCCACAGGGACCGAGTGAGTGACACAGGGACCGAGAGAGAGACACAGGGACCGAGAGAGACACAGGGACCGAGTGAGAGACACAGGGACCGAGAGAGAGACAGGGACCGAGAGAGAGAGACAGGGACCGAGGGAGAGAGACACAGGGAACGAGAGAGAGAGAGAGACACAGGGACCGAGTGAGAGAAACAGGGACTGAGAGAGTCACAGGGACCGAGGGAGTGAGACACAGTGACCGAGAGAGAGACACAGGGACCAAGTGAGAGACACAGGGACTGAGCAAGTCACAGGCACCGAGAGAGACACAGGGACCGAGAGAGAGACACAGTGACCGAGAGAGAGACACAGGGACCGAGAGAGAGAGACAGGGACCGAGAGAGAAACAGGGACTGAGAGAGACACGGGGTCCGAGAGAGAGACACAGGCACCGAGAGAGACACACAGGGACTGAGAGAGAGAGACACAGGGACTGAGAGAGAGACACAGGGACCAAGAGAGACACCAGGACCGAGAGAGACACAGAGGTGAGAGAGAGATACAGGGACCGAGAGACACAGGGACCAAGAGAGACACAGGGACCGAAAGAGAGACACAGTGACCGAGAGAGAGACACCAGCACAGAGAGAGAGACACAGGGACTGAGAGAGAGAGAGACAGGGACTGGGAGAGACACAGGGACCGAGTGAGACACAGGGACCGAGAAAGACACAGGGAGCATGAGAGAGACACAGGGAACGAGAGAGACACCGGGACCGAGTGAGACACAGGGATCGAGACAGAGACACGTACCGAGTGAGAGACACAGGGACAGAGTGAGAGACACAGGGACAGAGAGAGAGACACATGGACCGAGAGAGAGACAGGGACCGAGAGAGAGACACAGGGACCGAGAGAGAGACACAGGGACCGAGTGAGACACAGGGACCGAGAGAGAGAGACAGGGTCCGAGAGAGAGAGACACAGGGACCGAGTGAGACACAGGGACCGAGAGAGAGGGACAGGGTCCGAGAGAGAGACACAGGGACCGAGAGAGAGACACAGGGACCGAGTGAGTCACAGGGACCGAGAGAGAGACACAGGGACCGAGAGAGACACAGGGACCGAGAGAGAGAGACACAGGGAACGAGAGAGCCACAGGGACCGAGAGAGAGAGAGACACAGGAACCGAGAGAGAGACACAGGGACCGAGTGAGAGACACAGGGACTGAGCGAGTCACAGGGACCGAGAGAGTCACAAGGACCGAGAGAGAGACACAGTGACCGAGAGAGAGACACAGGGACCGAGAGAGAGAAACAGGGACCGAGAGAGAGAGACAGGGACCGAGAGAGACACAGGGACTGACAGAGACACAGGGTCCGAGAGAGAGACACAGGCACCGAGAGACAGACACAGGGACTGAGAGACAGAGACACAGGGACTGAGAGAGAGAGACACAGGGACCAAGAGAGACACCAGGACCGAGAGAGACACAGAGGTGAGAGAGAGATACAGGGACGGAGAGATACACAGGGACCAAGAGAGACACAGGGACCGAGAGAGAGACACAGTGACCGAGAGAGAGACACCAGCACAGAGAGAGAGACACAGGGACTGAGAGAGAGAGACAGGGACCGGGAGAGAGACACAGGGACCGAGTGAGTCACAGGGACCGAGAGAGAGACACAGGGACCGAGAGAGACACAGGGACCGAGAGAGAGAGACACAGGGAACGAGAGAGCCACAGGGACCGAGAGAGAGAGAGACACAGGGACCGAGAGAGAGACACAGGGACCGAGTGAGAGACACAGGGACTGAGCGAGTCACAGGGACCGAGAGAGTCACAAGGACCGAGAGAGAGACACAGTGACCGAGAGAGAGACACAGGGACCGAGAGAGAGAAACAGGGACCGAGAGAGAGAGACAGGGACCGAGAGAGACACAGGGACTGACAGAGACACAGGGTCCGAGAGAGAGACACAGGCACCGAGAGACAGACACAGGGACTGAGAGAGAGAGAGACACAGGGACTGAGAGAGAGACACAGGGACCAAGAGAGACACCAGGACCGAGAGAGACACAGAGGTGAGAGAGAGATACAGGGACGGAGAGATACACAAGGACCAAGAGAGACACAGGGACCGAGAGAGAGACACAGTGACCGAGAGAGAGACACCAGCACAGAGAGAGAGACACAGGGACTGAGAGAGAGAGACAGGGACCGGGAGAGATACAGGGAACGAGAGAGAGAGACACAGGGACCGAGTGAGAGACACAGGAACTGAGAGAGTCACAGGGACCGAGAGAGACACAGGGACCGAGTGAGACACTGTGACCGAGAGAGAGAGAGACAAAGGGACCGAGAGAGAGAGACACAGGGACCGAGACAGAGACAGGTACTGAGTGAGAGACACAGGGACCGAGTGGGACACAGGGACCGAATGAGAGACACAGGGACCGAGAGAGAGACACAGGGACCGAGAGGGCCACAGGGACCGAGTGAGTGACACAGGGACCGAGAGAGAGACACAGGGACCGAGAGAGACACAGGGACCGAGTGAGAGACACAGGGACCGAGAGAAAGACAGGGACCGAGAGAGAGAGACAGGGACCGAGAGAGAGACACAGGGTCCGACGGAGAGAGACACAGGGAACGAGAGAGAGAGAGACACAGGGACCGAGTAAGAGAAACACGGACTGAGAGAGTCACAGGGACCGAGAGAGAGAGACACAGGGACCAAGAGAGAGACACAGGGACCAAGTGAGAGACACAGGGACTGAGCAAGTCACAGGCACCGAGAGAGACGCAGGGACCGAGAGAGAGACACAGTGACCGAGAGAGAGACACAGGGACCGAGAGAGAGAGAGACAGGGACCGAGAGAGAAACAGGGACTGAGAGAGATACAGGGTCCAAGAGAGAGACACAGGCACCGAGAGAGAGACACAAGGACTGAGAGAGAGAGACACAGGGACTGAGAGAGAGACACAGGGACCAAGAGAGACACAGGGACCGAAAGAGAGACACAGTGAACGAGAGAGAGACACCAGCACAGAGAGAGAGACACAGGGACTGAGAGAGAGAGAGACAGGGACCGGGAGAGACAAAGGGACCGAGTGAGACACAGGGACCGAGAAAGACACAGGTAGCAAGAGAGAGACAGAGGGAACGAGAGAGACACCGGGACCGAGTGAGACACAGGGATCGGGACAGAGACACGTACCGAGTGAGAGACACAGGGACAGAGTGAGAGACAGAGGGACAGAGAGAGAGACACAGGGACCGAGAGAGAGACAGGGACCGAGAGAGAGACACAGGGACCGAGAGAGAGACACAGGGACCGAGTGAGACACAGGGACCGAGAGAGAGAGACAGGGTCCGAGAGAGAGAGACACAGGGACCGAGTGAGACACAGGGACCGAGAGAGAGAGACACAGGGACCGAGAGAGAGACACAGGGACCGAGAGAGAGACACAGGGACCGAGTGAGTCACAGGGACCGAGAGAGAGAGAGACAGGGTCCGAGAGAGTGAGACACAGGAACCGAGAGAGACACAGAGACCGAGAGAGAAACACAGGGACCGAGAGAGACACAGGGACCGAGAGAGAGAGACACAGGGACAGAGAGAGCCACAGGGACCGAGAGAGAGAGAGACACAGGGACCGAGAGAGAGACAGGGACCGAGTGAGAGTCACAGGGACCGAGTGAGACACATGGACCGAGAGAGAGACACAATCGTCCGAGAGAGAAAGACAGGGAGCGAGAGAGAGACACATGGACCGAGAGAGACAGAGGGACCGAGTGAGACACAGCGACCGAGAGAGACACAGGGACCGAGAGAGACACAGGGGTGAGAGGGAGACACAGGGACCGAGAGAGACACAGGAACCGAGAGAGACACAGCGACCGAGAGAGACACTGGGACCGAGAGAGACACAGGGCCCGAGGGGGAGAGACACAGGGACAGAGAGAGACAGAGGGACCGAGAGGGACACTGGGACTGGGAGAGAGAGACACTGGGACCGAGAGAGTCACAGGGACCGACAGAGACACTGAAATTGAGAGAGAGACACAGGGACCGATTGAGTCACAGGGACCGAGAGAGAGACACAGGGACCGAGTGAGTCACAGGGACCGAGAGAGAGAGACAGGGTCCGAGAGAGAGAGACACAGGGACCGAGTGAGACACAGGGACCGAGAGAGTGAAAGGCACCGAGCGAGACACAGGGACCGAGAGAGAGACAGGGACCGAGAGAGAGACACAGGGACCGAGAGAGACACAGGGACCGAGAGAGACACAGGGACCGAGAGAGACACAGGGACCGAGAGAGAGAGACTCAGGGACCGAGAGAGAGACACAAGGACCGAGAGAGAAACAGGGACCGAGAGAGAGACACAGGGACCGAGAGAGAGACACAGGGACCGAGAGAGACACAGGGACTGAGAGTGTCACAGGGACCGAGAGAGAGACACAGGGACTGAGATAGAGACACAGGGACGGAGAGAGAGACAGGGACCGAGAGAGACACAGGGACTGAGAGAGAGACACAGGGACCGAGTGAGACACAGGGACCGAGAGAGAGAGACAGGGTCCGAGAGAGAGAGACACAGGGACTGAGTGAGACACAGGGACCGAGAGAGAGAGACAGGGTCCGAGAGAGAGACACAGGGACCGAGAGAGAGACACAGGGACCGAGTGAGTCACAGGGACCGAGATAGAGAGACAGGGTCCGAGAGAGAGAGACACAGGGACCGAGTGAGACACAGAGACCCAGAGAGAGTCACAGGGACCGACAGAGACACTGAAACTGAGAGAGAGAGTCAGGGAGCGAGTGAGACACAGGGACCGAGATAGACAGAGGGACCGATAGAGACACTGGGACCGGGAGACAGAGACACTGGGACCGAGAGAGTCACAGGGTCCGACAGAGACACTGAAACTGAGAGAGAGAGTCAGGGAGCGAGTGAGACACAGGGACCAAGAGAGAGACAGGGACCGAGAGAGAGACACAGTGACCGAGAGAGACACAGCGACCGAGAGAGCGACAGTGACCGAGAGAGACACAGGGACTGAGAAAGAGAGACACAGGGACCGAGAGAGAGACACAAGGACCGAGAGAGAAACAGGGACCGAGTGAGACACAGGGGTGAGAGGGAGACACAGGGACCGAGAGAGTCACAGGGACCGAGTGAGACACAGCGACCGAGAGAGACACAGGGACCGAGAGAGAGAGACACAGGGACCGAGAGAGAGACACAGGGACCGAGGGAGAGAGACACAGGGAACGAGAGAGAGAGACACAGGGACCGAGTGAGAGACACAGGGACTGAGAGAGTCACAGGGACCGAGAGAGAGACACAGGGACCGAGAGAGTGACAGGGACCGAGTGAGACACAGGGACCCAGAGAGAGTCACAGGGACCGAGAGAGTCACAGGGACCGAGAGAGAGACAGGGAGCGAGTGAGACACAGGGACCGAGAGAGAGACAGGGACCGAGTGAGAGACACAGGGACTGAGAGAGTCACAGGGTCCGAGAGAGAGAGACACAGGGACCGAGAGAGAGACACAGGGACCGAGTGAGAGACACAGGGACTGAGCGAGTCACAGGGACCGAGAGAGTCACAGGGACCGAGAGAGTGACAGGGACCGAGTGAGACACAGGGACCCAGAGAGAGTCACAGGGACCGAGAGAGTCACAGGGACCGAGAGAAAGACAGGGACCGAGTGAGAGTCAAAGGGACCGAGTGAGACACAGGGACCGAGAGAGAGACACAATCGTCCGAGAGAGAAAGACAGGGAGCGAGAGAGAGACACATGGACCGAGAGAGACACAGGGACCGAGTGAGACACAGCGACCGAGAGAGACACAGGGACCGAGAGAGACATAGGGGTGAGAGGGAGACACAGGGACCGAGAGAGACACAGGAACCGAGTGAGACACAGCGACCGAGAGAGACACAGGGACCGGGAGAGAGAGACACTGGGACCGAGAGAGACACAGGGCCCGAGGGGGAGAGACACAGGGACCGAGAGAGACAGAGGGACTGAGAGAGACACTGGGAACGGGAGAGAGAGACACTGGGACCGAGAGAGACACAGGGACTGAGAGAGAGAAACAGTGACTGAGAGAGAGACACCAGCACAGAGAGAGAGACACAGGGACTGAGAGAGAGAGACAGGGAGCGAGTGAGACACAGGGACCGAGAGAGGCACATGGACCGAGAGAGAGACTGGGACCGAGAGAGAGACACAGTGACCGAGAGAGATACAGGGACCGAGAGAGAGACAGTGACCGAGAGAGACACGGACTGAGAGAGAGAGAGACACAGGGACCGAGAGAGAGACACAGCGACCGAGAGAGACACTGGGACCGAGAGAGACACAGGGCCCGAGGGGGAGAGACACAGGGACAGAGAGAGACAGAGGGACCGAGAGGGACACTGGGACTGGGAGAGAGAGACACTGGGACCGAGAGAGTCACAGGGACCGAGAGAGAGACACAGGGACCGAGTGAGTCACAGGGACCGAGAGAGAGAGACAGGGTCCGAGAGAGAGAGACACAGGGACCGAGTGAGACACAGGGACCGAGAGAGTGAAAGGCACCGAGCGAGACACAGGGACCGAGAGAGAGACAGGGACCGAGAGAGAGACACAGGGACCGAGAGAGACACAGGGACCGAGAGAGACACAGGGACCGAGAGAGACACAGGGACCGAGAGAGAGAGACTCAGGGACCGAGAGAGAGACACAAGGACCGAGAGAGAAACAGGGACCGAGAGAGAGACACAGGGACCGAGAGAGAGACACAGGGACCGAGAGAGACACAGGGACTGAGAGTGTCACAGGGACCGAGAGAGAGACACAGGGACTGAGATAGAGACACAGGGACGGAGAGAGAGACAGGGACCGAGAGAGACACAGGGACTGAGAGAGAGACACAGGGACCGAGTGAGACACAGGGACCAAGAGAGAGAGACAGGGTCCGAGAGAGAGAGACACAGGGACTGAGTGAGACACAGGGACCGAGAGAGAGAGACAGGGTCCGAGAGAGAGACACAGGGACCGAGAGAGAGACACAGGGACCGAGTGAGTCACAGGGACCGAGATAGAGAGACAGGGTCCGAGAGAGAGAGACACAGGGACCGAGTGAGACACAGAGACCCAGAGAGAGTCACAGGGACCGACAGAGACACTGAAACTGAGAGAGAGAGTCAGGGAGCGAGTGAGACACAGGGACCGAGATAGACAGAGGGACCGATAGAGACACTGGGACCGGGAGACAGAGACACTGGGACCGAGAGAGTCACAGGGTCCGACAGAGACACTGAAACTGAGAGAGAGAGTCAGGGAGCGAGTGAGACACAGGGACCAAGAGAGAGACAGGGACCGAGAGAGAGACACAGTGACCGAGAGAGACACAGCGACCGAGAGAGAGACAGTGACCGAGAGAGACACAGGGACTGAGAAAGAGAGACACAGGGACCGAGAGAGAGACACAAGGACCGAGAGAGAAACAGGGACCGAGTGAGACACAGGGGTGAGAGGGAGACACAGGGACCGAGAGAGTCACAGGGACCGAGTGAGACACAGCGACCGAGAGAGACACAGGGACCGAGAGAGAGAGACACAGGGACCGAGAGAGAGACACAGGGACCGAGGGAGAGAGACACAGGGAACGAGAGAGAGAGACACAGGGACCGAGTGAGAGACACAGGGACTGAGAGAGTCACAGGGACCGAGAGAGAGACACAGGGACCGAGAGAGTGACAGGGACCGAGTGAGACACAGGGACCCAGAGAGAGTCACAGGGACCGAGAGAGTCACAGGGACCGAGAGAGAGACAGGGAGCGAGTGAGACACAGGGACCGAGAGAGAGACAGGGACCGAGTGAGAGTCACAGGGACCGAGTGAGAAACAGGGACCGAGAGAGAGAGACACAGGGAACGAGAGAGAGAGACACAGGGACCGAGTGAGAGACACAGGGACTGAGAGAGTCACAGGGTCCGAGAGAGAGAGACACAGGGACCGAGAGAGAGACACAGGGACCGAGTGAGAGACACAGGGACTGAGCGAGTCACAGGGACCGAGAGAGTCACAGGGACCGAGAGAGTGACAGGGACCGAGTGAGACACAGGGACCCAGAGAGAGTCACAGGGACCGAGAGAGTCACAGGGACCGAGAGAAAGACAGGGACCGAGTGAGAGTCAAAGGGACCGAGTGAGACACAGGGACCGAGAGAGAGACACAATCGTCCGAGAGAGAAAGACAGGGAGCGAGAGAGAGACACATGGACCGAGAGAGACACAGGGACCGAGTGAGACACAGCGACCGAGAGAGACACAGGGACCGAGAGAGACATAGGGGTGAGAGGGAGACACAGGGACCGAGAGAGACACAGGAACCGAGTGAGACACAGCGACCGAGAGAGACACAGGGACCGGGAGAGAGAGACACTGGGACCGAGAGAGACACAGGGCCCAAGGGGGAGAGACACAGGGACCGAGAGAGACAGAGGGACTGAGAGAGACACTGGGAACGGGAGAGAGAGACACTGGGACCGAGAGAGACACAGGGACTGAGAGAGAGAAACAGTGACTGAGAGAGAGACACCAGCACAGAGAGAGAGACACAGGGACTGAGAGAGAGAGACAGGGAGCGAGTGAGACACAGGGACCGAGAGAGGCACATGGACCGAGAGAGAGACTGGGACCGAGAGAGAGACACAGTGACCGAGAGAGATACAGGGACCGAGAGAGAGACAGTGACCGAGAGAGACACGGACTGAGAGAGAGAGAGACACAGGGACCGAGAGAGAGACACAAGGACCGAGAGAGAAACAGGGACCAATTGAGACACAGGGGTGAGAGGGAGACACAGGGACCGAGAGAGAAACAGGGACCGAGTGAGACACAGCGACCAAGAGAGAGAGACAAAGGGACCGAGAGAGAGACACAGGGACCGAGGGAGAGAGACACATGGACCGAGAGAGACAGAGGGACCGAGTGAGACACAGCG
The DNA here is from genome assembly GCA_037974335.1 of Prionace glauca. Lineage (NCBI taxonomy): Eukaryota > Metazoa > Chordata > Chondrichthyes > Carcharhiniformes > Carcharhinidae > Prionace > Prionace glauca. The sequence continues at coordinate 101,325 of JBBMRE010000204.1, read as the reverse complement.
ACCGAGAGAGACACAGGGACCGAGAGAGACACAGGGGTGAGAGGGAGACACAGGGACCGAGAGAGACACAGGAACCGAGTGAGACACAGCGACCGAGAGAGACACAGGGACCGGGAGAGAGAGACACTGGGACCGAGAGAGAGACCCAAGGACCGAGAGAGAAACAGGGACCGATTGAGACACAGGGGTGAGATGGAGTCACAGGGACCGAGAGAGACACAGGGACCGAGAGAGAGACACAGGGACCGAGAGAGAGACACAGGGACCGAGAGAGACACAGGGACCGAGAGAGAGACAGGGACCGAGAGAGAGACACAGTGACCGAGAGAGACACAGGGACCGAGAGAGAGACACAGGGACCGAGGGAGAGAGACACAGGGAACGAGAGAGAGAGACACAGGGACCGAGTGAGAGACACAGGGACTGAGAGAGTCACAGGGACCGAGAGAGAGAGACACAGGGACCGAGAGAGAGACACAGGGACCGAGTGAGAGACACAGGGACTGAGCGAGTCACAGGGACCGAGAGAGTCACAGGGACAGAGAGAGTGTCAGGGACCGAGTGAGACACAGGGACTCAGAGAGAGTCACAGGGAGCGAGTGAGACACAGGGACCGAGAGAGGGACAGGGACCGAGTGAGAGTCACAGGGACCGAGAGAGAGACACAATCGTCCGAGAGAGAAAGACAGGGAGCGAGAGAGAGACAAATTGACCGAGAGAGACAGAGGGACCGAGTGAGACACAGCGACCGAGAGAGACACAGGGACCGAGAGAGACACAGGGGTGAGAGGGAGACCTAGGGACCGAGAGAGACACAGGAACCGAGTGAGAAACAGCGACTGTGAGAGAAACAGGGACCGGGAGAGAGAGACACTGGGACCGAGAGAGACACAGGGACCGGGAGAGAGAGACACAGGGACCGATAGAGTCACAGGGACCGAGTGAGACACAGCGACCGAGAGAGACACAGGGACCGAGAGAGAGAGACACAGGGACCAAGAGAGAGACACAGGGACCGAGGGTGAGAGACACAGGGAACGAGAGAGAGAGACACAGGGACCGAGTGAGAGACACAGGGACTGAGAGAGAGAGACACAGGGACCAAGAGAGAGACACAGGGATCAAGTGAGAGACAGAGGGACTGAGCGAGTCACAGGGACCGCGAGAGAGAGACAGGGAGCGAGTGAGACACAGGGACCGAGAGAGAGACAGGGACCGAGTGAGAGTCACAGGGACCGAGTGAGACACAGGGACCGAGAGAGAGACACAATCGTCCGAGAGAGAAAGACAGGGAGCGAGAGAGAGACACATGGACCGAGAGAGACAGAGGGCCCGAGTGAGACACAGCGACCAAGAGAGACACAGGGACCGAGAGAGACACAGGGGTGAGAGGGGGACACAGGGACCGAGAGAGACATAGGAACCGAATGAGACACAGCGACCGAGAGAGACACAGGGACCGGGAGAGAGAGACACTGGGACCGAGAGAGATACAGGGCCCGAGGGGGAGAGACACAGGGACCGAGAGAGACAGAGGGACCGAGAGAGAGACACAGTGAACGAGAGAAAGACACCGGGACCGAGTGAGAGACACAGGGACTGAGCGAGTCACAGGGACCGAGAGAGTCACAGGGACCGAGAGAGTGACAGGGACCGAGTGAGACACAGGGACCCAGAGAGAGTCACAGGGACCGAGAGAGTCACAGGGACCGAGAGAAAGACAGGGACCGAGTGAGAGTCACAGGGACCGAGTGAGACACAGGGACCGAGAGAGAGACACAATCGTCTGAGAGAGAAATACAGGGAGCGAGAGAGAGACACATGGACCGAGAGAGACACAGGGACCGGGAGAGAGAGACACTGGGACCGAGAGAGATACAGGGCCCGAGGGGGAGAGACACAGGGACCGAGAGAGACAGAGGGACCGAGAGAGAGACACAGGGACCGAGAGAAAGACACCGGGACAGAGAATGAGACACAGGGACTGAGAGAGAGAGACAGGGACCGAGAGAGACACATGGACCGAGAGAGAGACTGGGACCGAGAGAGAGACACAGTGACCGAGAGAGACACAGGGACCGAGAGAGAGACACAAGGACCGAGAGAGAAACAGGGACAAATTGAGACAGAGCGACCAAGAGAAAGAGACAAAGGGACCGAGAGAGAGACTCAGGGACCGAGGGAGAGAGACACAGGGACCGAGACAGAGACAGGTACTGAGTGAGAGACACAGGGACCGAGTGGGACACAGGGACCGAATGAGAGACACAGGGACCGAGAGAGAGACACAGGGACCGAGAGGGCCACAGGGACCGAGTGAGTGACACAGGGACCGAGAGAGAGACACAGGGACCGAGAGAGACACAGGGACCGAGTGAGAGACACAGGGACAGAGAGAGAGACGGGACCGAGAGAGAGAGACAGGGACCGAGAGAGAGACACAGGGACCGAGGGAGAGAGACACAGGGAATGAGAGAGAGAGAGAGACACAGGGACCGAGTGAGAGAAACAGGGACTGAGAGAGTCACAGGGACCGAGAGAGTGAGACACAGGGACCGAGAGAGAGACACAGGGACCAAGTGAGAGACACAGGGACTGAGCAAGTCACAGGCACCGAGAGAGACACAGGGACCGAGAGAGAGACACAGTGACCGAGAGAGAGACACAGGGACCGAGAGAAAGAGACAGGGACCGAGAGAGAAACAGGGACTGAGAGAGACACGGGGTCCGAGAGAGAGACACAGGCACCGAGAGAGAGACACAGGGACTGAGAGAGAGAGACACAGGGACCAAGAGAGACACCAGGTCCGAGAGAGACACAGAGGTGAGAGAGAGATACAGGGACCGAGAGACACAGGGACCAAGAGAGACACAGGGACCGAAAGAGAGACACCAGCACAGAGAGAGAGACACAGGGACTGAGAGAGAGAGAGACAGGGACTGGGAGAGACACAGGGACCGAGTGAGACACAGGGACCGAGAAAGACACAGGGAGCAAGAGAGAGAGACACAGGGAACGAGAGAGACACCGGGACCGAGTGAGACACAGGGATCGAGACAGAGACACGTACCGAGTGAGAGACACAGGGACAGAGTGAGAGACACAGGGACAGAGAGAGAGACACAGGGACCGAGAGAGAGACAGGGACCGAGAGAGAGACACAGGGACCGAGAGAGAGACACAGGGACCGAGTGAGACACAGGGACCGAGAGAGAGAGACAGGGTCCGAGAGAGAGAGACACAGGGACCGAGTGAGACACAGGGACCGAGAGAGAGAGACAGGGTCCGAGAGAGAGACACAGGGACCGAGAGAGAGACACAGGGACCGAGTGAGTCACAGGGACCGAGAGAGAGACACAGGGACCGAGAGAGACACAGGGACCGAGAGAGAGAGACACAGGGAACGAGAGAGCCACAGGGACCGAGAGAGAGAGAGACACAGGGACCGAGAGAGAGACACAGGGACCGAGTGAGAGACACAGGGACTGAGCGAGTCACAGGGACCGAGAGAGTCACAAGGACCGAGAGAGAGACACAGTGACCGAGAGAGAGACATAGGGACCGAGAGAGAGAAACAGGGACCGAGAGAGAGAGACAGGGACCGAGAGAGACACAGGGACTGACAGAGACACAGGGTCCGAGAGAGAGACACAGGCACTGAGAGACAGACACAGGGACTGAGAGAGAGAGACACAGGGACTGAGAGAGAGACACAGGGACCAAGAGAGAAACCAGGACCGAGAGAGACACAGAGGTGAGAGAGAGATACAGGGACGGAGAGATACATAGGGACCAAGAGAGACACAGGGACCGAGAGAGAGACACAGTGACCGAGAGAGAGACACCAGCACAGAGAGAGAGACACAGGGACTGAGAGAGAGAGACAGGGACCGGGAGAGATACAGGGAACGAGAGAGAGAGACACAGGGACCGAGTGAGAGACACAGGGACTGAGAAAGTCACAGGGACCGAGAGAGACACAGGGACCGAGAGAGAGACACAGGGACCGAGAGAGAGACACAGGGACCGAGAAAGACACAGGGACTGAGAGAGTTACAGGAACCGAGAGAGAGACACAGGGACTGAGATAGAGACACAGGGACGGAGAGAGAGACACAGTGGTGAGAGAGAGATACAGGGACCGAGAGAGACAGAGGGACCGAGAGAGAGACACAGGGACCGAGTGAGACACAGGGACCGAGAGAGAGAGAGACAGGGTCCGAGAGAGAGAGACACAGGGACCGAGTGAGACACAGGGACCGAGAGAGAGGGACAGGGTCCGAGAGAGAGACACAGGGACCGAGAGAGAGACACAGGGACCGAGTGAGTCACAGGGACCGAGATAGAGAGACAGGGTCCGAGAGAGAGAGACACAGGGACCGAGTGAGACACAGGGACCGAGAGAGTGAAAGGGACCGAGTGAGACACAGAGACCCAGAGAGAGTCACAGGGACCGACAGAGACACTGAAACTGAGAGAGAGAGTCAGGGAGCGAGAGAGACACAGTGACCGAGAGAGACACAGGAACCGAGAGAGAGACACAGGGACCGAGAAAGAGAGACACAGGGACCGAGAGAGAGACACAAGGACCGAGAGAGATATAGGGACTGAGTGAGACACAGGGGTGAGAGGGAGACACAGGGACCGAGAGAGACAAAGGGACCGAGTGAGACACAGCGACCGAGAGAGACACAGGGACCGAGAGAGAGAGACACAGAGACCGAGAGAGAGACACAGGGACCGAGGGAGAGAGACACAGGGAACGAGAGAGAGACAATGACCGAGAGAGACACAGGGACTGAGAAAGAGAGACACAGGGACCGAGAGAGAGACACAAGGACCGAGAGAGAAACAGGGACCGAGTGAGACACAGGGGTGAGAGGGAGACACAGGGACCGAGAGAGACACAGGGACCGAGAGAGAGAGACACAGGGACCGAGAGAGAGACACAGGGACCGAGGGAGAGAGACACAGGGAACGAGAGAGAGAGACACAGGGACCGAGTGAGAGACACAGGGACTGAGAGAGTCACAGGGACCGAGAGAGAGAGACACAGGGACCGAGAGAGAGACACAGGGACCGAGTGAGAGACACAGGGACTGAGAGAGTCACAGGGACCGAGAGAGTCACAGGGACCGAGAGAGTGACAGGGACCGAGTGAGACACAGGGACCCAGAGAGAGTCACAGGGACCGAGAGAGTCACAGGGACCGAGAGAGAGAGACAGGAACCGAGTGAGAGTCACAGGGACCGAGTGAGAAACAGGGACCGAGAGAGAGACACAATCGTCCGAGAGAGAAAGACAGGGAGCGAGAGAGAGACACATGGACCGAGAGAGACAGAGGGACCGAGTGAGACACAGCGACCGAGAGAGACACAGGGACCGAGAGAGACACAGGGGTGAGAGGGAGACACAGGGACCGAGAGAGACACAGGAACCGAGTGAGACACAGCGACCGAGAGAGACACAGGGACAGGGAGAGAGAGACACTGGGACCGAGAGAGACACAGGGCCCGAGGGGGAGAGACACAGGGACCGAGAGAGACAGAGGGACCGAGAGAGACACTGGGACCGGGAGAGAGAGACACTGGGACCGAGAGAGACACAGGGACCGAGAGAGAGAAACAGTGACTGAGAGAGAGACACCAGCACAGAGAGAGAGACACAGGGACTGAGAGAGAGAGACAGGGACCGGGAGAGACACAGGGACCGAGTGAGACACAGGGATCGAGACAGAGACACGTACTGAGTGAGAGACACAGGGACAGAGTGAGAGACAGAGGGACAGAGAGAGAGACACAGGGACCGAGAGAGAGACAGGGACCGAGAGAGAGACACAGGGACCGAGAGAGAGACACAGGGACCGAGTGAGACACAGGGACCGAGAGAGAGAGACAGGGTCCGAGAGAGAGAAACACAGGGACCGAGTGAGAAACAGGGACCGAGAGAGAGAGACAGGGTCCGAGAGAGAGACACAGGGACCGAGAGAGAGACACAGGGACCGAGTGAGTCACAGGGACCGAGAGAGAGATATAGGTTCCGAGAGAGAGAGACACAGGGACTGAGAGAGACACAGGGACCGAGAGAGAGACACAGGGACCGAGAGAGACACAGGGACCGAGAGAGAGAGACACAGGGACCGAGAGAGCCACAGGGACCGAGAGAGAGAGAGACACAGGGACCGAGAGAGAGACACAGGGACCGAGTGAGAGACACAGGGACTGAGCGAGTCACAGGGACCGAGAGAGTCACAGTGACCGAGAGAGAGACACAGGGACCGAGAGAGAGAAGCAGGGACCGAGAGAGAGAGACAGGGACCGAGAGAGACACAGGGACTGACAGAGACACAGGGTCCGAGAGAGAGAGACAGGGTCCGAGAGAGAGAGACACAGGGACCGAGTGAGACACAGGGACCGAGAGAGAGACACAGGGGCCGAGTGAGTCACAGGGACCGAGATAGAGAGACAGGGTCCGAGAGAGAGAGAGAGACACAGGCACCGAGTGAGACACAGGGACCGAGAGAGTGAAAGGGACCGAGTGAGACACAGAGACCCAGAGAGAGTCACAGGGACCGACAGAGACACTGAAACTGAGAGAGAGAGTCAGGGAGCGAGTGAGACACAGGGACCGAGAGAGACACAGGGACCGAGAGAGAGACAGGGACCGAGAGAGAGACACAGTGACCGAGAGAGACACAGGGACCGAGAGAGAGACACAGTGACCGAGAGAGACACAGGGACCGAGAGAGAGACACAGTGACCGAGAGAGACACAGGGACCGAGAGAGAGACAGTGACCAAGAGAGACACGGACTGAGAAAGAGAGAGACACAGGGACCGAGAGAGAGACACAGGGACCGAGAGGGACACAGGGACCGAGTGAGTGACACAGGGACCGAGAGAGAGACACAGGGACCGAGAGAGACACAGGGACCGAGAGAGACATAGGGACCGAGTGAGTGACACAGGGACCGAGAGAGAGACACAGGGACCGAGAGAGAGAGACACAGGGACCGAGAGAGAGACACAGGGACCGAGAGAGACATAGGGACCGAGTGAGTGACACAGGGACCGAGAGAGAGACACAGGGACCGAGTGAGAGACACAGGGACCGAGAGAGAGACGGGACCGAGAGAGAGAGACAGGGACCGAGAGAGAGACACAGGGACCGAGGGAGAGAGACAGGGACCGAGGGAGAGACACAGGGAACGAGAGAGAGAGAGACACGGGACCGAGTGAGAGAAACAGGGACTGAGAGAGTCACAGGGACTGAGAGAGAGAGACACAGGGACCGAGAGAGAGACACAGGGACCGAGAGAGAGCCACAGGGACTGAGAGAGACACAGGGACTGAGAGAGAGAGACACAGGGACCGAGTGAGAGACAGGGACCGAGTGAGAGACACAGGGACTGAGAGAGTCACAGGGACCGAGAGAGAGAGACACAGGGACCGAGAGAGAGACACAGGGACCAAGTGAGAGACACAGGGACTGAGCAAGTCACAGGCACCGAGAGAGAGAGACACAGTGACCGAGAGAGACACAGGGACCGAGAGAGAGACACAGGGACTGAGAGGGAGAGACACAGGGACTGAGAGAGACACAGGGTCCGAGAGAGAGACACAGGCACCGAGAGAGAGACACAGGGTCTGAGAGAGAGAGACACAGGGACTGAGAGAGAGACACAGGGACTGAGAGAGACACCAGGACCTAGAGAGATACAGAGGTGAGAGAGAGATACAGGGACCGAGAGAGACACAGGGACCAAGAGAGACACAGGGACCGAAAGAGAGACACAGTGACCGAGAGAGAGACACCAGCACAGAGAGAGAGACACAGGGACTGAGAGAGAGAGACAGGGACCGGGAGAGACACAGGGACCGAGTGAGACACAGGGACCGAGAAAGACACAGGGAGCAAGAGAGAGACACAGGGAACGAGAGAGACACCGAGACCGAGTGAGACACAGGGACCGAGACAGAGACACGTACCGAGTGAGAGACACAGGGACAGAGTGAGAGACACAGGGACAGAGAGAGAGAGACACAGGGACCGAGAGAGAGACAGGGACCAAGAGAGAGACACAGGGACCGAGAGAGAGACACAGGGACCGAGTGAGACACAGGGACCGAGAGAGAGAGACAGGGTCCGAGAGAGAGAGACACAGGGACCGAGTGAGACACAGGGACCGAGAGAGAGAGACAGTGTCCGAGAGAGAGACATAGGGACCGAGAGAGAGACACAGGGACCGAGTGAGTCACAGGGACCGAGAGAGAGAGACAGGGTCCGAGAGAGAGAGACACAGGGACCGAGAGAGACACAGGGACCGAGAGAGAGACACAGGGACCGAGAGAGACACATGGACCGAGAAAGAGAGACACAGGGACCGAGAGAGCCACAGGGACTGAGAGAGAGAGAGACACAGGGACCGAGAGAGAGACACAGGGTCCGAGTGAGAGACACAGGGACTGAGCGAGTCACAGGGACCGAGAGAGTCACAGGGACCGAGAGAGAGACACAGTGACCGAGAGAGAGACACAGGGACCGAGAGAGAGACACAGGGACCGAGAGAGAGAGACAGGGACCGAGAGAGACACAGGGACTGAGAGAGACACAGGGTCCGAGAGAGAGACACAGGCACCGAGAGACAGACACAGGGACTGAGAGAGAGAGACACAGGGACTGAGAGAGAGACACAGGGACCAAGAGAGACACCAGGACCGAGAGAGACACAGAGGTGAGAGAGAGATACAGGGACCGACAGAGACACAGGGACCAAGAGAGACACAGGGACCGAGAGAGCGACACAGTGACCGAGAGAGAGACACCAGCACAGAGAGAGAGACACAGGGACTGAGAGAGAGAGACAGGGACCGGGAGAGACACAGGGACCGAGTGAGACACAGGGACCGAGAAAGACACAGGGAGCAAGAGAGAGACACAGAGAACGAGAGAGACACACGGACCGAGACAGAGACACGTACCGAGTGAGAGAGACAGGGACAAAGAGAGAGACACAGGGACCGAGAGAGAGAGACACTGGGACCGAGAGAGACAGAGGGACCGAGTGAGACACAGCGACCGAGAGAGACACATGGACCGAGAGAGAGACTGGGACCGAGAGAGAGACACAGTGACCGAGAGAGACACGGACTGAGAGAGAGAGAGACACAGGGACCGAGAGAGAGACACAAGGACCGAGAGAGAAACAGGGACCAATTGAGACACAGGGGTGAGAGGGAGACACAGGGACCGAGAGAGAAACAGGGACCGAGTGAGACACAGCGACCAAGAGAGAGAGACAAAGGGACCGAGAGAGAGACACAGGGACCGAGGGAGAGAGACACATGGACCGAGAGAGACAGAGGGACCGAGAGAGACACAGGGACCGAGAGAGACATAGGGACCGAGTGAGTGACACAGGGACCGAGAGAGAGACACAGGGACCGAGAGAGAGAGACACAGGGACCGAGAGAGAGACACAGGGACCGAGAGAGACATAGGGACCGAGTGAGTGACACAGGGACCGAGAGAGAGACACAGGGACCGAGTGAGAGACACAGGGACCGAGAGAGAGACGGGACCGAGAGAGAGAGACAGGGACCGAGAGAGAGACACAGGGACCGAGGGAGAGAGACAGGGACCGAGGGAGAGACACAGGGAACGAGAGAGAGAGAGACACGGGACCGAGTGAGAGAAACAGGGACTGAGAGAGTCACAGGGACTGAGAGAGAGAGACACAGGGACCGAGAGAGAGACACAGGGACCGAGAGAGAGCCACAGGGACTGAGAGAGACACAGGGACTGAGAGAGAGAGACACAGGGACCGAGTGAGAGACAGGGACCGAGTGAGAGACACAGGGACTGAGAGAGTCACAGGGACCGAGAGAGAGAGACACAGGGACCGAGAGAGAGACACAGGGACCAAGTGAGAGACACAGGGACTGAGCAAGTCACAGGCACCGAGAGAGAGAGACACAGTGACCGAGAGAGACACAGGGACCGAGAGAGAGACACAGGGACTGAGAGGGAGAGACACAGGGACTGAGAGAGACACAGGGTCCGAGAGAGAGACACAGGCACCGAGAGAGAGACACAGGGTCTGAGAGAGAGAGACACAGGGACTGAGAGAGAGACACAGGGACTGAGAGAGACACCAGGACCTAGAGAGATACAGAGGTGAGAGAGAGATACAGGGACCGAGAGAGACACAGGGACCAAGAGAGACACAGGGACCGAAAGAGAGACACAGTGACCGAGAGAGAGACACCAGCACAGAGAGAGAGACACAGGGACTGAGAGAGAGAGACAGGGACCGGGAGAGACACAGGGACCGAGTGAGACACAGGGACCGAGAAAGACACAGGGAGCAAGAGAGAGACACAGGGAACGAGAGAGACACCGAGACCGAGTGAGACACAGGGACCGAGACAGAGACACGTACCGAGTGAGAGACACAGGGACAGAGTGAGAGACACAGGGACAGAGAGAGAGAGACACAGGGACCGAGAGAGAGACAGGGACCAAGAGAGAGACACAGGGACCGAGAGAGAGACACAGGGACCGAGTGAGACACAGGGACCGAGAGAGAGAGACAGGGTCCGAGAGAGAGAGACACAGGGACCGAGTGAGACACAGGGACCGAGAGAGAGAGACAGTGTCCGAGAGAGAGACATAGGGACCGAGAGAGAGACACAGGGACCGAGTGAGTCACAGGGACCGAGAGAGAGAGACAGGGTCCGAGAGAGAGAGACACAGGGACCGAGAGAGACACAGGGACCGAGAGAGAGACACAGGGACCGAGAGAGACACATGGACCGAGAAAGAGAGACACAGGGACCGAGAGAGCCACAGGGACTGAGAGAGAGAGAGACACAGGGACCGAGAGAGAGACACAGGGACCGAGTGAGAGACACAGGGACTGAGCGAGTCACAGGGACCGAGAGAGTCACAGGGACCGAGAGAGAGACACAGTGACCGAGAGAGAGACACAGGGACCGAGAGAGAGACACAGGGACCGAGAGAGAGAGACAGGGACCGAGAGAGACACAGGGACTGAGAGAGACACAGGGTCCGAGAGAGAGACACAGGCACCGAGAGACAGACACAGGGACTGAGAGAGAGAGACACAGGGACTGAGAGAGAGACACAGGGACCAAGAGAGACACCAGGACCGAGAGAGACACAGAGGTGAGAGAGAGATACAGGGACCGACAGAGACACAGGGACCAAGAGAGACACAGGGACCGAGAGAGCGACACAGTGACCGAGAGAGAGACACCAGCACAGAGAGAGAGACACAGGGACTGAGAGAGAGAGACAGGGACCGGGAGAGACACAGGGACCGAGTGAGACACAGGGACCGAGAAAGACACAGGGAGCAAGAGAGAGACACAGAGAACGAGAGAGACACACGGACCGAGACAGAGACACGTACCGAGTGAGAGAGACAGGGACAAAGAGAGAGACACAGGGACCGAGAGAGAGAGACACTGGGACCGAGAGAGACAGAGGGACCGAGTGAGACACAGCGACCGAGAGAGACACATGGACCGAGAGAGAGACTGGGACCGAGAGAGAGACACAGTGACCGAGAGAGACACGGACTGAGAGAGAGAGAGACACAGGGACCGAGAGAGAGACACAAGGACCGAGAGAGAAACAGGGACCAATTGAGACACAGGGGTGAGAGGGAGACACAGGGACCGAGAGAGAAACAGGGACCGAGTGAGACACAGCGACCAAGAGAGAGAGACAAAGGGACCGAGAGAGAGACACAGGGACCGAGGGAGAGAGACACATGGACCGAGAGAGACAGAGGGACCGAGTGAGACACAGCGACCGAGAGAGACACAGGGACCGAGAGAGACACAGGGGTGAGAGGGAGACACAGGGACCGAGAGAGACACAGGAACCGAGTCAGACACAGCGACCGAGAGAGACACAGGGACCGGGAGAGAGAGACACTGGGACCGAGAGAGAGACACAAGGACCGAGAGAGAAACAGGGACCGATTGAGACACAGGGGTGAGATGGAGTCACAGGGACCGAGAGAGACACAGGGACCGAGAGAGAGACACAGGGACCGAGAGAGAGACACAGGGACCGAGAGAGACACAGGGACCGAGAGAGAGACAGGGACCGATAGAGAGACACAGTGACCGAGAGAGACACAGGGACTGAGAAAGAGAAACACAGGGACCGAGAGAGAGACACAGGGACCGAGGGAGAGAGACACAGGGAACGAGAGAGAGAGACACAGGTACCGAGTGAGAGACACCGGGACTGACAGAGTCACAGGGACCGAGAGAGAGAGACACAGGGACTGAGAGAGACACAGGGACCGAGTGAGAGACACAGGGACTGAGCGAGTCACAGGGACCGAGAGAGTCACAGGGACCGAGAGAGTGACAGGGACCGAGTGAGACACAGGGACTCAGAGAGAGTCACAGGGACCGAGAGAGAGACAGGGACCGAGTGAGACACAGGGACCGAGAGTGTCACAGGGACCGAGAGAGAGACAGGGAGCGAGTGAGAGACACAATCGTCCGAGAGAGAAAGACAGGGAGCGAGAGAGAGACACATTGACCTAGAGAGACAGAGGGACCGAGTGAGACACAGCGACCGAGAGAGACACAGGGACCGAGAGAGAAACAGGGGTGAGAGGGAGACCCAGGGACCGAGAGAGACACAGGAACCGAGTGAGAAACAGCGACTGTGAGAGAAACAGGGACCGGGAGAGAGAGATACTGGGACCGAGAGAGACACAGGGACCGAGAGAGACACAGGGACCGGGAGAGAGAGACACAGGGACCGATAGAGTCACAGGGACCGAGTGAGACACAGCGACCGAGAGAGACACAGGGACCGAGAGAGAGAGACACAGGGACCGAGAGAGAGACACAGGGACCGAGGGTGAGAGACACAGGGAACGAGAGAGAGAGACACAGGGACCGAGTGAGAGACACAGGGACCGAGTGAGAGACAGAGGGACTGAGCGAGTCAAAGGGAACGAGAGAGAGACAGGGAGCGAGTGAGACACAGGGACCGAGAGAGAGACACAATCGTCCGAGAGAGAAAGACAGGGAGCGAGAGAGAGACACATGGACCGAGAGAGACAGAGGGACCGAGTGAGACACAGCGACCGAGAGAGACACAGGGACCGAGAGAGACACAGGGGTGAGAGGGAGACACAGGCACCGAGAGAGACACAGGAACCGAGTGAGACACAGGGACCGAGAGAGAGAGACAGGGACCGAGAGAGACACAGGGGTGAGAGGGGGACACAGGGACCGAGAGAGACACAGGAACCGAGAGAGACACAGCGACCGAGAGAGATACAGGGCCCGAGGGGGAGAGACACAGGGACCGAGAGAGACAGAGGGACCGAGAGAGAGACACAGTGACCGAGAGAAAGACACCGGGACAGAGAGAGAGACACAGGGACTGAGAGAGAGAGACAGGGACCGAGAGAGACACAGGGACCGAGAGAGAGACACAGGGACCGAGAGAGAGACACAGGGACCGAGAGAGACACAGGGACCGAGAGAGAGACAGGGACCGAGAGAGAGACACAGTGACTGAGAGAGACACAGGGACTGAGAAAGAGAAACACAGGGACCGAGAGAGAGACACAGGGACCGAGGGAGAGAGACACAGGGAACGAGAGAGAGAGACACAGGGACCGAGTGAGAGACACAGGGACTGAGAGAGTCACAGGGACCGAGAGAGAGAGACACAGGGACCGAGAGAGAAACACAGGGACCGAGTGAGAGACACAGGGACTGAGCGAGTCACAGGGACAGAGAGAGCGACAGGGACCGAGTGAGACACTAGGACTCAGAGAGAGTCACAGGGACCGAGAGAGTCACAGGGACCGAGAGAGAGACAGGGAGCGAGTGAGACACAGGGACCGAGAGAGGGACAGGGACCGAGTGAGAGTCACAGGGACCGAGAGAGAGACACAGGGACCGAGAGAGAGACTCAATCGTCCGAGAGAGAAAGACAGGGAGCGAGAGAGAGACACATTGACCGAGAGAGACAGAGGGACCGAGTGAGACACAGCGACCGAGAGAGACACAGGGACCGAGAGAGACACAGGAACCGAGTGAGAAACAGCGACTGTGAGAGAAACAGGGACCGGGAGAGAGAGACACTGGGACCGAGAGAGACACAGGGACCGGGAGAGAGAGACACAGGGACCGATAGAGTCACAGGGACCGAGTGAGACACAGCGACCGAGAGAGACACAGGGACCGAGAGAGAGACACAGGGACCGAGAGACACAGGGACCAAGAGAGACACAGGGACCGAAAGAGAGACACAGTGACCGAGAGAGAGACACCAGCACAGAGAGAGAGACACAGGGACTGAGAGAGAGAGAGACAGGGACTGGGAGAGACACTGGGACCGAGTGAGACACAGGGACCGAGAAAGACACAGGGAGCAAGAGAGAGACACAGGGAACGAGAGAGACACCGGGACCGAGTGAGACACAGGGATCGAGACAGAGACACGTACCGAGTGAGAGACACAGGGACAGAGTGAGAGACACAGGGACAGAGAGAGAGACACAGGGACCGAGAGAGAGACAGGGACCGAGAGAGAGACACAGGGACCGAGAGAGAGACACAGGGACCGAGAGAGACACAGGGACCGAGAGAGAGACAGGGACCGATAGAGAGACACAGTGACCGAGAGAGACACAGGGACTGAGAAAGAGAAACACAGGGACCGAGAGAGAGACACAGGGACCGAGGGAGAGAGACACAGGGAACGAGAGAGAGAGACACAGGTACCGAGTGAGAGACACCGGGACTGACAGAGTCACAGGGACCGAGAGAGAGAGACACAGGGACCGAGAGAGAGACACAGGTACCGAGTGAGAGACACCGGGACTGACAGAGTCACAGGGACCGAGAGAGAGACACAGGGACTGAGCGAGTCACAGGGACCGAGAGAGTCACAGGGACCGAGAGAGTGACAGGGACCGAGTGAGACACAGGGACTCAGAGAGAGTCACAGGGACCGAGAGTGTCACAGGGACCGAGAGAGAGACAGGGAGCGAGTGAGAGACACAATCGTCCGAGAGAGAAAGACAGGGAGCGAGAGAGAGACACATTGACCTAGAGAGACAGAGGGACCGAGTGAGACACAGCGACCGAGAGAGACACAGGGACCGAGAGAGAAACAGGGGTGAGAGGGAGACCCAGGGACCGAGAGAGACACAGGAACCGAGTGAGAAACAGCGACTGTGAGAGAAACAGGGACCGGGAGAGAGAGATACTGGGACCGAGAGAGACACAGGGACCGAGAGAGACACAGGGACCGGGAGAGAGAGACACAGGGACCGATAGAGTCACAGGGACCGAGTGAGACACAGCGACCGAGAGAGACACAGGGACCGAGAGAGAGAGACACAGGGACCGAGAGAGAGACACAGGGACCGAGGGTGAGAGACACAGGGAACGAGAGAGAGAGACACAGGACCGAGTGAGAGACACAGGGACCGAGTGAGAGACAGAGGGACTGAGCGAGTCAAAGGGAACGAGAGAGAGACAGGGAGCGAGTGAGACACAGGGACCGAGAGAGAGACACAATCGTCCGAGAGAGAAAGACAGGGAGCGAGAGAGAGACACATGGACCGAGAGAGACAGAGGGACCGAGTGAGACACAGCGACCAAGAGAGACACAGGGACCGAGAGAGACACAGGGGTGAGAGGGGGACACAGGGACCGAGAGAGACACAGGAACCGAGAGAGACACAGCGACCGAGAGAGATACAGGGCCCGAGGGGGAGAGACACAGGGACCGAGAGAGACAGAGGGACCGAGAGAGAGACACAGTGACCGAGAGAAAGACACCGGGACAGAGAGAGAGACACAGGGACTGAGAGAGAGAGACAGGGACCGAGAGAGACACAGGGACCGAGAGAGAGACACAGGGACCGAGAGAGAGACACAGGGACCGAGAGAGACACAGGGACCGAGAGAGAGACAGGGACCGAGAGAGAGACACAGTGACCGAGAGAGACACAGGGACTGAGAAAGAGAAACACAGGGACCGAGAGAGAGACACAGGGACCGAGGGAGAGAGACACAGGGAACGAGAGAGAGAGACACAGGGACCGAGTGAGAGACACAGGGACTGAGAGAGTCACAGGGACCGAGAGAGAGAGACACAGGGACCGAGAGAGAAACACAGGGACCGAGTGAGAGACACAGGGACTGAGCGAGTCACAGGGACAGAGAGAGCGACAGGGACCGAGTGAGACACTAGGACTCAGAGAGAGTCACAGGGACCGAGAGAGTCACAGGGACCGAGAGAGAGACAGGGAGCGAGTGAGACACAGGGACCGAGAGAGGGACAGGGACCGAGTGAGAGTCACAGGGACCGAGAGAGAGACTCAATCGTCCGAGAGAGAAAGACAGGGAGCGAGAGAGAGACACATTGACCGAGAGAGACAGAGGGACCGAGTGAGACACAGCGACCGAGAGAGACACAGGGACCGAGAGAGACACAGGAACCGAGTGAGAAACAGCGACTGTGAGAGAAACAGGGACCGGGAGAGAGAGACACTGGGACCGAGAGAGACACAGGGACCGGGAGAGAGAGACACAGGGACCGATAGAGTCACAGGGACCGAGTGAGACACAGCGACCGAGAGAGACACAGGGACCGAGAGAGAGACACAGGGACCGAGAGACACAGGGACCAAGAGAGACACAGGGACCGAAAGAGAGACACAGTGACCGAGAGAGAGACACCAGCACAGAGAGAGAGACACAGGGACTGAGAGAGAGAGAGACAGGGACTGGGAGAGACACTGGGACCGAGTGAGACACAGGGACCGAGAAAGACACAGGGAGCAAGAGAGAGACACAGGGAACGAGAGAGACACCGGGACCGAGTGAGACACAGGGATCGAGACAGAGACACGTACCGAGTGAGAGACACAGGGACAGAGTGAGAGACACAGGGACAGAGAGAGAGACACAGGGACCGAGAGAGAGACAGGGACCGAGAGAGAGACACAGGGACCGAGAGAGAGACACAGGGACCGAGTGAGACACAGAGACCGAGAGAGAGAGACAGGGTCCGAGAGAGAGAGACACAGGGACCGAGTGTGGCACAGGGACCGAGAGAGAGAGAAAGGGTCCGAGAGAGAGACACAGGGACCGAGAGAGAGACACAGGGACCGAGTGAGTCACAGGGACCGAGAGAGAGACACAGGGACCGAGAGAGAGAGACACAGGGACCGAGAGAGCCACAGGGACCGAGAGAGAGAGAGACACAGGGACCGAGAGAGAGACACAGGGACCGAGTGAGAGACACAGGGACTGAGCGATTCACAGGGACCGAGAGAGTCACAAGGACCGAGAGAGAGACACAGTGACCGAGAGAGAGACACAGGGACCGAGAGAGAGAAACAGGGACCGAGAGAGAGAGACAGGGACCGAGAGAGACACAGGGACTGAGAGAGACACAGGGTCCGAGAGAGAGACACAGGCACCGAGAGACAGACACAGGGACTGAGAGAGAGAGACACAGGGACTGAGAGAGTGACACAGGGACCAAGAGAGACACCAGGACCGAGAGAGACACAGAGGTGAGAGAGAGATACAGGGACGGAGAGATACACAGGGACCAAGAGAGACACAGGGACCGAGAGAGAGACACAGTGACCGAGAGAGAGACACCAGCACAGAGAGAGAGACACAGGGAATGAGAGAGAGAGACAGGGACCGGGAGAGATACAGGGAACGAGAGAGAGAGACACAGGGATCGAGTGAGAGACACAGGGACTGAGAGAGTCACAGGGACCGAGAGAGACACAGGGACCGATAGAGAGACACAGGAACCGAGAGAGAGACACAGGGACCGAGAAAGACACAGGGACTGAGAGAGTTACAGGAACCGAGAGAGAGACACAGGGACTGAGATAGAGACACAGGGACGGAGAGAGAGACACAGTGGTGAGAGAGAGATACAGGGACCGAGAGAGACAGAGGGACCGAGAGAGAGACACAGGGACCGAGTGAGACACAGGGACCGAGAGAGAGAGACAGGGTCCGAGAGAGAGAGACACAGGGACCGAGTGAGACACAGGGACCGAGAGAGAGGGACAGGGCCCGAGAGAGAGACACAGGGACCGAGAGAGAGACACAGGGACCGAGTGAGTCACAGGGACCGAGAGAGTGAAAGGGACCGAGTGAGACACAGAGACCCAGAGAGAGTCACAGGGACCGACAGAGACACTGAAACTGAGAGAGAGAGTCAGGGAGCGAGAGAGACACAGTGACCGAGAGAGACACAGGAACCGAGAGAGAGACAGTGACCGAGAGAGACACAGGGACTGAGAAAGAGAGACACAGGGACCGAGAGAGAGACACAAGGACCGAGAGAGATACAGGGACCGAGTGAGACACAGGGGTGAGAGGGAGACACAGGGACCGAGAGAGACACAGGGACCGAGTGAGACACAGCGACCGAGAGAGACACAGGGACCGAGAGAGAGAGACACAGGGACCGAGAGAGAGACACAGGGACCGAGGGAGAGAGACACAGGGAACGAGAGAGAGAGACACAGGGACCGAGTGAGAGACACAGGGACTGAGAGAGTCACAGGGACCGAGAGAGAGAGACACAGGGACCGAGAGAGAGACACAGGGACCGAGTGAGAGACACAGGGACTGAGCGAGTCACAGGGACCGAGAGAGTCACAGGGACCGAGAGAGTGACAGGGACCGAGTGAGACACAGGGACCCAGAGAGAGTCACAGGGACCGAGAGAGTCAAAGGGACCGAGAGAGAGACAGGGACCGAGTGAGAGTCACAGGGACCAAGTGAGACACAGGGACCGAGAGAGAGACACAATCGTCCGAGAGAGAAAGACAGGGAGCGAGAGAGAGACACATGGACCGAGAGAGACAGAGGGACCGAGTGAGACACAGCGACCGAGAGAGACACAGGGACCGAGAGAGACACAGGGGTGAGAGGGAGACACAGGGACCGAGAGAGACACAGGAACCGAGTGAGACACAGCGACCGAGAGAGACACAGGGACCGGGAGAGAGAGAGACACTGGGACCGAGAGAGACACAGGGCCCGAGGGGGAGAGACACAGGGACCGAGAGAGACAGAGGGACCGAGAGAGACACTGGGACCGGGAGAGAGAGACACTGGGACCGAGAGAGACACAGGGACCGAGAGAGAGAAACAGTGACTGAGAGAGAGACACCAGCACAGAGAGAGAGACACAGGGACTGAGAGAGAGAGACAGGGACCGGGAGAGACACAGGGACCGAGTGAGACACAGGGATCGAGACAGAGACACGTACCGAGTGAGAGACACAGGGACAGAGTGAGAGACACAGGGACAGAGAGAGAGACACAGGGACCGAGAGAGAGACAGGGACCGAGAGAGAGACACAGGGACCGAGAGAGAGACACAGGGACCGAGTGAGACACAGGGACCGAGAGAGAGAGACAGGGTCCGAGAGAGAGAGACACAGGGACCGAGTGTGGCACATGGACCGAGAGAGAGAGAAAGGGTCCGAGAGAGAGACACAGGGACCGAGAGAGAGACACAGGGACCGAGTGAGTCACAGGGACCGAGAGAGAGACACAGGGACCGAGAGAGAGAGACACAGGGACCGAGAGAGCCACAGGGACCGAGAGAGAGAGAGACACAGGGACCGAGAGAGAGACACAGGGACCGAGTGAGAGACACAGGGACTGAGCGATTCACAGGGACCGAGAGAGTCACAAGGACCGAGAGAGAGACACAGTGACCGAGAGAGAGACACAGGGACCGAGAGAGAGAAACAGGGACCGAGAGAGAGAGACAGGGACCGAGAGAGACACAGGGACTGAGAGAGACACAGGGTCCGAGAGAGAGACACAGGCACCGAGAGACAGACACAGGGACTGAGAGAGAGAGACACAGGGACTGAGAGAGTGACACAGGGACCAAGAGAGACACCAGGACCGAGAGAGACACAGAGGTGAGAGAGAGATACAGGGACGGAGAGATACACAGGGACCAAGAGAGACACAGGGACCGAGAGAGAGACACAGTGACCGAGAGAGAGACACCAGCACAGAGAGAGAGACACAGGGAATGAGAGAGAGAGACAGGGACCGGGAGAGATACAGGGAACGAGAGAGAGAGACACAGGGACCGAGTGAGAGACACAGGGACTGAGAGAGTCACAGGGACCGAGAGAGACACAGGGACCGATAGAGAGACACAGGAACCGAGAGAGAGACACAGGGACCGAGAAAGACACAGGGACTGAGAGAGTTACAGGAACCGAGAGAGAGACACAGGGACTGAGATAGAGACACAGGGACGGAGAGAGAGACACAGTGGTGAGAGAGAGATACAGGGACCGAGAGAGACAGAGGGACCGAGAGAGAGACACAGGGACCGAGTGAGACACAGGGACCGAGAGAGAGAGACAGGGTCCGAGAGAGAGAGACACAGGGACCGAGTGAGACACAGGGACCGAGAGAGAGGGACAGGGCCCGAGAGAGAGACACAGGGACCGAGAGAGAGACACAGGGACCGAGTGAGTCACAGGGACCGAGAGAGTGAAAGGGACCGAGTGAGACACAGAGACCCAGAGAGAGTCACAGGGACCGACAGAGACACTGAAACTGAGAGAGAGAGTCAGGGAGCGAGAGAGACACAGTGACCGAGAGAGACACAGGAACCGAGAGAGAGACAGTGACCGAGAGAGACACAGGGACTGAGAAAGAGAGACACAGGGACCGAGAGAGAGACACAAGGACCGAGAGAGATACAGGGACCGAGTGAGACACAGGGGTGAGAGGGAGACACAGGGACCGAGAGAGACACAGGGACCGAGTGAGACACAGCGACCGAGAGAGACACAGGGACCGAGAGAGAGAGACACAGGGACCGAGAGAGAGACACAGGGACCGAGGGAGAGAGACACAGGGAACGAGAGAGAGAGACACAGGGACCGAGTGAGAGACACAGGGACTGAGAGAGTCACAGGGACCGAGAGAGAGAGACACAGGGACCGAGAGAGAGACACAGGGACCGAGTGAGAGACACAGGGACTGAGCGAGTCACAGGGACCGAGAGAGTCACAGGGACCGAGAGAGTGACAGGGACCGAGTGAGACACAGGGACCCAGAGAGAGTCACAGGGACCGAGAGAGTCAAAGGGACCGAGAGAGAGACAGGGACCGAGTGAGAGTCACAGGGACCAAGTGAGACACAGGGACCGAGAGAGAGACACAATCGTCCGAGAGAGAAAGACAGGGAGCGAGAGAGAGACACATGGACCGAGAGAGACAGAGGGACCGAGTGAGACACAGCGACCGAGAGAGACACAGGGACCGAGAGAGACACAGGGGTGAGAGGGAGACACAGGCACCGAGAGAGACACAGGAACCGAGTGAGACACAGCGACCGAGAGAGACACAGGGACCGGGAGAGAGAGAGACACTGGGACCGAGAGAGACACAGGGCCCGAGGGGGAGAGACACAGGGACCGAGAGAGACAGAGGGACCGAGAGAGACACTGGGACCGGGAGAGAGAGACACTGGGACCGAGAGAGACACAGGGACCGAGAGAGAGAAACAGTGACTGAGAGAGAGACACCAGCACAGAGAGAGAGACACAGGGACTGAGAGAGAGAGACAGGGACCGGGAGAGACACAGGGACCGAGTGAGACACAGGGATCGAGACAGAGACACGTACCGAGTGAGAGACACAGGGACAGAGTGAGAGACACAGGGACAGAGAGAGAGACACAGGGACCGAGAGAGAGACAGGGACCGAGAGAGAGACACAGGAACCGAGAGAGAGACACAGGGACCGAGTGAGACACAGGGACCGAGAGAGAGAGACAGGGTCCGAGAGAGAGAGACACAGGGACCGAGTGAGAGACACAGGGACTGAGAGAGTCACAGGGACCGAGAGAGAGAGACACAGGGACCGAGAGAGAAACACAGGGACCGAGTGAGAGACACAGGGACTGAGCGAGTCACAGGGACCGAGAGAGCGACAGGGACCGAGTGAGACACTGGGACTCAGAGAGAGTCACAGGGACCGAGAGAGTCACAGGGACCGAGAGAGAGACACAGGGACTGAGAGAGTCACAGGGACCGAGAGAGAGAGACACAGGGACCGAGAGAGAGACACAGGGACCGAGTGAGAGACACAGGGACTGAGCGAGTCACAGGGACCGAGAGAGTCACAGGGACCGAGAGAGTGACAGGGACCGAGTGAGACACAGGGACCCAGAGAGAGTCACAGGGACCGAGAGAGTCACAGGGACCGAGAGAGAGACAGGAACCGAGTGAGAGTCACTGGGACCGAGTGAGACACAGGGACCGAGAGAGAGACACAATCGTCCGAGAGAGAAAGACAGGGAGCGAGAGAGAGACACATGGACCGAGAGAGACAGAGGGACCGAGTGAGACACAGCGACCGAGAGAGACACAGGGACCGAGAGAGACACAGGGGTGAGAGGGAGACACAGGGACCGAGAGAGACACAGGAACCGAGTGAGACACAGCGACCGAGAGAGACACAGGGACAGGGAGAGAGAGACACTGGGACCGAGAGAGACACAGGGCCCGAGGGGAGAGACACAGGGACCGAGAGAGACAGAGGGACCGAGAGAGACACTGGGACCGGGAGAGAGAGACACTGGGACCGAGAGAGACACAGGGACCGAGAGAGAGAAACAGTGACTGAGAGAGAGACACCAGCACAGAGAGAGAGACACAGGGACTGAGAGAGAGAGACAGGGACCGGGAGAGACACAGGGACCGAGTGAGACACAGGGATCGAGACAGAGACACGTACTGAGTGAGAGACACAGGGACAGAGTGAGAGACAGAGGGACAGAGAGAGAGACACAGGGACCGAGAGAGAGACAGGGACCGAGAGAGAGACACAGGGACCGAGAGAGAGACACAGGGACCGAGTGAGACACAGGGACCGAGAGAGAGAGACAGGGTCCGAGAGAGAGAAACACAGGGACCGAGTGAGAAACAGGGACCGAGAGAGAGAGACAGGGTCCGAGAGAGAGACACAGGGACCGAGAGAGAGACACAGGGACCGAGTGAGTCACAGGGACCGAGAGAGAGATATAGGTTCCGAGAGAGAGAGACACAGGGACTGAGAGAGACACAGGGACCGAGAGAGAGACACAGGGACCGAGAGAGACACAGGGACCGAGAGAGAGAGACACAGGGACCGAGAGAGCCACAGGGACCGAGAGAGAGAGAGACACAGGGACCGAGAGAGAGACACAGGGACCGAGTGAGAGACACAGGGACTGAGCGAGTCACAGGGACCGAGAGAGTCACAGGGACCGAGAGAGAGACACAGTGACCGAGAGAGAGACACAGGGACCGAGAGAGAGAAGCAGGGACCGAGAGAGAGAGACAGGGACCGAGAGAGACACAGGGACTGACAGAGACACAGGGTCCGAGAGAGAGAGACAGGGTCCGAGAGAGAGAGACACAGGGACCGAGTGAGACACAGTCACCGAGAGAGAGACACAGGGGCCGAGTGAGTCACAGGGACCGAGATAGAGAGACAGGGTCCGAGAGAGAGAGAGAGACACAGGGACCGAGTGAGACACAGGGACCGAGAGAGTGAAAGGGACCGAGTGAGACACAGAGACCCAGAGAGAGTCACAGGGACCGACAGAGACACTGAAACTGAGAGAGAGAGTCAGGGAGCGAGTGAGACACAGGGACCGAGAGAGACACAGGGACCGAGAGAGAGACAGGGACCGAGAGAGAGACACAGTGACCGAGAGAGACACAGGGACCGAGAGAGAGACACAGTGACCGAGAGAGACACAGGGACCGAGAGAGAGACACAGTGACCGAGAGAGACACAGGGACCGAGAGAGAGACAGTGACCAAGAGAGACACGGACTGAGAAAGAGAGAGACACAGGGACCGAGAGAGAGACACAGGGACCGAGAGGGACACAGAGACCGAGTGAGTGACACAGGGACCGAGAGAGAGACACAGGGACCGAGAGAGACACAGGGACCGAGAGAGACATAGGGACCGAGTGAGTGACACAGGGACCGAGAGAGAGACACAGGGACCGAGAGAGAGACACAGGGACCGAGAGAGAGACACAGGGACCGACAGAGACATAGGGACCGAGTGAGTGACACAGGGACCGAGAGAGAGACACAGGGACCGAGTGAGAGACACAGGGACCGAGAGAGAGACGGGACCGAGAGAGAGAGACAGGGACCGAGAGAGAGACACAGGGACCGAGGGAGAGAGACAGGGACCGAGGGAGAGACACAGGGAACGAGAGAGAGAGAGACACGGGACCGAGTGAGAGAAACAGGGACTGAGAGAGTCACAGGGACTGAGAGAGAGAGACACAGGGACCGAGAGAGAGACACAGAGACCGAGAGAGACACAGGGACTGAGATTGACATAGGGATCGAGAGAGACACAGGGACCTGAGAGAGAGACAGGGACCAGAGAGAGAGCACACAGGGACCGAGACAGACACAGGGACTGAGAGAGAGACACAGGGACCGAGAGAGACACAGGGGCCGAGTGACACACAGGTACCGAGTGAGACACAGGGACTGAGAGAAACACGAGGACCGAGAGAGAGAGACACAGGGACCGAGAGAGACACAGGGTCTGAGAGAGAGACACTGGGACCGAGAGAGAGACACAGGGACTGAGAGAGAGACACAGGGACTGAGAGCGAGACAGGGACCGAGAGAGACACAGGGGCCGAGTGACACACAGGCACCGAGAGAGAGAGACACAGGGACAGAGAGAGACGCAGAGAGCAAGAGAGAGACACCGGGACCGAGAGAGACACAGGGACCGAGAGAGAGACAGGGACCGAGAGAGAGAGAGACACAGGGACCAACAGAGAGACACAGGGACCGAGAGAGAGACACAGGGTCCTAGAGAATGACTCAGGGACCGAGAGAGAGACACAGGGACCGAGAGAGAGACACAGGGACCGAGAGAGACACAGGGGCCGAGTGACACACAGGGACCGAGAGAGAGACAGGGACCGAGAGAGAGACAGAGGGACCGAGAGAGAAACAGGGACCGAGTGAGACACAGAGACCGAGACAGGGAGCAAGAGAGAGACACAGGGAACGAGAGAGACACCGGGACCGAGTGAGACACAGGGACCGAGACAGAGACACGTACCGAGTGAGAGACACAGGGACAGAGTGAGAGACACAGGGACAGAGAGAGAGAGACACAGGGACCGAGAGAGAGACAGGGACCAAGAGAGAGACACAGGGACCGAGAGAGAGACACAGGGACCGAGTGAGACACAGGGACCGAGAGAGAGAGACAGGGTCCGAGAGAGAGAGACACAGGGACCGAGTGAGACACAGGGACCGAGAGAGAGAGACAGTGTCCGAGAGAGAGACATAGGGACCGAGAGAGAGACACAGGGACCGAGTGAGTCACAGGGACCGAGAGAGAGAGACAGGGTCCGAGAGAGAGAGACACAGGGACCGAGAGAGACACAGGGACCGAGAGAGAGACACAGGGACCGAGAGAGACACATGGACCGAGAAAGAGAGACACAGGGACCGAGAGAGCCACAGGGACTGAGAGAGAGAGAGACACAGGGACCGAGAGAGAGACACAGGGACCGAGTCAGAGACACAGGGACTGAGCGAGTCACAGGGACCGAGAGGGTCACAGGGACCGAGAGAGAGACACAGTGACCGAGAGAGAGACACAGGGACCGAGAGAGAGACACAGGGACCGAGAGAGAGAGACAGGGACCGAGAGAGACACAGGGACTGAGAGAGACACAGGGTCCGAGAGAGAGACACAGGCACCGAGAGACAGACACAGGGACTGAGAGAGAGAGACACAGGGACTGAGAGAGAGACACAGGGACCAAGAGAGACACCAGGACCGAGAGAGAGACACAGAGGTGAGAGAGAGATACAGGGACCGACAGAGACACAGGGACCAAGAGAGACACAGGGACCGAGAGAGCGACACAGTGACCGAGAGAGAGACACCAGCACAGAGAGAGAGACACAGGGACTGAGAGAGAGAGACAGGGACCGGGAGAGACACAGGGACCGAGTGAGACACAGGGACCGAGAAAGACACAGGGAGCAAGAGAGAGACACAGAGAACGAGAGAGACACACGGACCGAGACAGAGACACGTACCGAGTGAGAGAGACAGGGACAAAGAGAGAGACACAGGGACCGAGAGAGAGAGACACTGGGACCGAGAGAGACAGAGGGACCGAGTGAGACACAGCGACCGAGAGAGACACATGGACCGAGAGAGAGACTGGGACCGAGAGAGAGACACAGTGACCGAGAGAGACACGGACTGAGAGAGAGAGAGACACAGGGACCGAGAGAGAGACACAAGGACCGAGAGAGAAACAGGGACCAATTGAGACACAGGGGTGAGAGGGAGACACAGGGACCGAGAGAGAAACAGGGACCGAGTGAGAGAGACACATGGACCGAGAGAGACAGAGGGACCGAGTGAGACACAGCGACCGAGAGAGACACAGGGACCGAGAGAGACACAGGGGTGAGAGGGAGACACAGGGACCGAGAGAGACACAGGAACCGAGTCAGACACAGCGACCGAGAGAGACACAGGGACCGGGAGAGAGAGACACTGGGACCGAGAGAGAGACACAAGGACCGAGAGAGAAACAGGGACCGATTGAGACACAGGGGTGAGATGGAGTCACAGGGACCGAGAGAGACACAGGGACCGAGAGAGAGACACAGGGACCGAGAGAGAGACACAGGGACCGAGAGAGACACAGGGACCGAGAGAGAGACAGGGACCGATAGAGAGACACAGGGACCGAGAGAGAGACACAGGGACTGAGAAAGAGAAACACAGGGACCGAGAGAGAGACACAGGGACCGAGGGAGAGAGACACAGGGAACGAGAGAGAGAGACACAGGGACCGAGTGAGAGACACAGGGACTGACAGAGTCACAGGGACCGAGAGAGAGAGACACAGGGACCGAGAGAGAGACACAGGGACCGAGTGAGAGACACAGGGACTGAGCGAGTCACAGGGACCGAGAGAGTCACAGGGACCGAGAGAGTGACAGGGACCGAGTGAGACACAGGGACTCAGAGAGAGTCACAGGGACCGAGAGTGTCACAGGGACCGAGAGAGAGACAGGGAGCGAGTGAGAGACACAATCGTCCGAGAGAGAAAGACAGGGAGCGAGAGAGAGACACATTGACCTAGAGAGACAGAGGGACCGAGTGAGACACAGCGACCGAGAGAGACACAGGGACCGAGAGAGAAACAGGGGTGAGAGGGAGACCCAGGGACCGAGAGAGACACAGGAACCGAGTGAGAAACAGCGACTGTGAGAGAAACAGGGACCGGGAGAGAGAGATACTGGGACCGAGAGAGACACAGGGACCGAGAGAGACACAGGGACCGGGAGAGAGAGACACAGGGACCGATAGAGTCACAGGGACCGAGTGAGACACAGCGACCGTGAGAGACACAGGGACCGAGAGAGAGAGACACAGGGACCGAGGGTGAGAGACACAGGGAACGAGAGAGAGAGACACAGGGACCGAGTGAGAGACACAGGGACCGAGTGAGAGACAGAGGGACTGAGCGAGTCAAAGGGAACGAGAGAGAGACAGGGAGCGAGTGAGACACAGGGACCGAGAGAGAGACACAATCGTCCGAGAGAGAAAGACAGGGAGCGAGAGAGAGACACATGGACCGAGAGAGACAGAGGGACCGAGTGAGACACAGCGACCAAGAGAGACACAGGGACCGAGAGAGACACAGGGGTGAGAGGGGGACACAGGGACCGAGAGAGACACAGGAACCGAGTGAGACACAGCGACCGAGAGAGATACAGGGCCCGAGGGGGAGAGACACAGGGACCGAGAGAGACAGAGGGACCGAGAGAGAGACACAGTGACCGAGAGAAAGACACCGGGACAGAGAGAGAGACACAGGGACTGAGAGAGAGAGACAGGGACCGAGAGAGACACAGGGACCGAGAGAGAGACACAGGGACCGAGAGAGAGACACAGGGACCGAGAGAGACACAGGGACCGAGAGAGAGACAGGGACCGAGAGAGAGACACAGTGACCGAGAGAGACACAGGGACTGAGAAAGAGAAACACAGGGACCGAGAGAGAGACACAGGGACCGAGGGAGAGAGACACAGGGAACGAGAGAGAGAGACACAGGGACCGAGTGAGAGACACAGGGACTGAGAGAGTCACAGGGACCGAGAGAGAGAGACACAGGGACCGAGAGAGAAACACAGGGACCGAGTGAGAGACACAGGGACTGAGCGAGTCACAGGGACAGAGAGAGCGACAGGGACCGAGTGAGACACTAGGACTCAGAGAGAGTCACAGGGACCGAGAGAGTCACAGGGACCGAGAGAGAGACAGGGAGCGAGTGAGACACAGGGACCGAGAGAGGGACAGGGACCGAGTGAGAGTCACAGGGACCGAGAGAGAGACTCAATCGTCCGAGAGAGAAAGACAGGGAGCGAGAGAGAGACACATGGACCGAGAGAGACAGAGGGACCGAGTGAGACACAGCGACCGAGAGAGACACAGGGACCGAGAGAGACACAGGAACCGAGTGAGAAACAGCGACCGAGAGAGACACAGGGACCGGGAGAGAGAGACACAGGGACCGATAGAGTCACAGGGACCGAGTGAGACACAGCGACCGAGAGAGACACAGGGACCGAGAGAGAGACACAGGGACCGAGAGACACAGGGACCAAGAGAGACACAGGGACCGAAAGAGAGACACAGTGACCGAGAGAGAGACACCAGCACAGAGAGAGAGACACAGGGACTGAGAGAGAGAGAGACAGGGACTGGGAGAGACACTGGGACCGAGTGAGACACAGGGACCGAGAAAGACACAGGGAGCAAGAGAGAGACACAGGGAACGAGAGAGACACCGGGACCGAGTGAGACACAGGGATCGAGACAGAGACACGTACCGAGTGAGAGACACAGGGACAGAGTGAGAGACACAGGGACAGAGAGAGAGACACAGGGACCGAGAGAGAGACAGGGACCGAGAGAGAGACACAGGGACCGAGAGAGAGACACAGGGACCGAGTGAGACACAGGGACCGAGAGAGAGAGACAGGGTCCGAGAGAGAGAGACACAGGGACCGAGTGTGGCACAGGGACCGAGAGAGAGAGAAAGGGTCCGAGAGAGAGACACAGGGACCGAGAGAGAGACACAGGGACCGAGTGAGTCACAGGGACCGAGAGAGAGACACAGGGACCGAGAGAGAGAGACACAGGGACCGAGAGAGCCACAGGGACCGAGAGAGAGAGAGACACAGGGACCGAGAGAGAGACACAGGGACCGAGTGAGAGACACAGGGACTGAGCGATTCACAGGGACCGAGAGAGTCACAAGGACCGAGAGAGAGACACAGTGACCGAGAGAGAGACACAGGGACCGAGAGAGAGAAACAGGGACCGAGAGAGAGAGACAGGGACCGAGAGAGACACAGGGACTGAGAGAGACACAGGGTCCGAGAGAGAGACACAGGCACCGAGAGACAGACACAGGGACTGAGAGAGAGAGACACAGGGACTGAGAGAGTGACACAGGGACCAAGAGAGACACCAGGACCGAGAGAGACACAGAGGTGAGAGAGAGATACAGGGACGGAGAGATACACAGGGACCAAGAGAGACACAGGGACCGAGAGAGAGACACAGTGACCGAGAGAGAGACACCAGCACAGAGAGAGAGACACAGGGAATGAGAGAGAGAGACAGGGACCGGGAGAGATACAGGGAACGAGAGAGAGAGACACAGGGACCGAGTGAGAGACACAGGGACTGAGAGAGTCACAGGGACCGAGAGAGACACAGGGACCGATAGAGAGACACAGGAACCGAGAGAGAGACACAGGGACCGAGAAAGACACAGGGACTGAGAGAGTTACAGGAACCGAGAGAGAGACACAGGGACTGAGATAGAGACACAGGGACGGAGAGAGAGACACAGTGGTGAGAGAGAGATACAGGGACCGAGAGAGACAGAGGGACCGAGAGAGAGACACAGGGACCGAGTGAGACACAGGGACCGAGAGAGAGAGACAGGGTCCGAGAGAGAGAGACACAGGGACCGAGTGAGACACAGGGACCGAGAGAGAGGGACAGGGCCCGAGAGAGAGACACAGGGACCGAGAGAGAGACACAGGGACCGAGTGAGTCACAGGGACCGAGAGAGTGAAAGGGACCGAGTGAGACACAGAGACCCAGAGAGAGTCACAGGGACCGACAGAGACACTGAAACTGAGAGAGAGAGTCAGGGAGCGAGAGAGACACAGTGACCGAGAGAGACACAGGAACCGAGAGAGAGACAGTGACCGAGAGAGACACAGGGACTGAGAAAGAGAGACACAGGGACCGAGAGAGAGACACAAGGACCGAGAGAGATACAGGGACCGAGTGAGACACAGGGGTGAGAGGGAGACACAGGGACCGAGAGAGACACAGGGACCGAGTGAGACACAGCGACCGAGAGAGACACAGGGACCGAGAGAGAGAGACACAGGGACCGAGAGAGAGACACAGGGACCGAGGGAGAGAGACACAGGGAACGAGAGAGAGAGAGACACAGGGACCGAGTGAGAGACACAGGGACTGAGAGAGTCACAGGGACCGAGAGAGAGAGACACAGGGACCGAGAGAGAGACACAGGGACCGAGTGAGAGACACAGGGACTGAGCGAGTCACAGGGACCGAGAGAGTCACAGGGACCGAGAGAGTGACAGGGACCGAGTGAGACACAGGGACCCAGAGAGAGTCACAGGGACCGAGAGAGTCAAAGGGACCGAGAGAGAGACAGGGACCGAGTGAGAGTCACAGGGACCAAGTGAGACACAGGGACCGAGAGAGAGACACAATCGTCCGAGAGAGAAAGACAGGGAGCGAGAGAGAGACACATGGACCGAGAGAGACAGAGGGACCGAGTGAGACACAGCGACCGAGAGAGACACAGGGACCGAGAGAGACACAGGGGTGAGAGGGAGACACAGGGACCGAGAGAGACACAGGAACCGAGTGAGACACAGCGACCGAGAGAGACACAGGGACCGGGAGAGAGAGAGACACTGGGACCGAGAGAGACACAGGGCCCGAGGGGGAGAGACACAGGGACCGAGAGAGACAGAGGGACCGAGAGAGACACTGGGACCGGGAGAGAGAGACACTGGGACCGAGAGAGACACAGGGACCGAGAGAGAGAAACAGTGACTGAGAGAGAGACACCAGCACAGAGAGAGAGACACAGGGACTGAGAGAGAGAGACAGGGACCGGGAGAGACACAGGGACCGAGTGAGACACAGGGATCGAGACAGAGACACGTACCGAGTGAGAGACACAGGGACAGAGTGAGAGACACAGGGACAGAGAGAGAGACACAGGGACCGAGAGAGAGACAGGGACCGAGAGAGAGACACAGGAACCGAGAGAGAGACACAGGGACCGAGTGAGACACAGGGACCGAGAGAGAGAGACAGGGTCCGAGAGAGAGAGACACAGGGACCGAGTGAGAGACACAGGGACTGAGAGAGTCACAGGGACCGAGAGAGAGAGACACAGGGACCGAGAGAGAAACACAGGGACCGAGTGAGAGACACAGGGACTGAGCGAGTCACAGGGACCGAGAGAGCGACAGGGACCGAGTGAGACACTGGGACTCAGAGAGAGTCACAGGGACCGAGAGAGTCACAGGGACCGAGAGAGAGACAGGGAGCGAGTGAGACACAGGGACCGAGAGAGGGACAGGGACCGAGTGAGAGTCACAGGGACCGAGAGAGAGACTCAATCGTCCGAGAGAGAAAGACAGGGAGCGAGAGAGAGACACATTGACCGAGAGAGACAGAGGGACCGAGTGAGACACAGCGACCGAGAGAGACACAGGGACCGAGAGAGTCACAGGGACCGAGTGAGACACAGCGACCGAGAGAGACACAGGGACCGAGAGAGAGACACAGGGACCGAGAGACACAGGGACCAAGAGAGACACAGGGACCGAAAGAGAGACACAGTGACCGAGAGAGAGACACCAGCACAGAGAGAGAGACACAGGGACTGAGAGAGAGAGAGACAGGGACTGGGAGAGACACTGGGACCGAGTGAGACACAGGGACCGAGAAAGACACAGGGAGCAAGAGAGAGACACAGGGAACGAGAGAGACACCGGGACCGAGTGAGACACAGGGATCGAGACAGAGACACGTACCGAGTGAGAGACACAGGGACAGAGTGAGAGACACAGGGACAGAGAGAGAGACACAGGGACCGAGAGAGAGACAGGGACCGAGAGAGAGACACAGGGACCGAGAGAGAGACACAGGGACCGAGTGAGACACAGGGACCGAGAGAGAGAGACAGGGTCCGAGAGAGAGAGACACAGGGACCGAGTGTGGCACAGGGACCGAGAGAGAGAGAAAGGGTCCGAGAGAGAGACACAGGGACCGAGAGAGAGACAGGGACCGAGAGCGCGACACAGGGACCGAGAGAGAGAGACACAGGGACCGAGAGAGCCACAGGGACCGAGAGAGAGAGAGACACAGGGACCGAGAGAGAGACACAGGGACCGAGTGAGAGACACAGGGACTGAGCGATTCACAGGGACCGAGAGAGTCACAAGGACCGAGAGAGAGACACAGTGACCGAGAGAGAGACACAGGGACCGAGAGAGAGAAACAGGGACCGAGAGAGAGAGACAGGGACCGAGAGAGACACAGGGACTGAGAGAGACACAGGGTCCGAGAGAGAGACACAGGCACCGAGAGACAGACACAGGGACTGAGAGAGAGAGACACAGGGACTGAGAGAGTGACACAGGCACCAAGAGAGACACCAGGACCGAGAGAGACACAGAGGTGAGAGAGAGATACAGGGACGGAGAGATACACAGGGACCAAGAGAGACACAGGGACCGGGAGAGAGACACAGTGACCGAGAGAGAGACACCAGCACAGAGAGAGAGACACAGGGACTGAGAGAGAGAGACAGGGACCGGGAGAGATACAGGGAACGAGAGAGAGAGACACAGGGACCGAGTGAGAGACACAGGGACTGAGAGAGTCACAGGGACCGAGAGAGACACAGGGACCGATAGAGAGACACAGGAACCGAGAGAGAGACACAGGGACCGAGAAAGACACAGGGACTGAGAGAGTTACAGGAACCGAGAGAGAGACACAGGGACTGAGATAGAGACACAGGGACGGAGAGAGAGCCACAGTGGTGAGAGAGAGATACAGGGACCGAGAGAGACAGAGGGACCGAGAGAGAGACACAGGGACCGAGTGAGACACAGGGACCGAGAGAGAGAGACAGGGTCCGAGAGAGAGAGACACAGGGACCGAGTGAGACACAGGGACCGAGAGAGAGGGACAGGGCCCGAGAGAGAGACACAGGGACCGAGAGAGAGACACAGGGACCGAGTGAGTCACAGGGACCGAGATAGAGAGACAGGGTCCGAGAGAGAGAGACACAGGGACCGAGTGAGACGCAGGGACCGAGAGAGTGAAAGGGACCGAGTGAGACACAGAGACCCAGAGAGAGTCACAGGGACCGACAGAGACACTGAAACTGAGAGAGAGAGTCAGGGAGCGAGAGAGACACAGTGACCGAGAGAGACACAGGAACCGAGAGAGAGACAGTGACCGAGAGAGACACAGGGACTGAGAAAGAGAGACACAGGGACCGAGAGAGAGACACAAGGACCGAGAGAGATACAGGGACCGAGTGAGACACAGGGGTGAGAGGGAGACACAGGGACCGAGAGAGACACAGGGACCGAGTGAGACACAGCGACCGAGAGAGACACAGGGACCGAGAGAGAGAGACACAGGGACCGAGAGAGAGACACAGGGACCGAGGGAGAGAGACACAGGGAACGAGAGAGAGAGACACAGGGACCGAGTGAGAGACACAGGGACTGAGAGAGTCACAGGGACCGAGAGAGAGAGACACAGGGACCGAGAGAGAGAAACAGGGACCGAGTGAGAGACACAGGGACTGAGCGAGTCACAGGGACCGAGAGAGTCACAAGGACCGAGAGAGAGACACAGGGACCGAGAGAGTGACAGGGACCGAGTGAGACACAGGGACCCAGAGAGAGTCACAGGGACCGAGAGAGAGACACAGGGACCGAGAGAGAGACAGGGACCGAGTGAGAGTCACAGGGACCAAGTGAGACACAGGGACCGAGAGAGAGACACAATCGTCCGAGAGAGAAAGACAGGGAGCGAGAGAGACACAGGGACCGAGAGAGACACAGGGACCGAGTGAGACACAGCGACCGAGAGAGACACAGGGACCGGGAGAGAGAGAGACACTGGGACCGAGAGAGACACAGGGCCCGAGGGGGAGAGACACAGGGACTGAGAGAGACAGAGGGACCGAGAGAGACACTGGGACCGGGAGAGAGAGACACTGGGACCGAGAGAGACACAGGGACCGAGAGAGAGAGACAGGGACCGGGAGAGACACAGGGACCGAGTGAGACACAGGGATCGAGACAGAGACACGTACCGAGTGAGAGACACAGGGACAGAGTGAGAGACACAGGGACAGAGAGAGAGACACAGGGACCGAGAGAGAGACAGGGACCGAGAGAGAGACACAGGGACCGAGTGAGACACAGGGACCGAGAGAGAGAGACAGGGTCCGAGAGAGAGAAACACAGGGACTGAGTGAGAAACTGGGACCGAGAGAGAGAGACAGGGTCCGAGAGAGAGACACAGGGACCGAGAGAGAGACACAGGGACCGAGTGTGTCACAGGGACCGAGAGAGAGATATAGGGTCCGAGAGAGAGAGACACAGGGACCGAGAGAGACACAGGGACCGAGAGAGAGACACAGGGACCGAGAGAGACACAGGGACCGAGAGAGAGAGACACAGGGACCGAGAGAGCCACAGGGACCGAGAGAGAGAGAGACACAGGGACCGAGAGAGAGACACAGGGACCGAGTGAGAGACACAGGGACTGAGCGAGTCATAGGGACCGAGAGAGTCACAGGGACCGAGAGAGAGACACAGTGACCGAGAGAGAGACACAGGGACCGAGAGAGAGAAGCAGGGACCGAGAGAGAGAGACAGGGACCGAGAGAGACACAGGGACTGACAGAGACACAGGGTCCGAGAGAGAGAGACAGGGTCCGAGAGAGAGAGACACAGGGACCGAGTGAGACACATGGACCGAGAGAGAGAGACAGGGACCGAGAGAGAGACACAGCGGCCGAGTGAGACACAGGGACCGAGAGAGAGAGACAGGGTCCGAGAGAGAGACACAGGGACCGAGTGAGACACAGGGACTCAGAGAGAGTCACAGGGACCGAGAGAGTCACAGGGACCGAGAGAGAGACAGGGAGCGAGTGAGACACAGGGACCGAGAGAGGGACAGGGACTGAGTGAGAGTCACAGGGACCGAGAGAGAGACACAATCGTCCGAGAGAGAAAGACAGGGAGCGAGAGAGAGACACATTGACCGAGAGAGACAGAGGGACCGAGTGAGACACAGCGACCGAGAAAGACACAGGGACCGAGAGAGACACAGGGGTGAGAGGGAGACCCAGGGACCGAGAGAGACACAGGAACCGAGTGAGACACAGCGACTGTGAGAGAAACAGGGACCGGGAGAGAGAGACACTGGGACCGAGAGAGACACAGGGACCGGGAGAGAGAGACACAGGGACCGATAGAGTCACAGGGACCGAGTGAGACACAGCGACCGAGAGAGACACAGGGACCGAGAGAGAGAGACACAGGGACCGAGAGAGAGACACAGGGACCGAGGGTGAGAGACACAGGGAACGAGAGAGAGAGACACAGGGATCGAGTGAGAGACACAGGGACTGAGAGAGACACAGGGACTGAGAGAGAGAGACACAGGGACCGAGAGAGAGACACAGGGACCGAGTGAGAGACAGAGGGACTGAGCGAGTCACAGGGACCGAGAGAGAGACAGGGAGCGAGTGAGACACAGGGACCGAGAGAGAGACACAATCGTCCGAGAGAGAAAGACAGGGAGCGAGAGAGAGACACATGGACCGAGAGAGACAGAGGGACCGAGTGAGACACAGCGACCAAGAGAGACACAGGGACCGAGAGAGACACAGGGGTGAGAGCGGGACACAGGGACCGAGAGAGACACAGGAACCGAGTGAGACACAGCGACCGAGAGAGACACAGGGACCGGGAGAGAGAGACACTGGGACCGAGAGAGATACAGTGCCCGAGGGGGAGAGCCACAGGGACCGAGAGAGACAGAGGGACCGAGAGAGAGACACAGTGACCGAGAGAAAGACACCGGGACAGAGAGAGAGACACAGGGACTGAGAGAGAGAGACAGGGACCGAGAGAGACACAGGGACCGAGAGAGAGACACAGGGACCGAGAGAGAGACACAGGGACCGAGAGAGACACAGGGACCGAGAGAGAGACAGGGACCGAGAGAGAGACACAGTGACCGAGAGAGACACAGGGACTGAGAAAGAGAAACACAGGGACCGAGAGAGAGACACAGGGACCGAGGGAGAGAGACACAGGGAACGAGAGAGAGAGACACAGGGACCGAGTGAGAGACACAGGGACTGAGAGAGTCACAGGGACCGAGAGAGAGAGACACAGGGACCGAGAGAGAGACACAGGGACCGAGTGAGAGACACAGGGACTGAGCGAGTCACAGGGACCGAGAGAGTCAAAGGGACCGAGAGAGTGACAGGGACCGAGTGAGACACAGGGACTCAGAGAGAGTCACAGGGACCGAGAGAGTCACAGGGACCGAGAGAGAGACAGGGAGCGAGTGAGACACAGGGACCGAGAGAGGGACAGGGACCGAGTGAGAGTCACAGGGACCGAGAGAGAGACACAATCGTCCGAGAGAGAAAGACAGGGAGCGAGAGAGAGACACATTGACCGAGAGAGACAGAGGGACCGAGTGAGACACAGCGACCGAGAGAGACACAGGGACCGAGAGAGACACAGGGGTGAGAGGGAGACCCAGGGACCGAGGGAGACCCAGGGACCGAGAGAGACACAGGAACCGAGTGAGAAACAGCGACTGTGAGAGAAACAGGGACCGGGAGAGAGAGACACTGGGACCGAGAGAGACACAGGGACCGATAGAGTCACAGGTACCGAGTGAGACACAGCGACCGAGAGAGACACAGGGACCGAGAGAGAGAGACACAGGGACCGAGAGAGAGACACAGTGACCGAGAGACACAGGGACCAAGAGAGACACAGGGACCGAAAGAGAGACACAGTGACCGAGAGAGAGACACCAGCACAGAGAGAGAGACACAGGGACTGAGAGAGAGAGAGACAGGGACTGGGAGAGACACAGGGACCGAGTGAGACACAGGGACCGAGAAAGACACAGGGAGCAAGAGAGAGACACAGGGAACGAGAGAGACACCGGGACCGAGTGAGACACAGGGATCGAGACAGAGACACGTACCGAGTGAGAGACACAGGGACAGAGTGAGAGACACAGGGACAGAGAGAGAGACACAGGGACCGAGAGAGAGACAGGGACCGAGAGAGAGACACAGGTACCGAGAGAGAGACACAGGGACCGAGTGAGACACAGGGACCGAGAGAGAGAGACAAGGTCCGAGAGAGAGAGACACAGGGACCGAGTGAGACACAGGGACCGAGAGAGAGAGACAGGGTCCGAGAGAGAGACACAGGGACCGAGAGAGAGACACAGGGACCGAGTGAGTCACAGGGACCGAGAGAGAGACACAGGGACCGAGAGAGACACAGGGACCGAGAGAGAGAGACACAGGGACCGAGAGAGCCACAGGGACCGAGAGAGAGAGAGACACAGGGACCGAGAGAGAGACACAGGGACCGAGTGAGAGACACAGGGACTGAGCGAGTCACAGGGACCGAGAGAGTCACAAGGACCGAGAGAGCGACACAGTGACCGAGAGAGAGACACAGGGACCGAGAGAGAGAAACAGGGACCGAGAGAGAGAGACAGGGACCGAGAGAGACACAGGGACTGACAGCGACACAGGGTCCGAGAGAGAGACACAGGCACCGAGAGACAGACACAGGGACTGAGAGAGAGAGAGACACAGGGACTGAGAGAGAGACACAGGGACCAAGAGAGACACCAGGACCGAGAGAGACACAGAGGTGAGAGAGAGATACAGGGACGGAGAGATACACAGGGACCAAGAGAGACACAGGGACCGAGAGAGAGACACAGTGACCGAGAGAGAGACACCAGCACAGAGAGAGAGACACAGGGACTGAGAGAGAGAGACAGGGACCGGGAGAGATACAGGGAACGAGAGAGAGAGACACAGGGACCGAGTGAGAGACACAGGGACTGAGAGAGTCACAGGGACCGAGAGAGACACAGGGACCGAGAGAGAGACACAGGGACCGAGAGAGAGACACAGGGACCGAGAAAGACACAGGGACTGAGAGAGTTACAGGAACCGAGAGAGAGACACAGGGACTGAGATAGAGACACAGGGACGGAGAGAGAGACACAGTGGTGAGAGAGAGATACAGGGACCGAGAGAGACAGAGGGACCGAGAGAGAGACACAGGGACCGAGTGAGACACAGGGACCGAGAGAGAGAGACAGGGTCCGAGAGAGAGAGACACAGGGACCGAGTGAGACACAGGGACCGAGAGAGAGGGACAGGGTCCGAGAGAGAGACACAGGGACCGAGAGAGAGACACAGGGACCGAGTGAGTCACAGGGACCGAGATAGAGAGACAGGGTCCGAGAGAGAGCTACACAGGGACCGAGTGAGACACAGGGACCGAGAGAGTGAAAGGGACCGAGTGAGACACAGAGACCCAGAGAGAGTCACAGGGACCGACAGAGACACTGAAACTGAGAGAGAGAGTCAGGGAGCGAGAGAGACACAGTGACCGAGAGAGACACAGGAACCGAGAGAGAGACAGTGACCGAGAGAGACACTGGGACCGAGAGAGAGAGACACAGGGACCGAGACAGAGACACAAGGACCGAGAGAGATACAGGGACCGAGAGAGAGACACAGGGACCGAGAGAGAGACACAAGGACCGAGAGAGATACAGGGACCGAGTGAGACACAGGGGTGAGAGGGAGACACAGGGACCGAGAGAGACACAGGGACCGAGTGAGACACAGCGACCGAGAGAGTCACAGGGACCGAGAGAGAGAGACACAGGGACCGAGAGAGAGACACAGGGACCGAGGGAGAGAGACACAGGGAACGAGAGAGAGAGACACAGGGACCGAGTGAGAGACACAGGGACCGAGAGAGAGACACAGGGACCGAGTGAGAGACACAGGGACTGAGCGAGTCACAGGGACCGAGAGAGTCACAGGGACCGAGAGAGTGACAGGGACCGAGTGAGACACAGGGACCCAGAGAGAGTCAGAGGGACCGAGAGAGTCACAGGGACCGAGAGAGAGACAGGGACCGAGAGAGAGACACAATCGTCCGAGAGAGAAAGACAGGGAGCGAAAGAGAGACACATGGACCGAGAGAGACAGAGGGACCGAGTGAGACACAGCGACCGAGAGAGACACAGGAACCGAGTGAGACACAGCGACCGAGAGAGCCACATGGACCGGGAGAGAGAGAGACACAGGGACCGAGAGAGACAGAGGGACCGAGAGAGACACTGGGACCGGGAGAGAGAGACACTGGGACCGAGAGAGACACAGGGACCGAGAGAGAGAAACAGTGACTGAGAGAGAGACACCAGCACAGAGAGAGAGACACAGGGACTGAGAGAGAGAGACAGGGACCGGGAGAGACACAGGGACCGAGTGAGACACAGGGATCGAGACAGAGACACGTACCGAGTGAGAGACACAGGGACAGAGTGAGAGACACAGGGACAGAGAGAGAGACACAGGGACCGAGAGAGAGACAGGGACCGAGAGAGAGACACAGGGACCGAGAGAGAGACACAGGGACCGAGTGAGACAGAGGGACCGAGAGAGAGAGACAGGGTCCGAGAGAGAGAAACACAGAGACCGAGTGAGAAACAGGGACCGAGAGAGAGAGACAGGGTCCGAGAGAGAGACACAGGGACCGAGAGAGAGACACAGGGTCCGAGTTTGTCACAGGGACCGAGGGAGAGATATAGGGTCAGAGAGAGAGAGACACAGGGACCGAGAGAGACACAGGGACCGAGAGAGAGACACAGGGACCGAGAGAGATACAGGGACCGAGAGAGAGAGACACAGGGACCGAGAGAGCAACAGGGACCGAGAGAGAGAGAGACACAGGGAGCGAGAGAGAGACACAGGGACCGAGTGAGAGACACAGGGACTGAGCGAGTCACAGGGACCGAGAGAGTCACAGGGACCGAGAGAGAGACACAGTGACCGAGAGAGAGACACAGGGACCGAGAGAGAGAAGCAGGGACCGAGAGAGAGAGACAGGGACCGAGAGAGACACAGGGACTGACAGAGACACAGTGTCCGAGAGAGAGAGACAGGGTCCGAGAGAGAGAGACACAGGGACCGAGTGAGACACAGGGACCGAGAGAGAGAGACAGGGTCCGAGAGAGAGACACAGGGACCGAGAGAGAGACACAGGGGCCGAGTGAGACACAGGGACCGAGATAGAG
Source organism: Prionace glauca (assembly GCA_037974335.1). Classification (NCBI taxonomy): domain Eukaryota; kingdom Metazoa; phylum Chordata; class Chondrichthyes; order Carcharhiniformes; family Carcharhinidae; genus Prionace; species Prionace glauca. The sequence goes on along the minus strand of JBBMRE010000204.1, from coordinate 60,659 downwards.
AGACAGGGTCCGAGAGAGAGAGACACAGGGACCGAGAGAGTGAAAGGGACCGAGTGAGACACAGAGACCCAGAGAGAGTCACAGGGACCGACAGAGACACTGAAACTGAGAGAGAGAGTCAGGGAGCGAGTGAGACACAGGGACCGAGAGAGACACAGGGACCGAGAGAGAGACAGGGACCGAGAGAGAGACACAGTGACCGAGAGAGACAGAGGGACCGAGAGAGAGACACAGTGACCGAGAGAGACACAGGGACCGAGAGAGAGACAGTGACCGAGAGAGACACGGACTGAGAGAGAGAGAGACACAGGGACCGAGAGAGAGAGACAAGGACCGAGAGAGAAACAGGGACCAATTGAGACACAGCGACCGAGAGAGACAAAGGGACCGAGAGAGAGACACAGGGACCGAGGGAGAGAGACACAGGGACCGAGACAGAGACAGGTACTGAGTGAGAGACACAGGGACCGAGTGGGACACAGGGACCGAATGAGAGACATAGGGACCGAGAGAGAGACACAGGGACCGAGAGGGACACAGGGACCGAGTGAGTGACACAGGGACCGAGAGAGAGACACAGGGACCGAGAGAGACACAGGGACCGAGTGAGTGACACAGGGACCGAGAGAGAGACACAGGGACCGAGAGAGACACAGGGACTGAGAGAGACACAGGGACTGAGAGAGACACAGGGACCGAGTGAGAGACACAGGGACCGAGAGAGAGACGGGACCGAGAGAGAGAGACAGGGACCGAGAGAGAGACACAGGGACCGAAGGAGAGAGACACAGGGACCGAGAGAGAGTCACAGGGACCGAGAGAGAGACACAGGGACCGAGAGAGAGACACAGGGACCGAGTGAGAGACACAGGGACTGAGCGAGTCACAGGGACCGAGAGAGTCACAGGGACCGAGAGAGTGACAGGGACCGAGTGAGACACAGGGACCGAGAGAGAGAGACACAGGGACCGAGAGAGCCACAGGGACCGAGAGAGAGAGAGACACAGGGACCGAGAGAGAGACACAGGGACCGAGTGAGAGACACAGGGACTGAGCGAGTCACAGGGACCGAGAGAGTCACAAGGACCGAGAGAGCGACACAGTGACCGAGAGAGAGACACAGGGACCGAGAGAGAGAAACAGGGACCGAGAGAGAGAGACAGGGACCGAGAGAGACACAGGGACTGACAGCGACACAGGGTCCGAGAGAGAGACACAGGCACCGAGAGACAGACACAGCGACTGAGAGAGAGAGAGACACAGGGACTGAGAGAGAGACACAGGGACCAAGAGAGACACCAGGACCGAGAGAGACACAGAGGTGAGAGAGAGATACAGGGACGGAGAGATACACAGGGACCAAGAGAGAGACAGTGACCGAGAGAGACACAGGGACCGAGGGAGACACAGGGACCGAGAGAGAGACACAGAGACCGAGAGAGACACAGGGATCGAGACAGAGACAGTGACCGAGAGAGACACAGGGACCGAGTGAGACACAGTGGTGAGAGAGAGACACAGGGACCGAGAGGGACACAGGGACCGAGTGAGTGACACAGGGACCGAGAGAGAGACACAGTGACCGAGAGAGAGACACCAGCACAGAGAGAGAGACACAGGGACTGAGAGAGAGAGACAGGGACCGGGAGAGATACAGGGAACGAGAGAGAGAGACACAGGGACCGAGTGAGAGACACAGGGACTGAGAGAGTCATAGGGACCGAGAGAGACACAGGGACCGAGAGAGAGACACAGGGACCGAGAGAGAGACACAGGGACCGAGAAAGACACAGGGACTGAGAGAGTTACAGGAACCGAGAGAGAGACACAGGGACTGAGATAGAGACACAGGGACGGAGAGAGAGACACAGTGGTGAGAGATAGATACAGGGACCGAGAGAGACAGAGGGACCGAGAGAGAGACACAGGGACCGAGTGAGACACAGGGACCGAGAGAGAGACACAGGGACCGAGTGAGTCACAGGGACCGAGAGAGTGAAAGGGACCGAGTGAGACACAGAGACCCAGAGAGAGTCACAGGGACCGACAGAGACACTGAAACTGAGAGAGAGAGTCAGGGAGCGAGAGAGACACAGTGACCGAGAGAGACACAGGAACCGAGAGAGAGACAGTGACCGAGAGAGACACAGGGACTGAGAAAGAGAGACACAGGGACCGAGAGAGAGACACAAGGACCGAGAGAGATACAGGGACCGAGTGAGACACAGGGGTGAGAGGGAGACACAGGGACCGAGAGAGACACAGGGACCGAGTGAGACACAGCGACCGAGAGAGACACAGGGACCGAGAGAGAGAGACACAGGGACCGAGAGAGAGACACAGGGACCGAGGGAGAGAGACACAGGGAACGAGAGAGAGAGACACAGGGACCGAGTGAGAGACACAGGGACTGAGAGAGTCACAGGGACCGAGAGAGAGAGACACAGGGACCGAGAGAGAGACACAGGGACCGAGTGAGAGACACAGGGACTGAGCGAGTCACAGGGACCGAGAGAGTCACAGGGACCGAGAGAGTGACAGGGACCGAGTGAGACACAGGGACCCAGAGAGAGTCACAGGGACCGAGAGAGTCAAAGGGACCGAGAGAGAGACAGGGACCGAGTGAGAGTCACAGGGACCAAGTGAGACACAGGGACCGAGAGAGAGACACAATCGTCCGAGAGAGAAAGACAGGGAGCGAGAGAGAGACACATGGACCGAGAGAGACAGAGGGACCGAGTGAGACACAGCGACCGAGAGAGACACAGGGACCGAGAGAGACACAGGGGTGAGAGGGAGACACAGGGACCGAGAGAGACACAGGAACCGAGTGAGACACAGCGACCGAGAGAGACACAGGGACCGGGAGAGAGAGAGACACTGGGACCGAGAGAGACACAGGGCCCGAGGGGGAGAGACACAGGGACCGAGAGAGACAGAGGGACCGAGAGAGACACTGGGACCGGGAGAGAGAGACACTGGGACCGAGAGAGACACAGGGACCGAGAGAGAGAAACAGTGACTGAGAGAGAGACACCAGCACAGAGAGAGAGACACAGGGACTGAGAGAGAGAGACAGGGACCGGGAGAGACACAGGGACCGAGTGAGACACAGGGATCGAGACAGAGACACGTACCGAGTGAGAGACACAGGGACAGAGTGAGAGACACAGGGACAGAGAGAGAGACACAGGGACCGAGAGAGAGACAGGGACCGAGAGAGAGACACAGGAACCGAGAGAGAGACACAGGGACCGAGTGAGACACAGGGACCGAGAGAGAGAGACAGGGTCCGAGAGAGAGAGACACAGGGACCGAGTGAGAGACACAGGGACTGAGAGAGTCACAGGGACCGAGAGAGAGAGACACAGGGACCGAGAGAGAAACACAGGGACCGAGTGAGAGACACAGGGACTGAGCGAGTCACAGGGACCGAGAGAGCGACAGGGACCGAGTGAGACACTGGGACTCAGAGAGAGTCACAGGGACCGAGAGAGTCACAGGGACCGAGAGAGAGACAGGGAGCGAGTGAGACACAGGGACCGAGAGAGAGACAGGGACCGAGTGAGAGTCACAGGGACCAAGTGAGACACAGGGACCGAGAGAGAGACTCAATCGTCCGAGAGAGAAAGACTGGGAGCGAGAGAGAGACACAGGGACCGAGAGAGAAACAGCGACTGTGAGAGAAACAGGGACCGGGAGAGAGAGACACTGGGACCGAGAGAGACACAGGGACCGGGAGAGAGAGACACAGGGACCGATAGAGTCACAGGGACCGAGTGAGACACAGGGACCGAGAGAGAGACACAGGGACCGAGAGACACAGGGACCAAGAGAGACACAGGGACCGAAAGAGAGACACAGTGACCGAGAGAGAGACACCAGCACAGAGAGAGAGACACAGGGACTGAGAGAGAGAGAGACAGGGACTGGGAGAGACACTGGGACCGAGTGAGACACAGGGACCGAGAAAGACACAGGGAGCAAGAGAGAGACACAGGGAACGAGAGAGACACCGGGACCGAGTGAGACACAGGGATCGAGACAGAGACACGTACCGAGTGAGAGACACAGGGACAGAGTGAGAGACACAGGGACAGAGAGAGAGACACAGGGACCGAGAGAGAGACAGGGACCGAGAGAGAGACACAGGGACCGAGAGAGAGACACAGGGACCGAGGGTGAGAGACACAGGGAACGAGAGAGAGAGACACAGGGATCGAGTGAGAGACACAGGGACTGAGAGAGACACAGGGACTGAGAGAGAGAGACACAGGGACCGAGAGAGAGACACAGGGACCGAGTGAGAGACAGAGGGACTGAGCGAGTCACAGGGACCGAGAGAGAGACAGGGAGCGAGTGAGACACAGGGACCGAGAGAGAGACACAATCGTCCGAGAGAGAAAGACAGGGAGCGAGAGAGAGACACATGGACCGAGAGAGACAGAGGGACCGAGTGAGACACAGCGACCAAGAGAGACACAGGGACCGAGAGAGACACAGGGGTGAGAGGGGGACACAGGGACCGAGAGAGACACAGGAACCGAGTGAGACACAGCGACCGAGAGAGACACAGGGACCGGGAGAGAGAGACACTGGGACCGAGAGAGATACAGTGCCCGAGGGGGAGAGCCACAGGGACCGAGAGAGACAGAGGGACCGAAAGAGAGACACAGTGACCGAGAGAAAGACACCGGGACAGAGAGAGAGACACAGGGACTGAGAGAGAGAGACAGGGACCGAGAGAGACACAGGGACCGAGAGAGAGACACAGGGACCGAGAGAGAGACACAGGGACCGAGAGAGACACAGGGACCGAGAGAGAGACAGGGACCGAGAGAGAGACACAGTGACCGAGAGAGACACAGGGACTGAGAAAGAGAAACACAGGGACCGAGAGAGAGACACAGGGACCGAGGGAGAGAGACACAGGGAACGAGAGAGAGAGACACAGGGACCGAGTGAGAGACACAGGGACTGAGAGAGTCACAGGGACCGAGAGAGAGAGACACAGGGACCGAGAGAGAGACACAGGGACCGAGTGAGAGACACAGGGACTGAGCGAGTCACAGGGACCGAGAGAGTCACAGGGACCGAGAGAGTGACAGGGACCGAGTGAGACACAGGGACTCAGAGAGAGTCACAGGGACCGAGAGAGTCACAGGGACCGAGAGAGAGACAGGGAGCGAGTGAGACACAGGGACCGAGAGTGGGACAGGGACCGAGTGAGAGTCACAGGGACCGAGAGAGAGACACAATCGTCCGAGAGAGAAAGACAGGGAGCGAGAGAGAGACACATTGACCGAGAGAGACAGAGGGACCGAGTGAGACACAGCGACCGAGAGAGACACAGGGACCGAGAGAGACACAGGGGTGAGAGGGAGACCCAGGGACCGAGGGAGACCCAGGGACCGAGAGAGACACAGGAACCGAGTGAGAAACAGCGACTGTGAGAGAAACAGGGACCGGGAGAGAGAGACACTGGGACCGAGAGAGACACAGGGACCGATAGAGTCACAGGTACCGAGTGAGACACAGCGACCGAGAGAGACACAGGGACCGAGAGAGAGAGACACAGGGACCGAGAGAGAGACACAGGGACCGAGAGACACAGGGACCAAGAGAGACACAGTGACCGAGAGAGAGACACCAGCACAGAGAGAGAGACACAGGGACTGAGAGAGAGAGAGACAGGGACTGGGAGAGACACAGGGACCGAGTGAGACACAGGGACCGAGAAAGACACAGGGAGCAAGAGAGAGACACAGGGAACGAGAGAGACACCGGGACCGAGTGAGACACAGGGATCGAGACAGAGACACGTACCGAGTGAGAGACACAGGGACAGAGTGAGAGACACAGGGACAGAGAGAGAGACACAGGGACCGAGAGAGAGACAGGGACCGAGAGAGAGACACAGGTACCGAGAGAGAGACACAGGGACCGAGTGAGACACAGGGACCGAGAGAGAGAGACAAGGTCCGAGAGAGAGAGACACAGGGACCGAGTGAGACACAGGGACCGAGAGAGAGAGACAGGGTCCGAGAGAGAGACACAGGGACCGAGAGAGAGACACAGGGACCGAGTGAGTCACAGGGACCGAGAGAGAGACACAGGGACCGAGAGAGACACAGGGACCGAGAGAGAGAGACACAGGGACCGAGAGAGCCACAGGGACCGAGAGAGAGAGAGACACAGGGACCGAGAGAGAGACACAGGGACCGAGTGAGAGACACAGGGACTGAGCGAGTCACAGGGACCGAGAGAGTCACAAGGACCGAGAGAGCGACACAGTGACCGAGAGAGAGACACAGGGACCGAGAGAGAGAAACAGGGACCGAGAGAGAGAGACAGGGACCGAGAGAGACACAGGGACTGACAGCGACACAGGGTCCGAGAGAGAGACACAGGCACCGAGAGACAGACACAGGGACTGAGAGAGAGAGAGACACAGGGACTGAGAGAGAGACACAGGGACCAAGAGAGACACCAGGACCGAGAGAGACACAGAGGTGAGAGAGAGATACAGGGACGGAGAGATACACAGGGACCAAGAGAGGCACAGGGACCGAGAGAGAGACACAGTGACCGAGAGAGAGACACCAGCACAGAGAGAGAGACACAGGGACTGAGAGAGAGAGACAGGGACCGGGAGAGATACAGGGAACGAGAGAGAGAGACACAGGGACCGAGTGAGAGACACAGGGACTGAGAGAGTCACAGGGACCGAGAGAGACACAGGGACCGAGAGAGAGACATAGGGACCGAGAGAGAGACACAGGGACCGAGAAAGACACAGGGACTGAGAGAGTTACAGGAACCGAGAGAGAGACACAGGGACTGAGATAGAGACACAGGGACGGAGAGAGAGACACAGTGGTGAGAGAGAGATACAGGGACCGAGAGAGACAGAGGGACCGAGAGAGAGACACAGGGACCGAGTGAGACACAGGGACCGAGAGAGAGAGACAGGGTCCGAGAGAGAGAGACACAGGGACCGAGTGAGACACAGGGACCGAGAGAGAGGGACAGGGTCCGAGAGAGAGACACAGGGACCGAGAGAGAGACACAGGGACCGAGTGAGTCACAGGGACCGAGATAGAGAGACAGGGTCCGAGAGAGAGCTACACAGGGACCGAGTGAGACACAGGGACCGAGAGAGTGAAAGGGACCGAGTGAGACACAGAGACCCAGAGAGAGTCACAGGGACCGACAGAGACACTGAAACTGAGAGAGAGAGTCAGGGAGCGAGAGAGACACAGTGACCGAGAGAGACACAGGAACCGAGAGAGAGACAGTGACCGAGAGAGACACAGGGACTGAGAAAGAGAGACACAGGGACCGAGAGAGAGACACAAGGACCGAGAGAGATACAGGGACCGAGTGAGACACAGGGGTGAGAGGGAGACACAGGGACCGAGAGAGACACAGGGACCGAGTGAGACACAGCGACCGAGAGAGACACAGGGACCGAGAGAGAGAGACACAGGGACCGAGAGAGTGACACAGGGACCGAGGGAGAGAGACACAGGGAACGAGAGAGAGAGACACAGGGACCGAGTGAGAGACACAGGGACTGAGAGATTCACAGGGACCGAGAGAGAGAAACACAGGGACGAGAGAGAGACACAGGGACCGAGTGAGAGACACAGGGACTGAGCGAGTCACAGGGACCGAGAGAGTCACAGGGACCGAGAGAGTGACAGGGACCGAGTGAGACACAGGGACCCAGAGAGAGTCAGAGGGACCGAGAGAGTCACAGGGACCGAGAGAGAGACAGGGACCGAGTGAGAGTCACAGGGACCAAGTGAGACACAGGGACCGAGAGAGAGACACAATCGTCCGAGAGAGAAAGACAGGGAGCGAAAGAGAGACACATGGACCGAGAGAGACAGAGGGACCGAGTGAGACACAGCGACCGAGAGAGACACAGGAACCGAGTGAGACACAGCGACCGAGAGAGCCACATGGACCGGGAGAGAGAGAGACACAGGGACCGAGAGAGACAGAGGGACCGAGAGAGACACTGGGACCGGGAGAGAGAGACACTGGGACCGAGAGAGACACAGGGACCGAGAGAGAGAAACAGTGACTGAGAGAGAGACACCAGCACAGAGAGAGAGACACAGGGACTGAGAGAGAGAGACAGGGACCGGGAGAGACACAGGGACCGAGTGAGACACAGGGATCTAGACAGAGACACGTACCGAGTGAGAGACACAGGGACATAGTGAGAGACACAGGGACAGAGAGAGAGACACAGGGACCGAGAGAGAGACAGGGACCGAGAGAGATACACAGGGACCGAGAGAGAGACACAGGGACCGAGTGAGACAGAGGGACCGAGAGAGAGAGACAGGGTCCGAGAGAGAGAAACACAGAGACCGAGTGAGAAACAGGGACCGAGAGAGAGACACAGGGACCGAGAGAGAGACACAGGGTCCGAGTGTGTCACAGGGACCGAGGGAGAGATATAGGGTCCGAGAGAGAGAGAGACACAGGGACCGAGAGAGACACAGGGACCGAGAGAGAGACACAGGGACCGAGAGAGACACAGGGACCGAGAGAGAGAGACACAGGGACCGAGAGAGCAACAGGGAACGAGAGAGAGAGAGACACAGGGAGCGAGAGAGAGACACAGGGACCGAGTGAGAGACACAGGGACTGAGCGAGTCACAGGGACCGAGAGAGTCACAGGGACCGAGAGAGAGACACAGTGACCGAGAGAGAGACACAGGGACCGAGAGAGAGAAGCAGGGACCGAGAGAGAGAGACAGGGACCGAGAGAGACACAGGGACTGACAGAGACACAGTGTCCGAGAGAGAGAGACAGGGTCCGAGAGAGAGAGACACAGGGACCGAGTGAGACACAGGGACCGAGAGAGAGAGACAGGGTCCGAGAGAGAGACACAGGGACCGAGAGAGAGACACAGGGGCCGAGTGAGACACAGGGACCGAGATAGAGAGACAGGGTCCGAGAGAGAGAGACACAGGGACCGAGAGAGTGAAAGGGACCGAGTGAGACACAGAGACCCAGAGAGAGTCACAGGGACCGACAGAGACACTGAAACTGAGAGAGAGAGTCAGGGAGCGAGTGAGACACAGGGACCGAGAGAGACACAGGGACCGAGAGAGAGACAGGGACCGAGAGAGAGACACAGTGACCGAGAGAGACAGAGGGACCGAGAGAGAGACACAGTGACCGAGAGAGACACAGGGACCGAGAGAGAGACAGTGACCGAGAGAGACACGGTCTGAGAGAGAGAGAGACACAGGGACCGAGAGAGAGAGACAAGGACCGAGAGAGAAACAGGGACCAATTGAGACACAGCGACCGAGAGAGACAAAGGGACCGAGAGAGAGACACAGGGACCGAGGGAGAGAGACACAGGGACCGAGACAGAGACAGGTACTGAGTGAGAGACACAGGGACCGAGTGGGACACAGGGACCGAATGAGAGACATAGGGACCGAGAGAGAGACACAGGGACCGAGAGGGACACAGGGACCGAGTGAGTGACACAGGGACCGAGAGAGAGACACAGGGACCGAGAGAGACACAGGGACCGAGTGAGTGACACAGGGACCGAGAGAGAGACACAGGGACCGAGAGAGACACAGGGACTGAGAGAGACACAGGGACTGAGAGAGACACAGGGACCGAGTGAGAGAGACAGGGACCGAGAGAGAGACACAGGGACCGAAGGAGAGAGACACAGGGACCGAGAGAGAGTCATAGGGTCCGAGAGAGAGACACAGGGACCGAGAGAGAGACACAGGGACCGAGTGAGAGACACAGGGACTGAGCGAGTCACAGGGACCGAGAGAGTCACAGGGACCGAGAGAGTGACAGGGACCGAGTGAGACACAGGGACCGAGAGAGAGAGACACAGGGACCGAGAGAGCCACAGGGACCGAGAGAGAGAGAGACACAGGGACCGAGAGAGAGACACAGGGACCGAGTGAGAGACACAGGGACTGAGCGAGTCACAGGGACCGAGAGAGTCACAAGGACCGAGAGAGCGACACAGTGACCGAGAGAGAGACACAGGGACCGAGAGAGAGAAACAGGGACCGAGAGAGAGAGACAGGGACCGAGAGAGACACAGGGACTGACAGCGACACAGGGTCCGAGAGAGAGACACAGGCACCGAGAGACAGACACAGGGACTGAGAGAGAGAGAGACACAGGGACTGAGAGAGAGACACCGGGACCAAGAGAGACACCAGGACCGAGAGAGACACAGAGGTGAGAGAGAGATACAGGGACGGAGAGATACACAGGGACCAAGAGAGACACAGGGACCGAGAGAGAGACACAGTGACCGAGAGAGAGACACCAGCACAGAGAGAGAGACACAGGGACTGAGAGAGAGAGACAGGGACCGGGAGAGATACAGGGAACGAGAGAGAGAGACACAGGGACCGAGTGAGAGACACAGGGACTGAGAGAGTCATAGGGACCGAGAGAGACACAGGGACCGAGAGAGAGACACAGGGACCGAGAGAGAGACACAGGGACCGAGAAAGACACAGGGACTGAGAGAGTTACAGGAACCGAGAGAGAGACACAGGGACTGAGATAGAGACACAGGGACGGAGAGAGAGACACAGTGGTGAGAGAGAGATACAGGGACCGAGAGAGACAGAGGGACCGAGAGAGAGACACAGGGACCGAGTGAGACACAGGGACCGAGAGAGAGAGACAGGGACCGAGAGAGAGAGACACAGGGACCGAGTGAGACACAGGGACCGAGAGAGAGGGACAGGGTCCGAGAGAGAGACACAGGGACCGAGAGAGAGACACAGGGACCGAGTGAGTCACAGGGACCGAGATAGAGAGACAGGGTCCGAGAGAGAGCTACACAGGGACCGAGTGAGACACAGGGACCGAGAGAGTGAAAGGGACCGAGTGAGACACAGAGACCCAGAGAGAGTCACAGGGACCGACAGAGACACTGAAACTGAGAGAGAGAGTCAGGGAGCGAGAGAGACACAGTGACCGAGTGAGACACAGGAACCGAGAGAGAGACAGTGACCGAGAGAGACACAGGGACTGAGAAAGAGAGACACAGGGACCGAGAGAGAGACACAAGGACCGAGAGAGATACAGGGACCGAGTGAGACACAGGGGTGAGAGGGAGACACAGGGACCGAGAGAGACACAGGGACCGAGTGAGACACAGCGACCGAGAGAGACACAGGGACCGAGAGAGAGAGACACAGGGACCGAGAGAGAGACACAGGGACCGAGGGAGAGAGACACAGGGAACGAGAGAGAGAGACACAGGGACCGAGTGAGAGACACAGGGACTGAGAGATTCACAGGGACCGAGAGAGAGAAACACAGGGACCGAGAGAGAGACACAGGGACCGAGTGAGAGACACAGGGACTGAGCGAGTCACAGGGACCGAGAGAGTCACAGGGACCGAGAGAGTGACAGGGACCGAGTGAGACACAGGGACCCAGAGAGAGTCAGAGGGACCGAGAGAGTCACAGGGACCGAGAGAGAGACAGGGACCGAGTGAGAGTCACAGGGACCAAGTGAGACACAGGGACCGAGAGAGAGACACAATCGTCCGAGAGAGAAAGACAGGGAGCGAAAGAGAGACACATGGACCGAGAGAGACAGAGGGACCGAGTGAGACACAGCGACCGAGAGAGACACAGGAACCGAGTGAGACACAGCGACCGAGAGAGCCACATGGACCGGGAGAGAGAGAGACACAGGGACCGAGAGAGACAGAGGGACCGAGAGAGACACTGGGACCGGGAGAGAGAGACACTGGGACCGAGAGAGACACAGGGACCGAGAGAGAGAAACAGTGACTGAGAGAGAGACACCAGCACAGAGAGAGAGACACAGGGACTGAGAGAGAGAGACAGGGACCGGGAGAGACACAGGGACCGAGTGAGACACAGGGATCGAGACAGAGACACGTACCGAGTGAGAGACACAGGGACAGAGTGAGAGACACAGGGACAGAGAGAGAGACACAGGGACCGAGAGAGAGACAGGGACCGAGAGAGAGACACAGGTACCGAGGGAGAGACACAGGGACCGAGTGAGACAGAGGGACCGAGAGAGAGAGACAGGGTCCGAGAGAGAGAAACACAGAGACCGAGTGAGAAACAGGGACCGAGAGAGAGAGACAGGGTCCGAGAGAGAGACACAGGGACCGAGAGAGAGACACAGGGTCCGAGTGTGTCACAGGGACCGAGGGAGAGATATAGGGTCCGAGAGAGAGAGACACAGGGACCGAGAGAGACACAGGGACCGAGAGAGAGACACAGGGACCGAGAGAGACACAGGGACCGAGAGAGAGAGACACAGGGACCGAGAGAGCAACAGGGACCGAGAGAGAGAGAGACACAGGGAGCGAGAGAGAGACACAGGGACCGAGTGAGAGACACAGGGACTGAGCGAGTCACAGGGACCGAGAGAGTCACAGGGACCGAGAGAGAGACACAGTGACCGAGAGAGAGACACAGGGACCGAGAGAGAGAAGCAGGGACCGAGAGAGAGAGACAGGGACCGAGAGAGACACAGGGACTGACAGAGACACAGTGTCCGAGAGAGAGAGACAGGGTCCGAGAGAGAGAGACACAGGGACCGAGTGAGACACAGGGACCGAGAGAGAGAGACAGGGTCCGAGAGAGAGACACAGGGACCGAGAGAGAGACACAGGGGCCGAGTGAGACACAGGGACCGAGATAGAGAGACAGGGTCCGAGAGAGAGAGACACAGGGACCGAGAGAGTGAAAGGGACCGAGTGAGACACAGAGACCCAGAGAGAGTCACAGGGACCGACAGAGACACTGAAACTGAGAGAGAGAGTCAGGGAGCGAGTGAGACACAGGGACCGAGAGAGACACAGGGACCGAGAGAGAGACAGGGACCGAGAGAGAGACACAGTGACCGAGAGAGACAGAGGGACCGAGAGAGAGACACAGTGACCGAGAGAGACACAGGGACCGAGAGAGAGACAGTGACCGAGAGAGACACGGACTGAGAGAGAGAGAGACACAGGGACCGAGAGAGAGAGACAAGGACCGAGAGAGAAACAGGGACCAATTGAGACACAGCGACCGAGAGAGACAAAGGGACCGAGAGAGAGACACAGGGACCGAGGGAGAGAGACACAGGGACCGAGACAGAGACAGGTACTGAGTGAGAGACACAGGGACCGAGTGGGACACAGGGACCGAATGAGAGACACAGGGACCGAGAGAGAGACACAGGGACCGAGAGGGACACAGGGACCGAGTGAGTGACACAGGGACCGAGAGAGAGACACAGGGACCGAGAGAGACACAGGGACCGAGTGAGTGACACAGGGACCGAGAGAGAGACACAGGGACCGAGAGAGACACAGGGACTGAGAGAGACACAGGGACTGAGAGAGACACAGGGACCGAGTGAGAGACACAGGGACCGAGAGAGAGACGGGACCGAGAGAGAGAGACAGGGACCGAGAGAGAGACACAGGGACCGAAGGAGAGAGACACAGGGACCGAGAGAGAGTCACAGGGACCGAGAGAGAGACACAGGGACCGAGAGAGAGACACAGGGACCGAGTGAGAGACACAGGGACTGAGCGAGTCACAGGGACCGAGAGAGTCACAGGGACCGAGAGAGTGACAGGGACCGAGTGAGACACAGGGACTCAGAGAGAGTCACAGGGACCGAGAGAGTCACAGGGACCGAGAGAGAGTCAGGGAGCGAGTGAGACACAGGGACCGAGAGAGGGACAGGGACCGAGTGAGAGTCACAGGGACCGAGAGAGAGACACAATCGTCCGAGAGAGAAAGACAGGGAGCGAGAGAGAGACACATTGACCGAGAGAGACAGAGGGACCGAGTGAGACACAGCGACCGAGAGAGACACAGGGACCGAGAGAGACACAGGGGTGAGAGGGAGACCCAGGGACCGAGAGAGACACAGGAACCGAGTGAGAAACAGCGACTGTGAGAGAAACAGGGACCGGGAGAGAGAGACACAGGGACCGATAGAGTCACAGGGACCGAGTGAGACACAGCGACCGAGAGAGACACAGGGACCGAGAGAGAGAGACACAGGGACCGAGAGAGAGACACAGGGACCGAGGGTGAGAGACACAGGGAACGAGAGAGAGAGACACAGGGACCGAGTGAGAGACACAGGGACTGAGAGAGAGAGACACAGGGACCGAGAGAGAGACACAGGGACCGAGTGAGAGACAGAGGGACTGAGCGAGTCACATGGACCGAGAGAGAGAGACACAGGGACCGAGAGAGAGACAGGGAGCAAGTGAGACACAGGGACCGAGAGAGAGACAGGGACCGAGTGAGAGTCACAGGGACCGAGTGAGACACAGGGACCGAGAGAGAGACACAATCGTCCGAGAGAGAAAGACTGGGAGCGAGAGAGAGACACAATCGTCCGAGAGAGAAAGACAGGGAGCGAGAGAAAGACACATGGACCGAGAGAGACAGAGGGACCGAGTGAGGCACAGCGACCAAGAGAGACACAGGGACCAAGAGAGACACAGGGGTGAGAGGGGGACACAGGGACCGAGAGAGACACAGGAACCGAGTGAGACACAGCGACCGAGAGAGACACAGGGACCGGGAGAGAGAGACACTGGGACCGAGAGAGATACAGGGCCCGAGGGGGAGAGACACAGGGACCGAGAGAGACAGAGGGACCGAGAGAGAGACATAGTGACCGAGAGAAAGACACCGGGACAGAGAGAGAGACACAGGGACTGAGAGAGAGAGACAGGGAGCGAGTGAGACACAGGGACCGAGAGAGACACATGGACCGAGAGAGAGACTGGACAGAGAGAGAGACACAGTGACCGAGAGAGACACAGGGACCGAGAGAGAGACACAAGGACCGAGAGAGAAACAGGGACCAATTGAGACACAGGGGTGAGAGGGAGACACAGGGACCGAGAGAGACACAGGGACCGAGTGAGACACAGCGACCAAGAGAGAGAGACAAAGGGACCGAGAGAGAGACACAGGGACCGAGGGAGAGAGACACAGGGACCGAGACAGAGACAGGTACTGAGTGAGAGACACAGGGACCGAGTGGGTCACAGGGACCGAATGAGAGACACAGGGACCGAGAGAGAGACACAGGGACCGAGAGGGCCACAGGGACCGAGTGAGTGACACAGGGACCGAGAGAGAGACACAGGGACCGAGAGAGACACAGGGACCGAGTGAGAGACACAGGGACCGAGAGAGAGACAGGGACCGAGAGAGAGAGACAGGGACCGAGAGAGAGACACAGGGACCGAGGGAGAGAGACACAGGGAACGAGAGAGAGAGAGAGACACAGGGACCGAGTGAGAGAAACAGGGACTGAGAGAGTCACAGGGACCGAGAGAGTGAGACACAGGGACCGAGAGAGAGACACAGGGACCAAGTGAGAGACACAGGGACCGAGAGAGAAACAGGGACTGAGAGAGACACGGGGTCCGAGAGAGAGAGACAGGGACCGAGAGAGAAACAGGGCCTGAGAGAGACACGGGGTCCGAGAGAGAGACACAGGCACCGAGAGAGAGACACAGGGACTGAGAGAGAGAGACACAGGGACTGAGAGAGAGACACAGTGACCGAGAGAGAGACACAGGGACCGAGAGAGAGAGACAGGGACCGAGAGAGAAACAGGGACTGAGAGAGACACGGGGTCCGAGAGAGAGACACAGGCACCGAGAGAGAGACACAGGGACTGAGAGAGAGAGACAGGGACCGAGAGAGAAACAGGGACTGAGAGAGACACGGGGTCCGAGAGAGAGACACAGGCACCGAGAGAGAGACACAGGGACTGAGAGAGAGAGACACAGGGACTGAGAGAGAGACACAGGGACCAAGAGAGACACCAGGACCGAGAGAGACACAGAGGTGAGAGAGAGATACAGGGACCGAGAGACACAGGGACCAAGAGAGACACAGGGACCGAAAGAGAGACACAGTGACCGAGAGAGAGACACCAGCACAGAGAGAGAGACACAGGGACTGAGAGAGAGAGAGACAGGGACTGGGAGAGACACAGGGACCGAGTGAGACACAGGGACCGAGAAAGACACAGGGAGCAAGAGAGAGACATAGGGAACGAGAGAGACACCGGGACCGAGTGAGACACAGGGATCGAGACAGAGACACGTACCGATTGAGAGATCAGGGACAGAGTGAGAGACACAGGGACAGAGAGAGAGACACAGGGACCGAGAGAGAGACAGGGACCGAGAGAGAGACACAGGGACCGAGAGAGAGACACAGGGACCGAGTGAGACACATGGACCGAGAGAGAGAGACAGGGTCCGAGAGAGAGAGACACAGGGACCGAGTGAGACACAGGGACCGAGAGAGAGACACAGGGACTGAGAGAGTCACAGGGACCGAGAGAGACACAGGGACCGAGAGAGAGACACAGGGACCGAGAAAGACACAGGGACTGAGAGAGTTACAGGAACCGAGAGAGAGACACAGGGACCGAGTGAGAGACACAGGGACTGAGCGAGTCACAGGGACCGAGAGAGTCACAAGGACCGAGAGAGAGACACAGTGACCGAGAGAGAGACACAGGGACCGAGAGTGAGAGACAGGGACCGAGAGAGACACAGGGACTGACAGAGACACAGGGTCCGAGAGAGAGACACAGGCACCGAGAGACAGACACAGGGACTGAGAGAGAGAGACACAGGGACTGAGAGAGAGACACAGGGACCAAGAGAGACACCAGGACCGAGAGAGACACAGAGGTGAGAGAGAGATACAGGGACGGAGAGATACACAGGGACCAAGAGAGACACAGGGACCGAGAGAGAGACACAGTGACCGAGAGAGAGACACCAGCACAGAGAGAGAGACACAGGGACTGAGAGAGAGAGACAGGGACCGGGAGAGATACAGGGAACGAGAGAGAGAGACACAGGGACCGAGTGAGACACAGGGACTGAGAGAGTCACAGGGACCGAGAGAGACACAGGGACCGAGAGAGAGACAGGGACCGAGAGAGAGACAGGGACCGAGAGAGAGACACAGTGACCGAGAGAGACAGAGGGACCGAGAGAGAGACACAGTGACCGAGAGAGACACAGGGACCGAGAGAGAGACAGTGACCGAGAGAGACACGGACTGAGAGAGAGAGAGACACAGGGACCGAGAGAGAGAGACAAGGACCGAGAGAGAAACAGGGACCAATTGAGACACAGCGACCGAGAGAGACAAAGGGACCGAGAGAGAGACACAGGGACCGAGGGAGAGAGACACAGGGACCGAGACAGAGACAGGTACTGAGTGAGAGACACAGGGACCGAGTGGGACACAGGGACCGAATGAGAGACACAGGGACCGAGAGAGAGACACAGGGACCGAGAGGGACACAGGGACCGAGTGAGTGACACAGGGACCGAGAGAGAGACACAGGGACCGAGAGAGACACAGGGACCGAGTGAGTGACACAGGGACCGAGAGAGAGACACAGGGACCGAGAGAGACACAGGGACTGAGAGAGACACAGGGACTGAGAGAGACACAGGGACCGAGTGAGAGACACAGGGACCGAGAGAGAGACGGGACCGAGAGAGAGAGACAGGGACCGAGAGAGAGACACAGGGACCGAAGGAGAGAGACACAGGGACCGAGAGAGAGTCACAGGGACCGAGAGAGAGACACAGGGACCGAGAGAGAGACACAGGGACCGAGTGAGAGACACAGGGACTGAGCGAGTCACAGGGACCGAGAGAGTCACAGGGACCGAGAGAGTGACAGGGACCGAGTGAGACACAGGGACTCAGAGAGAGTCACAGGGACCGAGAGAGTCACAGGGACCGAGAGAGAGTCAGGGAGCGAGTGAGACACAGGGACTCAGAGAGAGTCACAGGGACCGAGAGAGTCACAGGGACCGAGAGAGGGACAGGGACCGAGTGAGAGTCACAGGGACCGAGAGAGAGACACAATCGTCCGAGAGAGAAAGACAGGGAGCGAGAGAGAGACACATTGACCGAGAGAGACAGAGGGACCGAGTGAGACACAGCGACCGAGAGAGACACAGGGACCGAGAGAGACACAGGGGTGAGAGGGAGACCCAGGGACCGAGAGAGACACAGGAACCGAGTGAGAAACAGCGACTGTGAGAGAAACAGGGACCGGGAGAGAGAGACACAGGGACCGATAGAGTCACAGGGACCGAGTGAGACACAGCGACCGAGAGAGACACAGGGACCGAGAGAGAGAGACACAGGGACCGAGAGAGAGACACAGGGACCGAGGGTGAGAGACACAGGGAACGAGAGAGAGAGACACAGGGACCGAGTGAGAGACACAGGGACTGAGAGAGAGAGACACAGGGACCGAGAGAGAGACACAGGGACCGAGTGAGAGACAGAGGGACTGAGCGAGTCACAGGGACCGAGAGAGAGAGACACAGGGACCGAGAGAGAGACAGGGAGCGAGTGAGACACAGGGACCGAGAGAGAGACAGGGACCGAGTGAGAGTCACAGGGACCGAGTGAGACACAGGGACCGAGAGAGAGACACAATCGTCCGAGAGAGAAAGACAGGGAGCGAGAGAGAGACACAATCGTCCGAGAGAGAAAGACAGGGAGCGAGAGAAAGACACATGGACCGAGAGAGACAGAGGGACCGAGTGAGGCACAGCGACCAAGAGAGACACAGGGACCAAGAGAGACACAGGGGTGAGAGGGGGACACAGGGACCGAGAGAGACACAGGAACCGAGTGAGACACAGCGACCGAGAGAGACACAGGGACCGGGAGAGAGAGACACTGGGACCGAGAGAGATACAGGGCCCGAGGGGGAGAGACACAGGGACCGAGAGAGACAGAGGGACCGAGAGAGAGACATAGTGACCGAGAGAAAGACACCGGGACAGAGAGAGAGACACAGGGACTGAGAGAGAGAGACAGGGAGCGAGTGAGACACAGGGACCGAGAGAGACACATGGACCGAGAGAGAGACTGGACAGAGAGAGAGACACAGTGACCGAGAGAGACACAGGGACCGAGAGAGAGACACAAGGACCGAGAGAGAAACAGGGACCAATTGAGACACAGGGGTGAGAGGGAGACACAGGGACCGAGAGAGACACAGGGACCGAGTGAGACACAGCGACCAAGAGAGAGAGACAAAGGGACCGAGAGAGAGACACAGGGACCGAGGGAGAGAGACACAGGGACCGAGACAGAGACAGGTACTGAGTGAGAGACACAGGGACCGAGTGGGTCACAGGGACCGAATGAGAGACACAGGGACCGAGAGAGAGACACAGGGACCGAGAGGGCCACAGGGACCGAGTGAGTGACACAGGGACCGAGAGAGAGACACAGGGACCGAGAGAGACACAGGTACCGAGTGAGAGACACAGGGACCGAGAGAGAGACAGGGACCGAGAGAGAGAGACAGGGACCGAGAGAGAGACACAGGGACCGAGGGAGAGAGACACAGGGAACGAGAGAGAGAGAGAGACACAGGGACCGAGTGAGAGAAACAGGGACTGACAGAGTCACAGGGACCGAGAGAGTGAGACACAGGGACCGAGAGAGAGACACAGGGACCAAGTGAGAGACACAGGGACCGAGAGAGAAACAGGGACTGAGAGAGACACGGGGTCCGAGAGAGAGAGACAGGGACCGAGAGAGAAACAGGGCCTGAGAGAGACACGGGGTCCGAGAGAGAGACACAGGCACCGAGAGAGAGACACAGGGACTGAGAGAGAGAGACACAGGGACTGAGAGAGAGACACAGTGACCGAGAGAGAGACACAGGGACCGAGAGAGAGAGACAGGGACCGAGAGAGAAACAGGGACTGAGAGAGACACGGGGTCCGAGAGAGAGACACAGGCACCAAGAGAGAGACACAGGGACTGAGAGAGAGAGACAGGGACCGAGAGAGAAACAGGGACTGAGAGAGACACGGGGTCCGAGAGAGAGACACAGGCACCGAGAGAGAGACACAGGGACTGAGAGAGAGAGACACAGGGACTGAGAGAGAGACACAGGGACCAAGAGAGACACCAGGACCGAGAGAGACACAGAGGTGAGAGAGAGATACAGGGACCGAGAGACACAGGGACCAAGAGAGACACAGGGACCGAAAGAGAGACACAGTGACCGAGAGAGAGACACCAGCACAGAGAGAGAGACACAGGGACTGAGAGAGAGAGAGACAGGGACTGGGAGAGACACAGGGACCGAGTGAGACACAGGGACCGAGAAAGACACAGGGAGCAAGAGAGAGACACAGGGAACGAGAGAGACACCGGGACCGAGTGAGACACAGGGATCGAGACAGAGACACGTACCGATTGAGAGATCAGGGACAGAGTGAGAGACACAGGGACAGAGAGAGAGACAGAGGGACCGAGAGAGAGACAGGGACCGAGAGAGAGACACAGGGACCGAGAGAGAGACACAGGGACCGAGTGAGACACATGGACCGAGAGAGAGAGACAGGGTCCGAGAGAGAGAGACACAGGGACCGAGTGAGACACAGGGACCGAAAGAGAGACACAGGGACTGAGAGAGTCACAGGGACCGAGAGAGACACAGGGACCGAGAGAGAGACACAGGGACTGAGAAAGACACAGGGACTGAGAGAGTTACAGGAACCGAGAGAGAGACACAGGGACCGAGTGAGAGACACAGGGACTGAGCGAGTCACAGGGACCGAGAGAGTCACAAGGACCGAGAGAGAGACACAGTGACCGAGAGAGAGACACAGGGACCGAGAGTGAGAGACAGGGACCGAGAGAGACACAGGGACTGACAGAGACACAGGGTCCGAGAGAGAGACACAGGCACCGAGAGACAGACACAGGGACTGAGAGAGAGAGACACAGGGACTGAGAGAGAGACACAGGGACCAAGAGAGACACCAGGACCGAGAGAGACACAGAGGTGAGAGAGAGATACAGGGACGGAGAGATACACAGGGACCAAGAGAGACACAGGGACCGAGAGAGAGACACAGTGACCGAGAGAGAGACACCAGCACAGAGAGAGAGACACAGGGACTGAGAGAGAGAGACAGGGACCGGGAGAGATACAGGGAACGAGAGAGAGAGAGACACAGGGACCGAGTGAGAGACACAGGGACTGAGAGAGTCACAGGGACCGAGAGAGACACAGGGACCGAGAGAGAGACACAGGGACCGAGAGAGAGACACAGGGACCGAGAAAGACACAGGGACTGAGAGAGTTACAGGAACCGAGAGAGAGACACAGGGACTGAGATAGAGACACAGGGACGGAGAGAGAGACACAGTGGTGAGAGAGAGATACAGGGACCGAGAGAGACCGAGGGACCGAGAGAGAGACACAGGGACCGAGTGAGACACAGGGACCGAGAGAGAGAGACAGGGTCCGAGAGAGAGACACAGGGACCGAGTGAGACATAGGGACCGAGAGAGAGGAACAGGGTCCGAGAGAGAGACACAGGGACCGAGAGAGAGACACAGGGACCGAGTGAGACACAGGGACCGAGAGAGTGAAAGGGACCGAGTGAGACACAGAGACCCAGAGAGAGTCACAGGGACCGACAGAGACACTGAAACTGAGAGAGAGAGTCAGGGAGCGAGAGAGACACAGTGACCGAGAGAGACACAGGAACCGAGAGAGAGACAGTGACCGAGAGAGACACAGGGACTGAGAAAGAGAGACACAGGGACCGAGACAGAGACACAAGGACCGAGAGAGATACAGGGACCGAGTGAGACACAGGGGTGAGAGGGAGACACAGGGACCGAGAGAGACACAGGGACCGAGTGAGACACAGCGACCGAGAGAGACCCAGGGACCGAGAGAGAGAGACACAGGGACCGAGAGAGAGACACAGGGACCGAGGGAGAGAGACACAGGGAACGAGAGAGAGAGAGACACAGGGACCGAGTGAGAGACACAGGGACTGAGAGAGTCACAGGGACCGAGAGAGAGAGACACAGGGACCGAGAGAGAGACACAGGGACCGAGTGAGAGACACAGGGACTGAGCGAGTCACAGGGACCGAGAGAGTCACAGGGACCGAGAGAGTGACAGGGACCGAGTGAGACACAGGGACCCAGAGAGAGTCAGAGGGACCGAGAGAGTCACAGGGACCGAGAGAGAGACAGGGACCGAGTGAGAGTCACAGGGACCGAGAGAGAGACAGGGACCGAGTGAGAGTCACAGGGACCGAGAGAGAGTCACAGGGACCAAGTGAGACACAGGGACCGAGAGAGAGACACAATCGTCCGAGAGAGAAAGACAGGGAGCGAGAGAGAGACACATGGACCGAGAGAGACAGAGGGACCGAGTGAGACGCAGCGACCGAGAGAGACACAGGGACCGAGAGAGACACAGGGGTGAGAGGGAGACACAGGGACCGAGAGAGACACAGGAACCGAGTGAGACACAGCGACCGAGAGAGACACAGGGACCGGGAGAGAGAGAGACACTGGGACCGAGAGAGACACAGGGCCCAAGGGGGAGAGACACAGGGACCGAGAGAGACAGAGGGACCGAGAGAGACACTGGGACCGGGAGAGAGAGACACTGGGACCGAGAGAGACACAGGGACCGAGAGAGAGAAACAGTGACTGAGAGAGAGACACCAGCACAGAGAGAGAGACACAGGGACTGAGAGAGAGAGACAGGGACCGGGAGAGACACAGGGACCGAGTGAGACTCAGGGATCGAGACAGAGACACGTACCGAGTGAGAGACACAGGGACAGAGTGAGAGACACAGGGACAGAGAGAGAGACACAGGGACCGAGAGAGAGACAGGGACCGAGAGAGAGACACAGGGACCGAGAGAGAGACACAGGGACCGAGTGAGACACAGGGACCGAGAGAGAGAGACAGGGTCCGAGAGAGAGAAACACAGGGACCGAGTGAGAAACAGGGACCGAGAGAGAGAGACAGGGTCTGAGAGAGAGACACAGGGACCGAGAGAGAGACACAGGGACCGAGTGTGTCACAGGGACCGAGAGAGAGATATAGGGTCCGAGAGAGAGAGACACAGGGACCGAGAGAGACACAGGGACCGAGAGAGAGACATAGGGACCGAGAGAGACACAGTGACCGAGAGAGAGAGACACAGGGACCGAGAGAGCCACAGGGACCGAGAGAGAGAGAGACACAGGGACCGAGAGAGAGAGACACAGGGACCGAGTGAGAGACACAGGGACTGAGCGAGTCACAGGGACCGAGAGAGTCACAGGGACCGAGAGAGAGACACAGTGACCGAGAGAGAGACACAGGGACCGAGAGAGAGAAGCAGGGACCGAGAGAGAGAGACAGGGACCGAGAGAGACACAGGGACTGACAGAGACACAGGGTCCGAGAGAGAGAGACAGGGTCCGAGAGAGAGAGACACAGGGACCGACTGAGACACAGGGACCGAGAGAGAGAGACAGGGTCCGAGAGAGAGACACAGGGACCGAGAGAGAGACACAGGGGCCGAGTGAGACACAGGGACCGAGATAGAGAGACAGGGTCCGAGAGAGAGAGACACAGGGACCGAGAGAGTGAAAGGGATCGAGTGAGACACAGAGACCCAGAGAGAGTCACAGGGACCGACAGAGACACTGAAACTGAGAGAGAGAGTCAGGGAGCGAGTGAGACACAGGGACCGAGAGAGACACAGGGACCGAGAGAGAGACAGGGACCGAGAGAGAGACACAGTGACCGAGAGAGACAGAGGGACCGAGAGAGAGACACAGTGACCGAGAGAGACACAGGGACCGAGAGAGAGACAGTGACCGAGAGAGACACGGACTGAGAGAGAGAGAGACACAGGGACCGAGAGAGAGACACAAGGACCGAGAGAGAAACAGGGACCAATTGAGACACAGCGACCGAGAGAGACAAAGGGACCGAGAGAGAGACACAGGGACCGAGACAGAGACAGGTACTGAGTGAGAGACACAGGGACCGAGTGGGACACAGGGACCGAATGAGAGACACAGGGACCGAGAGAGAGACACAGGGACCGAGAGGGACACAGGGACGGAGTGAGTGACACAGGGACCGAGAGAGAGACACAGGGACCGAGAGAGACACAGGGACCAAGAGAGAGAGACAGGGACTGAGAGAGAGAGACAGGGACCGGGAGAGACACAGGGACCGAGAGAGACACAGGGATCGAGACAGAGACACGTACCGAGTGAGAGACACAGGGACAGAGTGAGAGACACAGGGACAGAGAGAGAGACACAGGGACCGAGAGAGAGACAGGGACCGAGAGAGAGACACAGGGACCGAGAGAGAGACACAGGGACCGAGTGAGACACAGGGACCGAGAGAGAGAGACAGGGTCCGAGAGAGAGAAACACAGGGACCGAGTGAGAAACAGGGACCGAGAGAGAGAGACAGGGTCTGAGAGAGAGACACAGGGACCGAGAGAGAGACACAGGGACCGAGTGTGTCACAGGGACCGAGAGAGAGATATAGGGTCCGAGAGAGAGAGACACAGGGACCGAGAGAGACACAGGGACCGAGAGAGAGACACAGGGACCGAGAGAGACACAGGGACCGAGAGAGAGAGACACAGGGACCGAGAGAGCCACAGGGACCGAGAGAGAGAGAGACACAGGGACCGAGAGAGAGAGACACAGGGACCGAGTGAGAGACACAGGGACTGAGCGAGTCACAGGGACCGAGAGAGTCACAGGGACCGAGAGAGAGACACAGTGACCGAGAGAGAGACACAGGGACCGAGAGAGAGAAGCAGGGACCGAGAGAGAGAGACAGGGACCGAGAGAGACACAGGGACTGACAGAGACACAGGGTCCGAGAGAGAGAGACAGGGTCCGAGAGAGAGAGACACAGGGACCGAGTGAGACACAGGGACCGAGAGAGAGAGACAGGGTCCGAGAGAGAGACACAGGGACCGAGAGAGAGACACAGGGGCCGAGTGAGACACAGGGACCGAGATAGAGAGACAGGGTCCGAGAGAGAGAGAGACACAGGGACCGAGAGAGTGAAAGGGATCGAGTGAGACACAGAGACCCAGAGAGAGTCACAGGGACCGACAGAGACACTGAAACTGAGAGAGAGAGTCAGGGAGCGAGTGAGACACAGGGACCGAGAGAGACACAGGGACCGAGAGAGACAGGGACCGAGAGAGAGACACAGTGACCGAGAGAGACAGAGGGACCGAGAGAGAGACACAGTGACCGAGAGAGACACAGGGACCGAGAGAGAGACAGTGACCGAGAGAGACACGGACTGAGAGAGAGAGAGACACAGGGACCGAGAGAGAGACAGAAGGACCGAGAGAGAAACAGGGACCAATTGAGACACAGCGACCGAGAGAGACAAAGGGACCGAGAGAGAGACACAGGGACCGAGACAGAGACAGGTACTGAGTGAGAGACACAGGGACCGAGTGGGACACAGGGACCGAATGAGAGACACAGGGACCGAGAGAGAGACACAAGGAACGGGAGGGACACAGGGACCGAGTGAGTGACACAGGGACCGAGAGAGAGACACAGGGACCGAGAGAGACACAGGGACCGAGTGAGTGACACAGGGACCGAGAGAGAGACACAGGGACCGAGAGAGACACAGGGACTGAGAGAGACACAGGGACTGAGAGAGACACAGGAACCGAGTGAGAGACACAGGGACCGAGAGAGAGACGGGACCGAGAGAGAGAGACACAGGGACCGAGAGAGCCACAGGGACCGAGAGAGAGAGAGACACAGGGACCGAGAGAGAGAGACACAGGGACCGAGTGAGAGACACAGGGACTGAGCGAGTCACAGGGACCGAGAGAGTCACAGGGACCGAGAGAGAGACACAGTGACCGAGAGAGAGACACAGGGACCGAGAGAGAGAAGCAGGGACCGAGAGAGAGAGACAGGGACCGAGAGAGACACAGGGACTGACAGAGACACAGGGTCCGAGAGAGAGAGACAGGGTCCGAGAGAGAGAGACACAGGGACCGAGTGAGACACAGGGACCGAGAGAGAGAGACAGGGTCCGAGAGAGAGACACAGGGACCGAGAGAGAGACACAGGGGCCGAGTGAGACACAGGGACCGAGATAGAGAGACAGGGTCCGAGAGAGAGAGACACAGGGACCGAGAGAGTGAAAGGGATCGAGTGAGACACAGAGACCCAGAGAGAGTCACAGGGACCGACAGAGACACTGAAACTGAGAGAGAGAGTCAGGGAGCGAGTGAGACACAGGGACCGAGAGAGACACAGGGACTGACAGAGACACAGGGTCCGAGAGAGAGAGACAGGGTCCGAGAGAGAGAGACACAGGGACCGAGTGAGACACAGGGACCGAGAGAGAGAGACAGGGTCCGAGAGAGAGACACAGGGACCGAGAGAGAGACACAGGGGCCGAGTGAGACACAGGGACCGAGATAGAGAGACAGGGTCCGAGAGAGAGAGACACAGGGACCGAGAGAGTGAAAGGGATCGAGTGAGACACAGAGACCCAGAGAGAGTCACAGGGACCGACAGAGACACTGAAACTGAGAGAGAGAGTCAGGGAGCGAGTGAGACACAGGGACCGAGAGAGACACAGGGACCGAGAGAGAGACAGGGACCGAGAGAGAGACACAGTGACCGAGAGAGACAGAGGGACCGAGAGAGAGACACAGTGACCGAGAGAGACACAGGGACCGAGAGAGAGACAGTGACCGAGAGAGACACGGACTGAGAGAGAGAGAGTCACAGGGACCGAGAGAGAGATACAAGGACCGAGACAGAAACAGGGACCAATTGAGACACAGCGACCGAGAGAGACAAAGGGACCGAGAGAGAGACACAGGGACCGAGACAGAGACAGGTACTGAGTGAGAGACACAGGGACCGAGTGGGACACAGGGACCGAATGAGAGACACAGGGACCGAGAGAGAGACACAGGGACCGAGAGGGACACAGGGACCGAGAGAGAGACAGGGACCGAGAGAGAGACACAGGGACCGAGAGAGAGACACAGGGACCGAGTGAGACACAGGGACCGAGAGAGAGAGACAGGGTCCGAGAGAGAGAAACACAGGGACCGAGTGAGAAACAGGGACCGAGAGAGAGAGACAGGGTCTGAGAGAGAGACACAGGGACCGAGAGAGAGACACAGGGACCGAGTGTGTCACAGGGACCGAGAGAGAGATATAGGGTCCGAGAGAGAGAGACACAGGGACCGAGAGAGACACAGGGACCGAGAGAGAGACACAGGGACCGAGAGAGACACAGGGACCGAGAGAGAGAGACACAGGGACCGAGAGAGCCACAGGGACCGAGAGAGAGAGAGACACAGGGACCGAGAGAGAGAGACACAGGGACCGAGTGAGAGACACAGGGACTGAGCGAGTCACAGGGACCGAGAGAGTCACAGGGACCGAGAGAGAGACACAGTGACCGAGAGAGAGACACAGGGACCGAGAGAGAGAAGCAGGGACCGAGAGAGAGAGACAGGGACCGAGAGAGACACAGGGACTGACAGAGACACAGGGTCCGAGAGAGAGAGACAGGGTCCGAGAGAGAGAGACACAGGGACCGAGTGAGACACAGGGACCGAGAGAGAGAGACAGGGTCCGAGAGAGAGACACAGGGACCGAGAGAGAGACACAGGGGCCGAGTGAGACACAGGGACCGAGATAGAGAGACAGGGTCCGAGAGAGAGAGAGACACAGGGACCGAGAGAGTGAAAGGGATCGAGTGAGACACAGAGACCCAGAGAGAGTCACAGGGACCGACAGAGACACTGAAACTGAGAGAGAGAGTCAGGGAGCGAGTGAGACACAGGGACCGAGAGAGACACAGGGACCGAGAGAGACAGGGACCGAGAGAGAGACACAGTGACCGAGAGAGACAGAGGGACCGAGAGAGAGACACAGTGACCGAGAGAGACACAGGGACCGAGAGAGAGACAGTGACCGAGAGAGACACGGACTGAGAGAGAGAGAGACACAGGGACCGAGAGAGAGACACAAGGACCGAGAGAGAAACAGGGACCAATTGAGACACAGCGACCGAGAGAGACAAAGGGACCGAGAGAGAGACACAGGGACCGAGACAGAGACAGGTACTGAGTGAGAGACACAGGGACCGAGTGGGACACAGGGACCGAATGAGAGACACAGGGACCGAGAGAGAGACACAAGGAACGGGAGGGACACAGGGACCGAGTGAGTGACACAGGGACCGAGAGAGAGACACAGGGACCGAGAGAGACACAGGGACCGAGTGAGTGACACAGGGACCGAGAGAGAGACACAGGGACCGAGAGAGACACAGGGACTGAGAGAGACACAGGGACTGAGAGAGACACAGGGACCGAGTGAGAGACACAGGGACCGAGAGAGAGACGGGACCGAGAGAGAGAGACACAGGGACCGAGAGAGCCACAGGGACCGAGAGAGAGAGAGACACAGGGACCGAGAGAGAGAGACACAGGGACCGAGTGAGAGACACAGGGACTGAGCGAGTCACAGGGACCGAGAGAGTCACAGGGACCGAGAGAGAGACACAGTGACCGAGAGAGAGACACAGGGACCGAGAGAGAGAAGCAGGGACCGAGAGAGAGAGACAGGGACCGAGAGAGACACAGGGACTGACAGAGACACAGGGTCCGAGAGAGAGAGACAGGGTCCGAGAGAGAGAGACACAGGGACCGAGTGAGACACAGGGACCGAGAGAGAGAGACAGGGTCCGAGAGAGAGACACAGGGACCGAGAGAGAGACACAGGGGCCGAGTGAGACACAGGGACCGAGATAGAGAGACAGGGTCCGAGAGAGAGAGACACAGGGACCGAGAGAGTGAAAGGGATCGAGTGAGACACAGAGACCCAGAGAGAGTCACAGGGACCGACAGAGACACTGAAACTGAGAGAGAGAGTCAGGGAGCGAGTGAGACACAGGGACCGAGAGAGACACAGGGACCGAGAGAGAGACAGGGACCGAGAGAGAGACACAGTGACCGAGAGAGACAGAGGGACCGAGAGAGAGACACAGTGACCGAGAGAGACACAGGGACCGAGAGAGAGACAGTGACCGAGAGAGACACGGACTGAGAGAGAGAGAGTCACAGGGACCGAGAGAGAGATACAAGGACCGAGAGAGAAACAGGGACCAATTGAGACACAGCGACCGAGAGAGACAAAGGGACCGAGAGAGAGACACAGGGACCGAGACAGAGACAGGTACTGAGTGAGAGACACAGGGACCGAGTGGGACACAGGGACCGAATGAGAGACACAGGGACCGAGAGAGAGACACAGGGACCGAGAGGGACACAGGGACCGAGTGAGTGACACAGGGACCGAGAGAGAGACACAGGGACCGAGAGAGACACAGGGACCAAGAGAGAGAGACAGGGACTGAGAGAGAGAGACAGGGACCGGGAGAGACACAGGGACCGAGTGAGACACAGGGATCGAGACAGAGACACGTACCGAGTGAGAGACACAGGGACCGATAGAGTCACAGGGACCGAGTGAGACACAGCGACCGAGAGAGACACAGGGACCGAGAGAGAGAGACACAGGGACCGAGAGAGAGACACAGGGACCGAGGGTGAGAGACACAGGGAACGAGAGAGAGAGACACAGGGACCGAGTGAGAGACACAGGGACTGAGAGAGAGAGACACAGGGACCGAGAGAGAGACACAGGGACCGAGTGAGAGACAGAGGGACTGAGCGAGTCACAGGGACCGAGAGAGAGAGACACAGGGACCGAGAGAGAGACAGGGAGCGAGTGAGACACAGGGACCGAGAGAGAGACAGGGACCGAGTGAGAGACACAATCGTCCGAGAGAGAAAGACAGGGAGCGAGAGAGAGACACAATCGTCCGAGAGAGAAAGACAGGGAGCGAGAGAAAGACACATGGACCGAGAGAGACAGAGGGACCGAGTGAGGCACAGCGACCAAGAGAGACACAGGGACCAAGAGAGACACAGGGGTGAGAGGGGGACACAGGGACCGAGAGAGACACAGGAACCGAGTGAGACACAGCGACCGAGAGAGACACAGGGACCGGGAGAGAGAGACACTGGGACCGAGAGAGATACAGGGCCCGAGGGGGAGAGACACAGGGACCGAGAGAGACAGAGGGACCGAGAGAGAGACATAGTGACCGAGAGAAAGACACCGGGACAGAGAGAGAGACACAGGGACTGAGAGAGAGAGACAGGGAGCGAGTGAGACACAGGGACCGAGAGAGACACATGGACCGAGAGAGAGACTGGACAGAGAGAGAGACACAGTGACCGAGAGAGACACAGGGACCGAGAGAGAGACACAAGGACCGAGAGAGAAACAGGGACCAATTGAGGACACAGGGGTGAGAGGGAGACACAGGGACCGAGAGAGACACAGGGACCGAGTGAGACACAGCGACCAAGAGAGAGAGACAAAGGGACCGAGAGAGAGACACAGGGACCGAGGGGAGAGAGACACAGGGACCGAGACAGAGACAGGTACTGAGTGAGAGACACAGGGACCGAGTGGGTCACAGGGACCGAATGAGAGGCACAGGGACCGAGAGAGAGACACAGGGACCGAGAGGGCCACAGGACCGAGTGAGTGACACAGGGACCGAGAGAGAGACACAGGGACCGAGAGAGACACAGGGACCGAGTGAGAGACACAGGGACCGAGAGAGAGACAGGGACCGAGAGAGAGAGACAGGGACCGAGAGAGAGACACAGGGACCGAGGGAGAGAGACACAGGGAACGAGAGAGAGAGAGAGACACAGGGACCGAGTGAGAGAAACAGGGACTGAGAGAGTCACAGGGACCGAGAGAGTGAGACACAGGGACCGAGAGAGAGACACAGGGACCAAGTGAGAGACACAGGGACCGAGAGAGAAACAGGGACTGAGAGAGACACGGGGTCCGAGAGAGAGAGACAGGGACCGAGAGAGAAACAGGGCCTGAGAGAGACACGGGGTCCGAGAGAGAGACACAGGCACCGAGAGAGAGACACAGGGACTGAGAGAGAGAGACACAGGGACTGAGAGAGAGACACAGTGACCGAGAGAGAGACACAGGGACCGAGAGAGAGAGACAGGGGACCGAGAGAGAAACAGGGACTGAGAGAGACACGGGGTCCGAGAGAGAGACACAGGCACCGAGAGAGAGACACAGGGACTGAGAGAGAGAGACAGGGACCGAGAGAGAAACAGGACTGAGAGAGACACGGGGTCCGAGAGAGAGACACAGGCACCGAGAGAGAGACACAGGGACTGAGAGAGAGAGACACAGGGACTGAGAGAGAGACACAGGGACCAAGAGAGACACCAGGACCGAGAGAGACACAGAGGTGAGAGAGAGATACAGGGACCGAGAGACACAGGGACCAAGAGAGACACAGGGACCGAAAGAGAGACACAGTGACCGAGAGAGAGACACCAGCACAGAGAGAGAGACACAGGGACTGAGAGAGAGAGAGACAGGGACTGGGAGAGACACAGGGACCGAGTGAGACACAGGACCGAGAAAGACACAGGGAGCAAGAGAGAGACACAGGGAACGAGAGAGACACCGGGACCGAGTGAGACACAGGGATCGAGACAGAGACACGTACCGATTGAGAGATCAGGGACAGAGTGAGAGACACAGGGACAGAGAGAGAGACACAGGGACCGAGAGAGAGACAGGGACCGAGAGAGAGACACAGGGACCGAGAGAGAGACACAGGGACCGAGTGAGTCACATGGACCGAGAGAGAGAGACAGGGTCCGAGAGAGAGAGAGACACAGGGACCGAGAGAGAGACAGGGTCCGAGAGAGAGACACAGGGACCGAGAGAGAGACACAGGACCGAGTGAGTCACAGGGACCGAGAGAGAGACACAGGGACTGAGAGAGTCACAGGGACCGAGAGAGACACAGGGACCGAGAGAGAGACACAGGGACCGAGAAAGACACAGGGACTGAGAGAGTTACAGGAACCGAGAGAGAGACACAGGGACCGAGTGAGAGACACAGGGACTGAGCGAGTCACAGGGACCGAGAGAGTCACAAGGAGAGAGAGACACAGTGACCGAGAGAGAGACACAGGGACCGAGAGTGAGAGACAGGGACCGAGAGAGACACAGGGACTGACAGAGACACAGGGTCCGAGAGAGAGACACAGGCACGAGAGACAGACACAGGGACTGAGAGAGAGAGACACAGGGACTGAGAGAGAGACACAGGGACCAAGAGAGACACCAGGACCGAGAGAGACACAGAGGTGAGAGAGAGATACAGGGACGGAGAGATACACAGGGACCAAGAGAGACACAGGGACCGAGAGAGAGACACAGTGACCGAGAGAGAGACACCAGCACAGAGAGAGAGACGCAGGGACTGAGAGAGAGAGACACAGGGACCGCGTGAGAGACACAGGGACTGAGAGAGTCACAGGGGACCGAGAGAGAGACACAGGGACCGAGAGAGAGACACAGGGACCGAGAGAGAGACACAGGGACCGAGAAAGACACAGGGACTGAGAGAGTTACAGGAACCGAGAGAGAGACACAGGGACTGAGATAGAGACACAGGGACGGAGAGAGAGACACAGTGGTGAGAGAGAGATACAGGGACCGAGAGAGACCGAGGACCGAGAGAGAGACACAGGGACCGAGAGGGACACAGGGACCGAGTGAGTGACACAGGGACCGAGAGAGAGACACAGGGACCGAGAGAGACACAGGGACCAAGAGAGAGAGACAGGGACTGAGAGAGAGAGACAGGGACCGGGAGAGACACAGGGACCGAGTGAGACACAGGGATCGAGACAGAGACACGTACCGAGTGAGAGACACAGGGACCGATAGAGTCACAGGGACCGAGTGAGACACAGCGACCGAGAGAGACACAGGGACCGAGAGAGAGAGACACAGGGACCGAGAGAGAGACACAGGGACCGAGGGTGAGAGACACAGGGAACGAGAGAGAGAGACACAGGGACCGAGTGAGAGACACAGGGACTGAGAGAGAGAGACACAGGGACCGAGAGAGAGACACAGGGACCGAGTGAGAGACAGAGGGACTGAGCGAGTCACAGGGACCGAGAGAGAGAGACACAGGGACCGAGAGAGAGACAGGGAGCGAGTGAGACACAGGGACCGAGAGAGAGACAGGGACCGAGTGAGAGTCACAGGACCGAGTGAGACACAGGGACCGAGAGAGAGACACAATCGTCCGAGAGAGAAAGACAGGGAGCGAGAGAGAGACACAATCGTCCGAGAGAGAAAGACAGGGAGCGAGAGAAAGACACATGGACCGAGAGAGACAGAGGGACCGAGTGAGGCACAGCGACCAAGAGAGACACAGGGACCAAGAGAGACACAGGGGTGAGAGGGGGACACAGGGACCGAGAGAGACACAGGAACCGAGTGAGACACAGCGACCGAGAGAGACACAGGGACCGGGAGAGAGAGACACTGGGACCGAGAGGAGATACAGGGCCCGAGGGGGAGAGACACAGGGACCGAGAGAGACAGAGGGACCGAGAGAGAGACATAGTGACCGAGAGAAAGACACCGGGACAGAGAGAGAGACACAGGGACTGAGAGAGAGAGACAGGGAGCGAGTGAGACACAGGACCGAGAGAGACACATGGACCGAGAGAGAGACTGGACAGAGAGAGAGACACAGTGACCGAGAGAGACACAGGGACCGAGAGAGAGACACAAGGACCGAGAGAGAAACAGGGACCAATTGAGACACAGGGGTGAGAGGGAGACACAGGGACCGAGAGAGACACAGGACCGAGTGAGACACAGCGACCAAGAGAGAGAGACAAAGGGACCGAGAGAGAGACACAGGGACCGAGGGAGAGAGACACAGGGACCGAGACAGAGACAGGTACTGAGTGAGAGACACAGGGACCGAGTGGGTCACAGGGACCGAATGAGAGACACAGGGACCGAGAGAGAGACACAGGGACCGAAAGAGGCCACAGGGACCGAGTGAGTGACACAGGGACCGAGAGAGAGACACAGGGACCGAGAGAGACACAGGGACCGAGTGAGAGACACAGGGACCGAGAGAGAGACAGGGACCGAGAGAGAGAGACAGGGACCGAGAGGACACAGGGACGAGGGAGAGAGACACAGGGAACGAGAGAGAGAGAGAGACACAGGGACCGAGTGAGAGAAACAGGGACTGAGAGAGTCACAGGGACCGAGAGAGTGAGACACAGGGACCGAGAGAGACACAGTGAGCACGTGAAGTGAGAGACACAGGGACCGAGAGAGAAACAGGGACTGAGAGAGACACGGGGTCCGAGAGAGAGAGACAGGGACCGAGAGAGAAACAGGGCCCTGAGAGAGACACGGGGTCCGAGAGAGAGACACAGGGACTGAGAGAGAGAGACACAGGGACTGAGAGAGAGACACAGTGACCGAGAGAGAGACACAGGGACCGAGAGAGAGAGAGACAGGGACCGAGAGAGAAACAGGGACTGAGAGAGACACGGGGTCCGAGAGAGAGACACAGGCACCGAGAGAGAGACACAGGGACTGAGAGAGAGAGACAGGGACCGAGAGAGAAACAGGGACTGAGAGAGACACGGGGTCGAGAGAGAGACACAGGCACCGAGAGAGAGACACAGGGACTGAGAGAGAGAGACACAGGGACTGAGAGAGAGACACAGGGACCAAGAGAGACACCAGGACCGAGAGAGACAGAGAGGTGAGAGAGATACAGGGACCGAGAGACACAGGGACCAAGAGAGACACAGGGGACCGAAAGAGAGACACAGTGACCGAGAGAGAGACACCAGCACAGAGAGAGAGACACAGGGACTGAGAGAGAGAGAGACAGGGACTGGGAGAGACACAGGGACCGAGTGAGACACAGGGACCGAGAAAGACACAGGGAGCAAGAGAGAGACACAGGGAACGAGAGAGACACCGGGGACCGAGTGAGACACAGGGATCGAGACAGAGACACGTACCGATTGAGAGATCAGGGACAGAGTGAGAGACACAGGGACAGAGAGAGAGACACAGGGACCGAGAGAGAGACAGGGACCGAGAGAGAGACACAGGGACCGAGAGAGAGACAGGGACCGAGAGAGAGACACAGGGACCGAGAGAGAGACAGGGACCGAGAGAGAGACACAGGGACCGAGAGAGAGACACAGGGACCGAGTGAGACACATGGAGCCGAGAGAGAGAGACAGGGTCCGAGAGAGAGAGACACAGGGACCGAGTGAGACACAGGGACCGAGAGAGAGAGACAGGGTCCGAGAGAGAGACACAGGGACCGAGAGAGAGACACAGGGACCGAGTGAGTCACAGGGACCGAGAGAGAGACACAGGGACTGAGAGAGTCACAGGGACCGAGAGAGACACAGGGACCGAGAGAGAGACACAGGGACCGAGAAAGACACAGGGACTGAGAGAGTTACAGGAACCGAGAGAGAGACACAGGGACCGAGTGAGAGACACAGGGACTGAGCGAGTCACAGGGACCGAGAGAGTCACAAGGACCGAGAGAGAGACAGAGTGACCGAGAGAGAGACACAGGGACCGAGAGTGAGAGACAGGGACCGAGAGAGACACAGGGACTGACAGAGACACAGGGTCCGAGAGAGAGACACAGGCACCGAGAGACAGACACAGGGACTGAGAGAGAGAGACACAGGGACTGAGAGAGAGACACAGGGACCAAGAGAGACACCAGGATCCGAGAGAGACACAGAGGTGAGAGAGAGATACAGGGACGGAGAGATACACAGGGACCAAGAGAGACACAGGGACCGAGAGAGAGACACAGTGACCGAGAGAGAGACACCAGCACAGAGAGAGAGACGCAGGGACTGAGAGAGAGAGACAGGGACCGGGAGAGATACAGGGAACGAGAGAGAGAGACACAGGGACCGAGTGAGAGACACAGGGGACTGAGAGAGTCACAGGGACCGAGAGAGACACAGGGACCGAGAGAGAGACACAGGGACCGAGAGAGAGACACAGTGACCGAGAGAGAGACACCAGCACAGAGAGAGAGACACAGGGACTGAGAGAGAGAGACAGGGACCGGGAGAGATACAGGGAACGAGAGAGAGAGACACAGGGACCGAGTGAGAGACACAGGGACTGAGAGAGTCACAGGGACCGAGAAAGACACAGGGACCGAGAGAGAGACACAGGGACCGAGAGAGAGACACAGGGACCGAGAAAGACACAGGGACTGAGAGAGTTACAGGAACCGAGAGAGAGACACAGGGACTGAGATAGAGACACAGGGACGGAGAGAGAGACACAGTGGTGAGAGAGAGATACAGGGACCGAGAGAGACCGAGGGACCGAGAGAGAGACACAGGGACCGAGTGAGACACAGGGACCGAGAGAGAGAGACAGGGTCCGAGAGAGAGACACAGGGACCGAGTGAGACATAGGGACCGAGAGAGAGGGACAGGGTCCGAGAGAGAGACACAGGGACCGAGAGAGAGACACAGGGACCGAGTGAGTCACAGGGACCGAGATAGAGAGACAGGGTCCGAGAGAAAGCTACACAGGGACCGAGTGAGACACGGACCGAGAGAGTGAAAGGGACCGAGTGAGACACAGAGACCCAGAGAGAGTCACAGGGACCGACAGAGACACTGAAACTGAGAGAGAGAGTCAGGGAGCGAGAGAGACACAGTGACCGAGAGAGACACAGGAACCGAGAGAGAGACAGTGACCGAGAGAGACACAGGGACTGAGAAAGAGAGACACAGGGACCGAGACAGAGACACAAGGACCGAGAGAGATACAGGGACCGAGTGAGACACAGGGGTGAGAGGGAGACACAGGGACCGAGAGAGACACAGGGACCGAGTGAGACACAGCGACCGAGAGAGACCCAGGGACCGAGAGAGAGAGACACAGGGAACGAGAGAGAGAGACACAGGGACCGAGTGAGAGACACAGGGACTGAGAGAGTCACAGGGGACCGAGAGAGAGAGACACAGGGACCGAGAGAGAGAGACACAGGGACCGAGAGAGAGACACAGGGACCGAGTGAGAGACACAGGGACTGAGCGAGTCACAGGGACCGAGAGAGTCACAGGGACCGAGAGAGTGACAGGGACCGAGTGAGACACAGGGACCCAGAGAGAGTCAGAGGGACCGAGAGAGTCACAGGGACCGAGAGAGAGACAGGGACCGAGTGAGAGTCACAGGGACCAAGTGAGACACAGGGACCGAGAGAGAGACACAATCGTCCGAGAGAGAAAGACAGGGAGCGAGAGAGAGACACATGGACGAGAGAGACAGAGGGACGAGTGAGACGCAGCGACCGAGAGAGACACAGGGACCGAGAGAGACACAGGGGTGAGAGGGAGACACAGGGACCGAGAGAGACACAGGAACCGAGTGAGACACAGCGACCGAGAGAGACACAGGGACCGGGAGAGAGAGAGACACTGGGACCGAGAGAGACACAGGGCCCAAGGGGGAGAGACACAGGGACCGAGAGAGACAGAGGGACCGAGAGAGACACTGGGACCGGGAGAGAGAGACACTGGGACCGAGAGAGACACAGGGACCGAGAGAGAGAAACAGTGACTGAGAGAGAGACACCAGCACAGAGAGAGAGACACAGGGACTGAGAGAGAGAGACAGGGACCGGTAGAGACACAGGGACCGAGTGAGACTCAGGGATCGAGACAGAGACACGTACCGAGTGAGAGACACAGGGACAGAGTGAGAGACACAGGGACAGAGAGAGAGACACAGGGACCGAGAGAGAGACAGGGACCGAGAGAGAGACACATGGACCGAGAGAGAGACACAGGGACCGAGTGAGACACAGGGACCGAGAGAGAGAGACAGGGTCCGAGAGAGAGAAACACAGGGGACCGAGTGAGAAACAGGGACCGAGAGAGAGAGACAGGGTCTGAGAGAGAGACACAGGGACCGAGAGAGAGACACAGGGACCGAGTGTGTCACAGGGACCGAGAGAGAGATATAGGGTCCGAGAGAGAGAGACACAGGGACCGAGAGAGACACAGGGACCGAGAGAGAGACATAGGGACCGAGAGAGACACAGTGACCGAGAGAGAGAGACACAGGGACCGAGAGAGCCACAGGGACCGAGAGAGAGAGAGACACAGGGACCGAGAGAGAGAGACACAGGGACCGAGTGAGAGACACAGGGACTGAGCGAGTCACAGGGACCGAGAGAGTCACAGGGACCGAGAGAGAGACACAGTGACCGAGAGAGAGACACAGGGACCGAGAGAGAGAAGCAGGGACCGAGAGAGAGAGACAGGGACCGAGAGAGACACAGGGACTGACAGAGACACAGGGTCCGAGAGAGAGAGACAGGGTCCGAGAGAGAGAGACACAGGGACCGAGTGAGACACAGGGACCGAGAGAGAGAGACAGGGTCCGAGAGAGAGACACAGGGACCGAGAGAGAGACACAGGGGCCGAGTGAGACACAGGGACCGAGATAGAGAGACAGGGTCCGAGAGAGAGAGACACAGGGACCGAGAGAGTGAAAGGGATCGAGTGAGACACAGAGACCCAGAGAGAGTCACAGGGACCGACAGAGACACTGAAACTGAGAGAGAGAGTCAGGGAGCGAGTGAGACACAGGGACCGAGAGAGACACAGGGACCGAGAGAGAGACAGGGACCGAGAGAGAGACACAGTGACCGAGAGAGACAGAGGGACCGAGAGAGAGACACAGTGACCGAGAGAGACACAGGGACCGAGAGAGAGACAGTGACCGAGAGAGACACGGACTGAGAGAGAGAGAGACACAGGGACCGAGAGAGAGACACAAGGACCGAGAGAGAAACAGGGACCAATTGAGACACAGCGACCGAGAGAGACAAAGGGACCGAGAGAGAGACACAGGGACCGAGACAGAGACAGGTACTGAGTGAGAGACACAGGGGACCGAGTGGGACACAGGGACCGAATGAGAGACACAGGGACCGAGAGAGAGACACAGGGACCGAGAGGGACACAGGGACGGAGTGAGTGACACAGGGACCGAGAGAGAGACACAGGGACCGAGAGAGACACAGGGACCAAGAGAGAGAGACAGGGACTGAGAGAGAGAGACAGGGACCGGGAGAGACACAGGGACCGAGTGAGACACAGGGATCGAGACAGAGACACGTACC
Organism: Prionace glauca; assembly: GCA_037974335.1. Classification (NCBI taxonomy): domain Eukaryota; kingdom Metazoa; phylum Chordata; class Chondrichthyes; order Carcharhiniformes; family Carcharhinidae; genus Prionace; species Prionace glauca. Next base: position 21,584 of record JBBMRE010000204.1, on the reverse strand, counting down.
GAGTGAGAGACACAGGGACAGAGTGAGAGACACAGGGACAGAGAGAGAGACACAGGGACCGAGAGAGAGACAGGGGACCGAGAGAGAGACACAGGGACCGAGAGAGAGACACAGGGACCGAGTGAGACACAGGGACCGAGAGAGAGAGACAGGGTCCGAGAGAGAGAAACACAGGGACCGAGTGAGAAACAGGGACCGAGAGAGAGAGACAGGGTCTGAGAGAGAGACACAGGGACCGAGAGAGAGACACAGGGACCGAGTGTGTCACAGGGACCGAGAGAGAGATATAGGGTCCGAGAGAGAGAGACACAGGGACCGAGAGAGAGAGACACAGGGACCGAGTGAGAGACACAGGGACTGAGCGAGTCACAGGGACCGAGAGAGTCACAGGGACCGAGAGAGAGACACAGTGACCGAGAGAGAGACACAGGGACCGAGAGAGAGAAGCAGGGACCGAGAGAGAGAGACAGGGACCGAGAGAGACACAGGGACTGACAGAGACACAGGGTCCGAGAGAGAGAGACAGGGTCCGAGAGAGAGAGACACAGGGACCGAGTGAGACACAGGGACCGAGAGAGAGAGACAGGGTCCGAGAGAGAGACACAGGGACCGAGAGAGAGACACAGGGGCCGAGTGAGACACAGGGACCGAGATAGAGAGACAGGGTCCGAGAGAGAGAGACACAGGGACCGAGAGAGTGAAAGGGATCGAGTGAGACACAGAGACCCAGAGAGAGTCACAGGGACCGACAGAGACACTGAAACTGAGAGAGAGAGTCAGGGACGCGAGTGAGACACAGGGACCGAGAGAGACACAGGGACCGAGAGAGAGACAGGGACCGAGAGAGAGACACAGTGACCGAGAGAGACAGAGGGACCGAGAGAGAGACACAGTGACCGAGAGAGACACAGGGACCGAGAGAGAGACAGTGACCGAGAGAGACACGGACTGAGAGAGAGAGAGACACAGGGACCGAGAGAGAGACACAAGGACCGAGAGAGAAACAGGGACCAATTGAGACACAGCGACCGAGAGAGACAAAGGGACCGAGAGAGAGACACAGGGGACCGAGACAGAGACAGGTACTGAGTGAGAGACACAGGGACCGAGTGGGACACAGGGACCGAATGAGAGACACAGGGACCGAGAGAGAGACACAGGGACCGAGAGGGACACAGGGACGGAGTGAGTGACACAGGGACCGAGAGAGAGACACAGGGACCGAGAGAGACACAGGGACCAAGAGAGAGAGAGACAGGGAACTGAGAGAGAGAGACAGGGACCGGGAGAGACACAGGGACCGAGTGAGACACAGGGATCGAGACAGAGACACGTACCGAGTGAGAGACACAGGGACAGAGTGAGAGACACAGGGACAGAGAGAGAGACACAGGGACCGAGAGAGAGACAGGGACCGAGAGAGAGACACAGGGACCGAGAGAGAGACACAGGGACCGAGTGAGACACAGGGACCGAGAGAGAGAGACAGGGTCCGAGAGAGAGAAACACAGGGACCGAGTGAGAAACAGGGACCGAGAGAGAGAGACAGGGTCTGAGAGAGAGACACAGGGACCGAGAGAGAGACACAGGGACCGAGTGTGTCACAGGGACCGAGAGAGAGATATAGGGTCCGAGAGAGAGAGACACAGGGACCGAGAGAGACACAGGGACCGAGAGAGAGACACAGGGACCGAGAGAGACACAGGGACCGAGAGAGAGAGACACAGGGACCGAGAGAGCCACAGGGACCGAGAGAGAGAGAGACACAGGGACCGAGAGAGAGAGACACAGGGACCGAGTGAGAGACACAGGGACTGAGCGAGTCACAGGGACCGAGAGAGTCACAGGGACCGAGAGAGAGACACAGTGACCGAGAGAGAGACACAGGGACCGAGAGAGAGAAGCAGGGACCGAGAGAGAGAGACAGGGACCGAGAGAGACACAGGGACTGACAGAGACACAGGGTCCGAGAGAGAGAGACAGGGTCCGAGAGAGAGAGACACAGGGACCGAGTGAGACACAGGGACCGAGAGAGAGAGACAGGGTCCGAGAGAGAGACACAGGGACCGAGAGAGAGACACAGGGGCCGAGTGAGACACAGGGACCGAGATAGAGAGACAGGGTCCGAGAGAGAGAGACACAGGGACCGAGAGAGTGAAAGGGATCGAGTGAGACACAGAGACCCAGAGAGAGTCACAGGGACCGACAGAGACACTGAAACTGAGAGAGAGAGTCAGGGAGCGAGTGAGACACAGGGACCGAGAGAGACACAGGGACCGACAGAGACAGGGACCGAGAGAGAGACACAGTGACCGAGAGAGACAGAGGGACCGAGAGAGAGACACAGTGACCGAGAGAGACACAGGGACCGAGAGAGAGACAGTGACCGAGAGAGACACGGACTGAGAGAGAGAGAGACACAGGGACCGAGAGAGAGACACAAGGACCGAGAGAGAAACAGGGACCAATTGAGACACAGCGACCGAGAGAGACAAAGGGACCGAGAGAGAGACACAGGGACCGAGACAGAGACAGGTACTGAGTGAGAGACACAGGGACCGAGTGGGACACAGGGACCGAATGAGAGACACAGGGACCGAGAGAGAGACACAAGGAACGGGAGGGACACAGGGACCGAGTGAGTGACACAGGGACCGAGAGAGAGACACAGGGACCGAGAGAGACACAGGGACCGAGTGAGTGACACAGGGACCGAGAGAGAGACACAGGGACCGAGAGAGACACAAGGACTGAGAGAGACACAGGGACTGAGAGAGACACAGGGACCGAGTGAGAGACACAGGGACCGAGAGAGAGACGGGACCGAGAGAGAGAGACACAGGGACCGAGAGAGCCACAGGGACCGAGAGAGAGAGAGACACAGGGACCGAGAGAGAGAGACACAGGGACCGAGTGAGAGACACAGGGACTGAGCGAGTCACAGGGACCGAGAGAGTCACAGGGACCGAGAGAGAGACACAGTGACCGAGAGAGAGACACAGGGACCGAGAGAGAGAAGCAGGGACCGAGAGAGAGAGACAGGGACCGAGAGAGACACAGGGACTGACAGAGACACAGGGTCCGAGAGAGAGAGACAGGGTCCGAGAGAGAGAGACACAGGGACCGAGTGAGACACAGGGACCGAGAGAGAGAGACAGGGTCCGAGAGAGAGACACAGGGACCGAGAGAGAGACACAGGGGCCGAGTGAGACACAGGGACCGAGATAGAGAGACAGGGTCCGAGAGAGAGAGACACAGGGACCGAGAGAGTGAAAGGGATCGAGTGAGACACAGAGACCCAGAGAGAGTCACAGGGACCGACAGAGACACTGAAACTGAGAGAGAGAGTCAGGGAGCGAGTGAGACACAGGGACCGAGAGAGACACAGGGACCGAGAGAGAGACAGGGACCGAGAGAGAGACACAGTGACCGAGAGAGACAGAGGGACCGAGAGAGAGACACAGTGACCGAGAGAGACACGGACTGAGAGAGAGAGAGTCACAGGGACCCGAGAGAGATTACAAGGACCGAGAGAGAACAGGGACCATGAGACAGCGACCGAGAGAGAGACAAAGGGACCGAGAGAGAGACACAGGGACCGAGACAGAGACAGGTACTGAGTGAGAGACACAGGGACCGAGTGAGAGACAGGTACTGAGTGAGAGACACAGGGACCGAGTGGGACACAGGGACCGAATGAGAGACACAGGGACCGAGAGAGAGACACAGGGACCGAGAGGGACACAGGGACGGAGTGAGTGACACAGGGACCGAGAGAGAGACACAGGGACCGAGAGAGACACAGGGACCAAGAGAGAGAGACAGGGACTGAGAGAGAGAGACAGGGACCGGGAGAGACACAGGGACCGAGTGAGACACAGGGATCGAGACAGAGACACGTACCGAGTGAGAGACACAGGGACCGATAGAGTCACAGGGACCGAGTGAGACACAGCGACCGAGAGAGACACAGGGACCGAGAGAGAGAGACACAGGGACCGAGAGAGAGACACAGGGACCGAGGGTGAGAGACACAGGGAACGAGAGAGAGAGACACAGGGACCGAGTGAGAGACACAGGGACTGAGAGAGAGAGACACAGGGACCGAGAGAGAGACACAGGGACCGAGAGAGACACAGGGACCAAGAGAGAGACAGAGGGACTGAGCGAGTCACAGGGACCGAGAGAGAGACAGAGGGACTGAGCGAGTCACAGGGACCGAGAGAGAGAGACACAGGGACCGAGAGAGAGACAGGGAGCGAGTGAGACACAGGGACCGAGAGAGAGACAGGGACCGAGTGAGAGTCACAGGGACCGAGTGAGACACAGGGACCGAGAGAGAGACACAATCGTCCGAGAGAGAAAGACAGGGAGCGAGAGAGAGACACAATCGTCCGAGAGAGAAAGACAGGGAGCGAGAGAAAGACACATGGACCGAGAGAGACAGAGGGACCGAGTGAGGCACAGCGACCAAGAGAGACACAGGGACCAAGAGAGACACAGGGGTGAGAGGGGGACACAGGGACCGAGAGAGACACAGGAACCGAGTGAGACACAGCGACCGAGAGAGACACAGGGACCGGGAGAGAGAGACACTGGGACCGAGAGAGATACAGGGCCCGAGGGGGAGAGACACAGGGACCGAGAGAGACAGAGGGACCGAGAGAGAGACATAGTGACCGAGAGAAAGACACCGGGACAGAGAGAGAGACACAGGGACTGAGAGCGAGAGACAAGGAGCGAGTGAGACACAGGGACCGAGAGAGACACATGGACCGAGAGAGAGACTGGACAGAGAGAGAGACACAGTGACCGAGAGAGACACAGGGACCGAGAGAGAGACACAAGGACCGAGAGAGAAACAGGGACCAATTGAGACACGGGGTGAGAGGGAGACACAGGGACCGAGAGAGACACAGGGACCGAGTGAGACACAGCGACCAAGAGAGAGAGACAAAGGGACCGAGAGAGAGACACAGGGACCGAGGGAGAGAGACACAGGGACCGAGACAGAGACAGGTACTGAGTGAGAGACACAGGGACCGAGTGGGTCACAGGGACCGAATGAGAGACACAGGGACCGAGAGAGAGACACAGGGACCGAGAGGGCCACAGGGACCGAGTGAGTGACACAGGGACCGAGAGAGAGACACAGGGACCGAGAGAGACACAGGGACCGAGAGAGACACAGGGTCCGAGAGAGAGACACAGGCACCGAGAGACAGACACAGGGACTGAGAGAGAGAGACACAGGGACTGAGAGAGAGACACAGGGACCAAGAGAGACACCAGGACCGAGAGAGACACAGAGGTGAGAGAGAGATACAGGGACGGAGAGATACACAGGGACCAAGAGAGACACAGGGACCGAGAGAGAGACACAGTGACCGAGAGAGAGACACCAGCACAGAGAGAGAGACGCAGGGACTGAGAGAGAGAGACAGGGACCGGGAGAGATACAGGGAACGAGAGAGAGAGACACAGGGACCGAGTGAGAGACACAGGGACTGAGAGAGTCACAGGGACCGAGAGAGACACAGGGACCGAGAGAGAGACACAGGGACCGAGAGAGAGACACAGTGACCGAGAGAGAGACACCAGCACAGAGAGAGAGACACAGGGACTGAGAGAGAGAGACAGGGACCGGGAGAGATACAGGGAACGAGAGAGAGAGACACAGGGACCGAGTGAGAGACACAGGGACTGAGAGAGTCACAGGGACCGAGAGAGACACAGGGACCGAGAGAGAGACACAGGGACCGAGAGAGAGACACAGGGACCGAGAAAGACACAGGGACTGAGAGAGTTACAGGAACCGAGAGAGAGACACAGGGACTGAGATAGAGACACAGGGACGGAGAGAGAGACACAGTGGTGAGAGAGAGATACAGGGACCGAGAGAGACCGAGGGACCGAGAGAGAGACACAGGGACCGAGTGAGACACAGGGACCGAGAGAGAGAGACAGGGTCCGAGAGAGAGACACAGGGACCGAGTGAGACATAGGGACCGAGAGAGAGGGACAGGGTCCGAGAGAGAGACACAGGGACCGAGAGAGAGACACAGGGACCGAGTGAGTCACAGGGACCGAGATAGAGAGACAGGGTCCGAGAGAAAGCTACACAGGGACCGAGTGAGACACAGGGACCGAGAGAGTGAAAGGGACCGAGTGAGACACAGAGACCCAGAGAGAGTCACAGGGACCGACAGAGACACTGAAACTGAGAGAGAGAGTCAGGGAGCGAGAGAGACACAGTGACCGAGAGAGACACAGGAACCGAGAGAGAGACAGTGACCGAGAGAGACACAGGGACTGAGAAAGAGAGACACAGGGACCGAGACAGAGACACAAGGACCGAGAGAGATACAGGGACCGAGTGAGACACAGGGGTGAGAGGGAGACACAGGGACCGAGAGAGACACAGGGACCGAGTGAGACACAGAGACCCAGAGAGAGTCACAGGGATGACAGAGACACTGAAACTGAGAGAGAGAGTCAGGGAGCGAGTGAGACACAGGGACCGAGAGAGACACAGGGACCGAGAGAGAGACAGGGACCGAGAGAGAGACACAGTGACCGAGAGAGACAGAGGGACCGAGAGAGAGACACAGTGACCGAGAGAGACACAGGGACCGAAAGAGAGACAGTGACCGAGAGAGACACGGACTGAGAGAGAGAGAGTCACAGGGACCGAGAGAGAGATACAAGGACCGAGAGAGAAACAGGGACCAATTGAGACACAGCGACCGAGAGAGACAAAGGGACCGAGAGAGAGACACAGGGACCGAGACAGAGACAGGTACTGAGTGAGAGACACAGGGACCGAGTGGGACACAGGGACCGAGAGAGAGACAGTGACCGAGAGAGACACAGGGACTGAGAAAGAGAGACACAGGGACCGAGACAGAGACACAAGGACCGAGAGAGATACAGGGACCGAGTGAGACACAGGGGTGAGAGGGAGACACAGGGACCGAGAGAGACACAGGGACCGAGTGAGACACAGCGACCGAGAGAGACCCAGGGACCGAGAGAGAGAGACACAGGGACCGAGAGAGAGACACAGGGACCGAGGGAGAGAGACACAGGGAACGAGAGAGAGAGACACAGGGACCGAGTGAGAGACACAGGGACTGAGAGAGTCACAGGGACCGAGAGAGAGAGACACAGGGACCGAGAGAGAGACACAGGGACCGAGTGAGAGACACAGGGACTGAGCGAGTCACAGGGACCGAGAGAGTCACAGGGACCGAGAGAGTGACAGGGACCGAGTGAGACACAGGGACCCAGAGAGAGTCAGAGGGACCGAGAGAGTCACAGGGACCGAGAGAGAGACAGGGACCGAGTGAGAGTCACAGGGACCAAGTGAGACACAGGGACCGAGAGAGAGACACAATCGTCCGAGAGAGAAAGACAGGGAGCGAGAGAGAGACACATGGACCGAGAGAGACAGAGGGACCGAGTGAGACGCAGCGACCGAGAGAGACACAGGGACCGAGAGAGACACAGGGGTGAGAGGGAGACACAGGGACCGAGAGAGACACAGGAACCGAGTGAGACACAGCGACCGAGAGAGACACAGGGACCGGGAGAGAGAGAGACACTGGGACCGAGAGAGACACAGGGCCCAAGGGGGAGAGACACAGGGACCGAGAGAGACAGAGGGACCGAGAGAGACACTGGGACCGGGAGAGAGAGACACTGGGACCGAGAGAGACACAGGGACCGAGAGAGAGAAACAGTGACTGAGAGAGAGACACCAGCACAGAGAGAGAGACACAGGGACTGAGAGAGAGAGACAGGGACCGGGAGAGACACAGGGACCGAGTGAGACTCAGGGATCGAGACAGAGACACGTACCGAGTGAGAGACACAGGGACAGAGTGAGAGACACAGGGACAGAGAGAGAGACACAGGGACCGAGAGAGAGACAGGGACCGAGAGAGAGACACAGGGACCGAGAGAGAGACACAGGGACCGAGTGAGACACAGGGACCGAGAGAGAGAGACAGGGTCCGAGAGAGAGAAACACAGGGACCGAGTGAGAAACAGGGACCGAGAGAGAGAGACAGGGTCTGAGAGAGAGACACAGGGACCGAGAGAGAGACACAGGGACCGAGTGTGTCACAGGGACCGAGAGAGAGATATAGGGTCCGAGAGAGAGAGACACAGGGACCGAGTGAGACACAGGGACCAAGAGAGTGACATAGGGACCGAGAGAGACACAGGGACCGAGAGAGAGACATAGGGACCGAGAGAGACACAGTGACCGAGAGAGAGAGACACAGGGACCGAGAGAGCCACAGGGACCGAGAGAGAGAGAGACACAGGGACCGAGAGAGAGAGACACAGGGACCGAGTGAGAGACACAGGGACTGAGCGAGTCACAGGGACCGAGAGAGTCACAGGGACCGAGAGAGAGACACAGTGACCGAGAGAGAGACACAGGGACCGAGAGAGAGAAGCAGGGACCGAGAGAGAGAGACAGGGACCGAGAGAGACACAGGGACTGACAGAGACACAGGGTCCGAGAGAGAGAGACAGGGTCCGAGAGAGAGAGACACAGGGACCGAGTGAGACACAGGGACCGAGAGAGAGAGACAGGGTCCGAGAGAGAGACACAGGGACCGAGAGAGAGACACAGGGGCCGAGTGAGACACAGGGACCGAGATAGAGAGACAGGGTCCGAGAGAGAGAGACACAGGGACCGAGAGAGTGAAAGGGATCGAGTGAGACACAGAGACCCAGAGAGAGTCACAGGGACCGACAGAGATACTGAAACTGAGAGAGAGAGTCAGGGAGCGAGTGAGACACAGGGACCGAGAGAGACACAGGGACCGAGAGAGAGACAGGGACCGAGAGAGAGACACAGTGACCGAGAGAGACAGAGGGACCGAGAGAGAGACACAGTGACCGAGAGAGACACAGGGACCGAGAGAGAGACAGTGACCGAGAGAGACACGGACTGAGAGAGAGAGAGACACAGGGACCGAGAGAGAGACACAAGGACCGAGAGAGAAACAGGGACCAATTGAGACACAGCGACCGAGAGAGACAAAGGGACCGAGAGAGAGACACAGGGACCGAGACAGAGACAGGTACTGAGTGAGAGACACAGGGACCGAGTGGGACACAGGGACCGAATGAGAGACACAGGGACCGAGAGAGAGACACAGGGACCGAGAGGGACACAGGGACGGAGTGAGTGACACAGGGACCGAGAGAGAGACACAGGGACCGAGAGAGACACAGGGACCAAGAGAGAGAGACAGGGACTGAGAGAGAGAGACAGGGACCGGGAGAGACACAGGGACCGAGTGAGACACAGGGATCGAGACAGAGACACGTACCGAGTGAGAGACACAGGGACAGAGTGAGAGACACAGGGACAGAGAGAGAGACACAGGGACCGAGAGAGAGACAGGGACCGAGAGAGAGACACAGGGACCGAGAGAGAGACACAGGGACCGAGTGAGACACAGGGACCGAGAGAGAGAGACAGGGTCCGAGAGAGAGAAACACAGGGACCGAGTGAGAAACAGGGACCGAGAGAGAGAGACAGGGTCTGAGAGAGAGACACAGGGACCGAGAGAGAGACACAGGGACCGAGTGTGTCACAGGGACCGAGAGAGAGATATAGGGTCCGAGAGAGAGAGACACAGGGACCGAGAGAGACACAGGGACCGAGAGAGAGACACAGGGACCGAGAGAGACACAGGGACCGAGAGAGAGAGACACAGGGACCGAGAGAGCCACAGGGACCGAGAGAGAGAGAGACACAGGGACCGAGAGAGAGAGACACAGGGACCAAGTGAGAGACACAGGGACTGAGCGAGTCACAGGGACCGAGAGAGTCACAGGGACCGAGAGAGAGACACAGTGACCGAGAGAGAGACACAGGGACCGAGAGAGAGAAGCAGGGACCGAGAGAGAGAGACAGGGACCGAGAGAGACACAGGGACTGACAGAGACACAGGGTCCGAGAGAGAGAGACAGGGTCCGAGAGAGAGAGACACAGGGACCGAGTGAGACACAGGGACCGAGAGAGAGAGACAGGGTCCGAGAGAGAGACACAGGGACCGAGAGAGAGACACAGGGGCCGAGTGAGACACAGGGACCGAGATAGAGAGACAGGGTCCGAGAGAGAGAGACACAGGGACCGAGAGAGTGAAAGGGATCGAGTGAGACACAGAGACCCAGAGAGAGTCACAGGGACCGACAGAGACACTGAAACTGAGAGAGAGAGTCAGGGAGCGAGTGAGACACAGGGACCGAGAGAGACACAGGGACCGAGAGAGAGACAGGGACCGAGAGAGAGACACAGTGACCGAGAGAGACAGAGGGACCGAGAGAGAGACACAGTGACCGAGAGAGACACAGGGACCGAGAGAGAGACAGTGACCGAGAGAGACACGGACTGAGAGAGAGAGAGACACAGGGACCGAGAGAGAGACACAAGGACCGAGAGAGAAACAGGGACCAATTGAGACACAGCGACCAAGAGAGACAAAGGGACCGAGAGAGAGACACAGGGACCGAGACAGAGACAGGTACTGAGTGAGAGACACAGGGACCGAGTGGGACACAGGGACCGAATGAGAGACACAGGGACCGAGAGAGAGACACAGGGACCGAGAGGGACACAGGGACGGAGTGAGTGACACAGGGACCGAGAGAGAGACACAGGGACCGAGAGAGACACAGGGACCAAGAGAGAGAGACAGGGACTGAGAGAGAGAGACAGGGACCGGGAGAGACACAGGGACCGAGTGAGACACAGGGATCGAGACAGAGACACGTACCGAGTGAGAGACACAGGGACAGAGTGAGAGACACAGGGACAGAGAGAGAGACACAGGGACCGAGAGAGAGACAGGGACCGAGAGAGAGACACAGGGACCGAGAGAGAGACACAGGGACCGAGTGAGACACAGGGACCGAGAGAGAGAGACAGGGTCCGAGAGAGAGAAACACAGGGACCGAGTGAGAAACAGGGACCGAGAGAGAGAGACAGGGTCTGAGAGAGAGACACAGGGACCGAGAGAGAGACACAGGGACCGAGTGTGTCACAGGGACCGAGAGAGAGATATAGGGTCCGAGAGAGAGAGACACAGGGACCGAGAGAGACACAGGGACCGAGAGAGAGACACAGGGACCGAGAGAGACACAGGGACCGAGAGAGAGAGACACAGGGACCGAGAGAGCCACAGGGACCGAGAGAGAGAGAGACACAGGGACCGAGAGAGAGAGACACAGGGACCGAGTGAGAGACACAGGGACTGAGCGAGTCACAGGGACCGAGAGAGTCACAGGGACCGAGAGAGAGACACAGTGACCGAGAGAGAGACACAGGGACCGAGAGAGAGAAGCAGGGACCGAGAGAGAGAGACAGGGACCGAGAGAGACACAGGGACTGACAGAGACACAGGGTCCGAGAGAGAGAGACAGGGTCCGAGAGAGAGAGACACAGGGACCGAGTGAGACACAGGGACCGAGAGAGAGAGACAGGGACCGAGTGTGTCACAGGGACCGAGAGAGAGATATAGGGTCCGAGAGAGAGAGACACAGGGACCGAGAGAGACACAGGGACCGAGAGAGAGACACAGGGACCGAGAGAGACACAGGGACCGAGAGAGAGAGACACAGGGACCGAGAGAGCCACAGGGACCGAGAGAGAGAGAGACACAGGGACCGAGAGAGAGAGACACAGGGACCGAGTGAGAGACACAGGGACTGAGCGAGTCACAGGGACCGAGAGAGTCACAGGGACCGAGAGAGAGACACAGTGACCGAGAGAGAGACACAGGGACCGAGAGAGAGAAGCAGGGACCGAGAGAGAGAGACAGGGACCGAGAGAGACACAGGGACTGACAGAGACACAGGGTCCGAGAGAGAGAGACAGGGTCCGAGAGAGAGAGACACAGGGACCGAGTGAGACACAGGGACCGAGAGAGAGAGACAGGGTCCGAGAGAGAGACACAGGGACCGAGAGAGAGACACAGGGGCCGAGTGAGACACAGGGACCGAGATAGAGAGACAGGGTCCGAGAGAGAGAGACACAGGGACCGAGAGAGTGAAAGGGATCGAGTGAGACACAGAGACCCAGAGAGAGTCACAGGGACCGACAGAGACACTGAAACTGAGAGAGAGAGTCAGGGAGCGAGTGAGACACAGGGACCGAGAGAGACACAGGGACCGAGAGAGACAGGGACCGAGAGAGAGACACAGTGACCGAGAGAGACAGAGGGACCGAGAGAGAGACACAGTGACCGAGAGAGACACAGGGACCGAGAGAGAGACAGTGACCGAGAGAGACACGGACTGAGAGAGAGAGAGACACAGGGACCGAGAGAGAGACACAAGGACCGAGAGAGAAACAGGGACCAATTGAGACACAGCGACCGAGAGAGACAAAGGGACCGAGAGAGAGACACAGGGACCGAGACAGAGACAGGTACTGAGTGAGAGACACAGGGACCGAGTGGGACACAGGGACCGAATGAGAGACACAGGGACCGAGAGAGAGACACAAGGAACGGGAGGGACACAGGGACCGAGTGAGTGACACAGGGACCGAGAGAGAGACACAGGGACCGAGAGAGACACAGGGACCGAGTGAGTGACACAGGGACCGAGAGAGAGACACAGGGACCGAGAGAGACACAGGGACTGAGAGAGACACAGGGACTGAGAGAGACACAGGGACCGAGTGAGAGACACAGGGACCGAGAGAGAGACGGGACCGAGAGAGAGAGACACAGGGACCGAGAGAGCCACAGGGACCGAGAGAGAGAGAGACACAGGGACCGAGAGAGAGAGACACAGGGACCGAGTGAGAGACACAGGGACTGAGCGAGTCACAGGGACCGAGAGAGTCACAGGGACCGAGAGAGAGACACAGTGACCGAGAGAGAGACACAGGGACCGAGAGAGAGAAGCAGGGACCGAGAGAGAGAGACAGGGACCGAGAGAGACACAGGGACTGACAGAGACACAGGGTCCGAGAGAGAGAGACAGGGTCCGAGAGAGAGAGACACAGGGACCGAGTGAGACACAGGGACCGAGAGAGAGAGACAGGGTCCGAGAGAGAGACACAGGGACCGAGAGAGAGACACAGGGGCCGAGTGAGACACAGGGACCGAGATAGAGAGACAGGGTCCGAGAGAGAGAGACACAGGGACCGAGAGAGTGAAAGGGATCGAGTGAGACACAGAGACCCAGAGAGAGTCACAGGGACCGACAGAGACACTGAAACTGAGAGAGAGAGTCAGGGAGCGAGTGAGACACAGGGACCGAGAGAGACACAGGGACCGAGAGAGAGACAGGGACCGAGAGAGAGACACAGTGACCGAGAGAGACAGAGGGACCGAGAGAGAGACACAGTGACCGAGAGAGACACAGGGACCGAGAGAGAGACAGTGACCGAGAGAGACACGGACTGAGAGAGAGAGAGTCACAGGGACCGAGAGAGAGATACAAGGACCGAGAGAGAAACAGGGACCAATTGAGACACAGCGACCGAGAGAGACAAAGGGACCGAGAGAGAGACACAGGGACCGAGACAGAGACAGGTACTGAGTGAGAGACACAGGGACCGAGTGGGACACAGGGACCGAATGAGAGACACAGGGACCGAGAGAGAGACACAGGGACCGAGAGGGACACAGGGACCGAGTGAGTGACACAGGGACCGAGAGAGAGACACAGGGACCGAGAGAGACACAGGGACCAAGAGAGAGAGACAGGGACTGAGAGAGAGAGACAGGGACCGGGAGAGACACAGGGACCGAGTGAGACACAGGGATCGAGACAGAGACACGTACCGAGTGAGAGACACAGGGACCGATAGAGTCACAGGGACCGAGTGAGACACAGCGACCGAGAGAGACACAGGGACCGAGAGAGAGAGACACAGGGACCGAGAGAGAGACACAGGGACCGAGGGTGAGAGACACAGGGAACGAGAGAGAGAGACACAGGGACCGAGTGAGAGACACAGGGACTGAGAGAGAGAGACACAGGGACCGAGAGAGAGACACAGGGACCGAGAGAGACACAGGGACCAAGAGAGAGACAGAGGGACTGAGCGAGTCACAGGGACCGAGAGAGAGACAGAGGGACTGAGCGAGTCACAGGGACCGAGAGAGAGAGACACAGGGACCGAGAGAGAGACAGGGAGCGAGTGAGACACAGGGACCGAGAGAGAGACAGGGACCGAGTGAGAGTCACAGGGACCGAGTGAGACACAGGGACCGAGAGAGAGACACAATCGTCCGAGAGAGAAAGACAGGGAGCGAGAGAGAGACACAATCGTCCGAGAGAGAAAGACAGGGAGCGAGAGAAAGACACATGGACCGAGAGAGACAGAGGGACCGAGTGAGGCACAGCGACCAAGAGAGACACAGGGACCAAGAGAGACACAGGGGTGAGAGGGGGACACAGGGACCGAGAGAGACACAGGAACCGAGTGAGACACAGCGACCGAGAGAGACACAGGGACCGGGAGAGAGAGACACTGGGACCGAGAGAGATACAGGGCCCGAGGGGGAGAGACACAGGGACCGAGAGAGACAGAGGGACCGAGAGAGAGACATAGTGACCGAGAGAAAGACACCGGGACAGAGAGAGAGACACAGGGACTGAGAGAGAGAGACAGGGAGCGAGTGAGACACAGGGACCGAGAGAGACACATGGACCGAGAGAGAGACTGGACAGAGAGAGAGACACAGTGACCGAGAGAGACACAGGGACCGAGAGAGAGACACAAGGACCGAGAGAGAAACAGGGACCAATTGAGACACAGGGGTGAGAGGGAGACACAGGGACCGAGAGAGACACAGGGACCGAGTGAGACACAGCGACCAAGAGAGAGAGACAAAGGGACCGAGAGAGAGACACAGGGACCGAGGGAGAGAGACACAGGGACCGAGACAGAGACAGGTACTGAGTGAGAGACACAGGGACCGAGTGGGTCACAGGGACCGAATGAGAGACACAGGGACCGAGAGAGAGACACAGGGACCGAGAGGGCCACAGGGACCGAGTGAGTGACACAGGGACCGAGAGAGAGACACAGGGACCGAGAGAGACACAGGGACCGAGTGAGAGACACAGGGACCGAGAGAGAGACAGGGACCGAGAGAGAGAGACAGGGACCGAGAGAGACACAGGGACCGAGGGAGAGAGACACAGGGACCGAGAGAGACACAGGGACCGAGAGAGAGAGACACAGGGACCGAGAGAGCCACAGGGACCGAGAGAGAGAGAGACACAGGGACCGAGAGAGAGAGACACAGGGACCGAGTGAGAGACACAGGGACTGAGCGAGTCACAGGGACCGAGAGAGTCACAGGGACCGAGAGAGAGACACAGTGACCGAGAGAGAGACACAGGGACCGAGAGAGAGAAGCAGGGACCGAGAGAGAGAGACAGGGACCGAGAGAGACACAGGGACTGACAGAGACACAGGGTCCGAGAGAGAGAGACAGGGTCCGAGAGAGAGAGACACAGGGACCGAGTGAGACACAGGGACCGAGAGAGAGAGACAGGGTCCGAGAGAGAGACACAGGGACCGAGAGAGAGACACAGGGGCCGAGTGAGACACAGGGACCGAGATAGAGAGACAGGGTCCGAGAGAGAGAGACACAGGGACCGAGAGAGTGAAAGGGATCGAGTGAGACACAGAGACCCAGAGAGAGTCACAGGGACCGACAGAGACACTGAAACTGAGAGAGAGAGTCAGGGAGCGAGTGAGACACAGGGACCGAGAGAGACACAGGGACCGAGAGAGACAGGGACCGAGAGAGAGACACAGTGACCGAGAGAGACAGAGGGACCGAGAGAGAGACACAGTGACCGAGAGAGACACAGGGACCGAGAGAGAGACAGTGACCGAGAGAGACACGGACTGAGAGAGAGAGAGACACAGGGACCGAGAGAGAGACACAAGGACCGAGAGAGAAACAGGGACCAATTGAGACACAGCGACCGAGAGAGACAAAGGGACCGAGAGAGAGACACAGGGACCGAGACAGAGACAGGTACTGAGTGAGAGACACAGGGACCGAGTGGGACACAGGGACCGAATGAGAGACACAGGGACCGAGAGAGAGACACAAGGAACGGGAGGGACACAGGGACCGAGTGAGTGACACAGGGACCGAGAGAGAGACACAGGGACCGAGAGAGACACAGGGACCGAGTGAGTGACACAGGGACCGAGAGAGAGACACAGGGACCGAGAGAGACACAGGGACTGAGAGAGACACAGGGACTGAGAGAGACACAGGGACCGAGTGAGAGACACAGGGACCGAGAGAGAGACGGGACCGAGAGAGAGAGACACAGGGACCGAGAGAGCCACAGGGACCGAGAGAGAGAGAGACACAGGGACCGAGAGAGAGAGACACAGGGACCGAGTGAGAGACACAGGGACTGAGCGAGTCACAGGGACCGAGAGAGTCACAGGGACCGAGAGAGAGACACAGTGACCGAGAGAGAGACACAGGGACCGAGAGAGAGAAGCAGGGACCGAGAGAGAGAGACAGGGACCGAGAGAGACACAGGGACTGACAGAGACACAGGGTCCGAGAGAGAGAGACAGGGTCCGAGAGAGAGAGACACAGGGACCGAGTGAGACACAGGGACCGAGAGAGAGAGACAGGGTCCGAGAGAGAGACACAGGGACCGAGAGAGAGACACAGGGGCCGAGTGAGACACAGGGACCGAGATAGAGAGACAGGGTCCGAGAGAGAGAGACACAGGGACCGAGAGAGTGAAAGGGATCGAGTGAGACACAGAGACCCAGAGAGAGTCACAGGGACCGACAGAGACACTGAAACTGAGAGAGAGAGTCAGGGAGCGAGTGAGACACAGGGACCGAGAGAGACACAGGGACCGAGAGAGAGACAGGGACCGAGAGAGAGACACAGTGACCGAGAGAGACAGAGGGACCGAGAGAGAGACACAGTGACCGAGAGAGACACAGGGACCGAGAGAGAGACAGTGACCGAGAGAGACACGGACTGAGAGAGAGAGAGTCACAGGGACCGAGAGAGAGATACAAGGACCGAGAGAGAAACAGGGACCAATTGAGACACAGCGACCGAGAGAGACAAAGGGACCGAGAGAGAGACACAGGGACCGAGACAGAGACAGGTACTGAGTGAGAGACACAGGGACCGAGTGGGACACAGGGACCGAATGAGAGACACAGGGACCGAGAGAGAGACACAGGGACCGAGAGGGACACAGGGACGGAGTGAGTGACACAGGGACCGAGAGAGAGACACAGGGACCGAGAGAGACACAGGGACCAAGAGAGAGAGACAGGGACTGAGAGAGAGAGACAGGGACCGGGAGAGACACAGGGACCGAGTGAGACACAGGGATCGAGACAGAGACACGTACCGAGTGAGAGACACAGGGACCGATAGAGTCACTGGACCGAGTGAGACACAGCGACCGAGAGAGACACAGGGACCGAGAGAGAGAGACACAGGGACCGAGAGAGAGACACAGGGACCGAGGGTGAGAGACACAGGGAACGAGAGAGAGAGACACAGGGACCGAGTGAGAGACACAGGGACTGAGAGAGAGAGACACAGGGACCGAGAGAGAGACACAGGGACCGAGAGAGACACAGGGACCAAGAGAGAGACAGAGGGACTGAGCGAGTCACAGGGACCGAGAGAGAGACAGAGGGACTGAGCGAGTCACAGGGACCGAGAGAGAGAGACACAGGGACCGAGAGAGAGACAGGGAGCGAGTGAGACACAGGGACCGAGAGAGAGACAGGGACCGAGTGAGAGTCACAGGGACCGAGTGAGACACAGGGACCGAGAGAGAGACACAATCGTCCGAGAGAGAAAGACAGGGAGCGAGAGAGAGACACAATCGTCCGAGAGAGAAAGACAGGGAGCGAGAGAAAGACACATGGACCGAGAGAGACAGAGGGACCGAGTGAGGCACAGCGACCAAGAGAGACACAGGGACCAAGAGAGACACAGGGGTGAGAGGGGGACACAGGGACCGAGAGAGACACAGGAACCGAGTGAGACACAGCGACCGAGAGAGACACAGGGACCGGGAGAGAGAGACACTGGGACCGAGAGAGATACAGGGCCCGAGGGGGAGAGACACAGGGACCGAGAGAGACAGAGGGACCGAGAGAGAGACATAGTGACCGAGAGAAAGACACCGGGACAGAGAGAGAGACACAGGGACTGAGAGAGAGAGACAGGGAGCGAGTGAGACACAGGGACCGAGAGAGACACATGGACCGAGAGAGAGACTGGACAGAGAGAGAGACACAGTGACCGAGAGAGACACAGGGACCGAGAGAGAGACACAAGGACCGAGAGAGAAACAGGGACCAATTGAGACACAGGGGTGAGAGGGAGACACAGGGACCGAGAGAGACACAGGGACCGAGTGAGAGACACAGGGACCGAGAGAGAGACAGGGACCGAGAGAGAGAGACAGGGGACCGAGAGAGAGACACAGGGACCGAGGGAGAGAGACACAGGGAACGAGAGAGAGAGAGAGACACAGGGACCGAGTGAGAGAAACAGGGACTGAGAGAGTCACAGGGACCGAGAGAGTGAGACACAGGGACCGAGAGAGAGACACAGGGACCAAGTGAGAGACACAGGGACCGAGAGAGAAACAGGGACTGAGAGAGACACGGGGTCCGAGAGAGAGAGACAGGGACCGAGACACAGTGAGCACGTGAAGAGACACGGGGTCCGAGAGAGAGACACAGGCACCGAGAGAGAGACACAGGGACTGAGAGAGAGAGACACAGGGACTGAGAGAGAGACACAGTGACCGAGAGAGAGACACAGGGACCGAGAGAGAGAGACAGGGACCGAGAGAGAAACAGGGACTGAGAGAGACACGGGGTCCGAGAGAGAGACACAGGCACCGAGAGAGAGACACAGGGACTGAGAGAGAGAGACAGGGACCGAGAGAGAAACAGGGACTGAGAGAGACACGGGGTCCGAGAGAGAGACACAGGCACCGAGAGAGAGACACAGGGACTGAGAGAGAGAGACACAGGGACTGAGAGAGAGACACAGGGACCAAGAGAGACACCAGGACCGAGAGAGACAGAGAGGTGAGAGAGAGATACAGGGACCGAGAGACACAGGGACCAAGAGAGACACAGGGACCGAAAGAGAGACACAGTGACCGAGAGAGAGACACCAGCACAGAGAGAGAGACACAGGGACTGAGAGAGAGAGAGACAGGGACTGGGAGAGACACAGGGACCGAGTGAGACACAGGGACCGAGAAAGACACAGGGAGCAAGAGAGAGACACAGGGAACGAGAGAGACACCGGGACCGAGTGAGACACAGGGATCGAGACAGAGACACGTACCGATTGAGAGATCAGGGACAGAGTGAGAGACACAGGGACAGAGAGAGAGACACAGGGACCGAGAGAGAGACAGGGACCGAGAGAGAGACACAGGGACCGAGAGAGAGACACAGGGACCGAGTGAGACACATGGACCGAGAGAGAGAGACAGGGTCCGAGAGAGAGAGACACAGGGACCGAGTGAGACACAGGGACCGAGAGAGAGAGACAGGGTCCGAGAGAGAGACACAGGGACCGAGAGAGAGACACAGGGACCGAGTGAGTCACAGGGACCGAGAGAGAGACACAGGGACTGAGAGAGTCACAGGGACCGAGAGAGACACAGGGACCGAGAGAGAGACACAGGGACCGAGAAAGACACAGGGACTGAGAGAGTTACAGGAACCGAGAGAGAGACACAGGGACCGAGTGAGAGACACAGGGACTGAGCGAGTCACAGGGACCGAGAGAGTCACAAGGACCGAGAGAGAGACAGAGTGACCGAGAGAGAGACACAGGGACCGAGAGTGAGAGACAGGGACCGAGAGAGACACAGGGACTGACAGAGACACAGGGTCCGAGAGAGAGACACAGGCACCGAGAGACAGACATAGGGACTGAGAGAGAGAGACACAGGGACTGAGAGAGAGACACAGGGACCAAGAGAGACACCAGGACCGAGAGAGACACAGAGGTGAGAGAGAGATACAGGGACGGAGAGATACACAGGGACCAAGAGAGACACAGGGACCGCGAGAGAGACACAGTGACCGAGAGAGAGACACCAGCACAGAGAGAGAGACACAGGGACTGAGAGAGAGAGACAGGGACCGGGAGAGATACAGGGAACGAGAGAGAGAGACACAGGGACCGAGTGAGAGACACAGGGACTGAGAGAGTCACAGGGACCGAGAGAGACACAGGGACCGAGAGAGAGACACAGGGACCGAGAGAGAGACACAGGGACCGAGAAAGACATAGGGACTGAGAGAGTTACAGGAACCGAGAGAGAGACACAGGGACTGAGATAGAGACACAGGGACGGAGAGAGAGACACAGTGGTGAGAGAGAGATACAGGGACCGAGAGAGACCGAGGGACCGAGAGAGAGACACAGGGACCGAGTGAGACACAGGGACCGAGAGAGAGAGACAGGGTCCGAGAGAGAGACACAGGGACCGAGTGAGACATAGGGACCGAGAGAGAGGGACAGGGTCCGAGAGAGAGACACAGGGACCGAGAGAGAGTCACAGGGACCGAGTGAGTCACAGGGACCGAGATAGAGAGACAGGGTCCGAGAGAAAGCTACACAGGGACCGAGTGAGACACAGGGACCGAGAGAGTGAAAGGGACCGAGTGAGACACAGAGACCCAGAGAGAGTCACAGGGACCGACAGAGACACTGAAACTGAGAGAGAGAGTCAGGGAGCGAGAGAGACACAGTGACCGAGAGAGACACAGGAACCGAGAGAGAGACAGTGACCGAGAGAGACACAGGGACTGAGAAAGAGAGACACAGGGACCGAGACAGAGACACAAGGACCGAGAGAGATACAGGGACCGAGTGAGACACAGGGGTGAGAGGGAGACACAGGGACCGAGAGAGACACAGGGACCGAGTGAGACACAGCGACCGAGAGAGACCAGGACCGGAGAGAGAGAGACACAGGGACCGAGAGAGAGACACAGGGACCGAGGGAGAGAGACACAGTGAACGAGAGAGAGAGACACAGGGACCGAGTGAGAGACACAGGGACTGAGAGAGTCACAGGGACCGAGAGAGAGAGACACAGGGACCGAGAGAGAGACACAGGGACCGAGTGAGAGACACAGGGACTGAGCGAGTCACAGGGACCGAGAGAGTCACAGGGACCGAGAGAGTGACAGGGACCGAGTGAGACACAGGGACCCAGAGAGAGTCAGAGGGACCGAGAGAGTCACAGGGACCGAGAGAGAGACAGGGACCGAGTGAGAGTCACAGGGACCAAGTGAGACACAGGGACCGAGAGAGAGACACAATCGTCCGAGAGAGAAAGACAGGGAGCGAGAGAGAGACACATGGACCGAGAGAGACAGAGGCCGAGTGAGACGCAGCGACCGAGAGAGACACAGGGACCGAGAGAGACACAGGGGTGAGAGGGAGACACAGGGATCGAGAGAGACACAGGAACCGAGTGAGACACAGCGACCGAGAGAGACACAGGGACCACACAGTGAGCACGTG
>JBBMRE010000150.1:0-108225 GCA_037974335.1 Prionace glauca | reverse complement strand
TCACGTGCTCCCACTGTGTCACTCTCAGCCCCTGCTGACCCCCCCCCCTTGCCCTGCAGCAGGAGCTGGCCATTCGGCCCATCGTGCCTGTACTGGCTCTCTGATTGAGCAGCCCCCCCTCCCCAATCCCACATAGCCTCCCTTTCCAATTAACAGTCTCATTCCCCCTCCTTATATAATGTCCTTCCCTTCAACACCAGAGAGTGGGAGTGTTGGGAGGGGATGAGCTCTCTCTCTAAGGGTGCACTCATAAGAACATAAGAAATAGGAGCAGGAGTAGGCCATCTAGCCCTTCGAGCCTGCCCTGCCATTCAATAAGATCATGGCTGATCTGTCGTGGCTCAGTTCCACCTTCTCGCCCTCTCCCCATAACCCTTAATCCCCATAACCCTTAATCCCTTCTCTTATCAAAAACCCATCAACCCGCTTCTTAAAAATATTTAGCGAGGCAGCCTCCACCACTTCAACGGGCAGAGAATTCCAGAGATTCACCACCCTTTGAGTGACGAAGTTCCTCCTCAACTCTGTTCTAAACCGTCTCCCCTTTATCTTGAGGCTGTGCCCCCTAGTCCTACTGTCTTTTTTGAGCGGGAACAGTCTCTCCACCTCTATCCTATCCATCCCATTCATCATCTTATATGTCTCAATGAGATCTCCCCTCATTCTTCTAAACTCTAACGAGTACAAGCCTAGTTTATTCAGCCTCTCCTCATAGCTCAATCCCCTCAACTCCGGTATCAGCCTAGTAAACCTCCTCTGCACTCCCTCCAGGGCCAAAATATCCTTGCGCAGGTGCGGCACCCAAAACTGCACACAGTACTCCAGCTGCGGCCTCACCAATACCCTATACAGCTGCAGCAAGACCTCCCTACTTTTATATTCAATCCCCCTCGCATGAAGGCCAGCATCCCATTCGCCTTCCTGACCACCTGCAAGCTGGGTTTTTGCGACTCATGCACAAGGACCCCGAGGTCCCTCTGCACCGTCGCCTGCTGCAGTTTTTCGCCACGTAAGTAATAGTCCTTCCCACCATTCTTCCTACCAAAGTGGACCACCTCACACTTGCCAACATTAAATTCCATTTGCCATTTCCTGGCCCATTCACCCAGCCTATCTAGATCCTTCTGCAGACTCTCCACACCCTCCGCACAATTTGCCTTTCCCCCAATCTTGGTGTCATCAGCAAATTTTGACACCCTGCACTCGGTTCCCTCCTCCAGATCATCTATATAAATGGTAAATAGCTGAGGCCCCAGCACCGACCCCTGGGGCACCCCACTAGTCACCAACCGCCAATCCGAATAGCACCCATTGACCCCCACTCTCTGCCTCCTATTTGACAACCAATCCTCTATCCACGCTAACACCCTACCCCCAACTCCATGTCCCTTGACCTTCTGCAATAACCTCTTGTGAGGTACCTTGTCAAACGCCTTCTGAAAATCCAGAAAGACCACATCCACCGGCTCTCTCTCTGTTGGTTTAATATTTGTATTGCTCATTAATATTTACCCAGTAATTTCAAGGCAGTTAGAATTGTGTGGGTGGGGGTTGGTTGGTGGGTGGGAGATGGGGGATGTGGAGGTGGGGGGGGAGAGTTGAGGGGATGGGGGCGTTGCCATAAAGGTACTGGGTAAGTACTAATGGACCGTGTAAATAGTAAACCAACAGGGTGCACCTTTAAAGAGAGCAAATGTTGTTTAAAAGCTTACACCACACCCACCCACACTCTCAGGTCTTGAAGGGAAGGACATTATAAGAAGGGTATGAGACTTAATTGGAAAGGAAAAATGAAAGCAAATTCCTGTGGATGCTGGAATCTGAAACAGAAAATGCTGGGGAATCTCAGCAGGCTGGGGGTGGTGGTGTCTCCCTACTGGCTGGGGTATGCTGGTTTGTCTCTGTGTGTCTCCTGTGCTTCCTGGAATGCCAGGATTGTATTTATGTGAAGCAGTTGGCTGTGACTCTGTGGTTGCATCATGTGTTTGTTGTTCAGACACTGATAACGCGAGCTGTCTCTTCAATCAATTTGTTTGTGGTTCAGTTCACCGTGACTTGGCCGTGGAAGGTGAAATACCTTAAATTTCTCCTCCTGAGATGGCTGCATCCAATTTATTTTATCAGTGAATTGTGTAAAATTGATATATTTTAAAAAAATATTTGCATCAATGTCTAATATACACATTTACCAGAACCAATGTTTTGCTGCGTCATTTACTTGGCCAGTAATCATTGCAGTCATTCTGTGCTACAGTGACGCCCCATAAACAACAATGAACTGAATAACTTTTGGAGAACCCGTGCTCTGTCTTCAGTGAAAGAATTTCCAGTTCTTTGTACAGCACCCTGGGATCTTGAACACCCAGATGAATAACTTGAACTGGCTGCAAAGACCTTGTTAGTAATGCAACAAACTCTTGCGGAAATACGGCAGTCCCTCAATAGTCACCTAAAGTTCTCCTAAGTTTCACTTGCTCCAAAACAGGGCTAACCAAACCAAGCTGATAGGCAATTATTCCAGTAAAAAACTATCTCGTCAATCTGTTTCCTTGGGTATATTATACCTTGATATGTCATAACACATTTATTTTTTATTCATTCCTGGGATATGGGCATCACTGGCTGGGCAGTATTTATTGTCCATTCTTAGTTGCCGGAGAGGAGTTAAGAGTCAACCACATTGCTAATTCAGGCTAATCGGTTTTTACCAAATTGACACTATTTCTTCCCTGAATCTGACTGAGTAGGGTTCCATTCATAGATATGCAGGGTATAATAGGTGTGGGGTGATGTGGCGGCGCGGGCTCGTTGGGCCGAAGGGCCTGTTTCCCGTGCTGGGTTGTTCTTTGTTTTTATTGCTGTGGCTCTGGAGTTACATGTAAACCTGATTCTGACTGTTTATCCTCTGACCCCAGAACTATTATCCCCACTATCTTTTGTACAGCAGCTGCAGGTTTTTGAAGCCCAAGTTTGGCATTTTTTTTACCTTCAGATTGACCTCATCTTTCCCTTTCTTTCTGAATGGCTATAAACTCCTCTGACTTCCTCAATTTCCTTAAAATTTTGTGCAATTGCGAACATATGATGTATGTTTGAGTTAGTGACTGTACATCAGCAGGGAGAAATAGGTAGAGATGACCTCCAGTAAGTAAACCAGATTATACAAGTTATGATGTGGGGGTGCCGGCGTTGGACTGGGGTGGGTACAGCAAGAAGTCTCTCAACACCAGGTTAAAGTCCAACAGGTTTATTTGGTATCATGAGTTTGGAGCACTCACCTGATGAAGGAACAGTGCTCCAAAAGCTCAGAATACCAAATGAACCTGTTGGACAGTTACTGTGAGACTTCTTACTGTACAGTGATTTGTGCTGTCTTGCTAAGTGTCATATTTTATCAAGCTGTATCCTTCAGAGAAAAAGAAATCTTCAGCTACAAGCTGGTTGTCGCAATTCTGAGTTGACAGAATTGCGAGAAGCACAAGTTCTTTTAGATCTAGACATTCATTTTATTAATAACTTGCTGAACTCTTGATTGTCATCCTGCTCATCGTAGATTCTTCAACATGGAGTTTTTGAGGAGTTATTCAGCTCACTGAAGATCACCATTGTAAAGAGAACACAATCTCTGTAGTGTCCTAACAAAGTGCCTTTGCATTTGTTTTTGCAGTTACCATTAGGTTTTGGACATGTTGGTGGCAAGGTTCACTTGTCTGAGAAATTTGCCAGCCCTGAGCCTGCGGCCTGTCCTCACCCAGGGGAGCCCAGCATGGAGGAGCTGCAACCTGAAAACTACTCAATGGCTCCTGCAACCGAAACAGGTGATTCAATAACAAATATTATCCTGTGTCCCGTTTTAATAGGTGTCCACCTCAGGACAATGTTTGCTTTTAAGGGCAGTTGCAGAAGGTGGTGTTCCCATAGCATTGTTGCTTTTGTCTAGTCTTATTCATTCTGTCATCGCCAGAAATTCCCCTGCATTCCCACCCAATCCCATTGCTATCCAATAGGGGGATACATGGTCCCATTTATATTTCTCATGTATGCTCACAACACCAAGCTCTAAACTTACTGTTTGTCTCAGCAGCTGCACTGGTGTTGTGAGACTGAAGCTACTGCTTTCAGCCGTTGATGAAAGTTCTGCTCCCACTCCAGCCTTGCAGTTCACGTACGTCCCTGGCCAGTGCTTCGTGCTACATCAGTCTGTTCCCAGTTACTGTGCTTCACACCTATGTTTTCTTATTCACAAAGACTGTCCAGTTCCAACTCAATAACCCTGCCCATCTCCTGCCTCAGCTCACATGATGTCTAAATTTTCATAACGCTTTTGTAACCTCCAAACTCAACTGTTCCTCTGGCGTCCCGTTTTCCACCCTCTGTAACTGTAAACTCATTTCAAACTCTGCTGTGACTCGCTCATACCCGTACTAAGTCCTATTCAGTTTCTACAAATATGTAAAGAGGACAAGATTGACACCTACAAATGTAGGTTCCTTACAATCAGAAACGGGAGAATTCATAATCAGGAATAAAGAAAAGGCTGAGGAACTAAATTTGTACTTTGCTTCAGTCTTCACAAAGGAAGTTGTGAATAATGTACCAGAAGTGCTGAGAGAAACATGTTTTACTGAGGAGCCAAAGGAAATCAGCATTAGTAGAAAAATGGTTTTGGGGAAATTGATGGGTTTAAAGATGCATATATCTCCAGGTCTGGCTAATTTTCATCCCAGAGTATTTAAGGAGGTGGCCCTGGATCGGTAGATCGTTGGTGGTTATTTTCCAAATACTTTGGATTCCAGAATAGTTCCTACAGACTGGAGGGTAATTTCTATAAGCCCACTATTCAAAAAGGGAGGTAGAGAGAAAACCGGGAACTATAGACCAGCGAGCCTAATGTTGGTACTGGGGAGGTTGTAGGAGTCCATTATCAAGGATTTCATAACTCGGCATTTGGAAGGCAGTGGTATAATCAAAGTCAGCATGGATTCACAAAAGGGAAATCATGCTTGATGAATCTATTGAAATTCTTTGAGGATGTAACTAGCAGAGTTGACCAAGGAGAACCAGTGATGTGGTTTATTTAGAGTCCAGAAGACTTTTGACAAGGTCTCACGTAACAGACTACTATAGAAAGTTACTGCTCGTGGGATTGCAGGTAATGCCTTGAGATGGATTGAAAGCTGTTTAGCAGATAGGAAGCATAGAAAAACTACAGCACAATACAGGCCCTTTGGCCCCCAAAGTTGAACATGTCCCTACCTTAGAGATTACTAGGCTTACCTATAACCCCCTATCTTACTAAGTTCCATGTATTTATCTAAAAGTCTTTTAAAAGAGTTGGCATAAATTAGTCTTTTCTGATTGGCAGTCAGTAACCAGTGGGGTTCCACAGGGATCTGTGCTGGGATCCCAACTGTTCACAGATATTCATGATTTCTATGTTTCTCATGCTTGTGCCTGCTGATTGACATAACTTGGCTTCATGGTTTACCAACCCATCTATTTCTCATCCTTATCACAGTGGTTAGCACTGCTGCCTCACAGCACCAGGTTTGAGTCTGGCCTTGGGTCACTGTCTGTGTCGAGTTTGCACGTTCTCCCCATGTCCGCCTGGGTTTCCTACAGATGCTTGTTTCCTCCCACAATCCAAAAATGTGCAGGTTAGGTGGATTGGCCTTGCTAAATTGTCGCTTAGTGTCCCAGGATGTGAGGAGGATTGCTGGAGTTTGTGGGGTTACAGAGATAGGGCCTATCTAAGATGCTCTGTTGGAGAGTTGGTGCTGACTTGATGGATCGAATGGCTGCCTCCGGCTCTGTAGGAAGTCTGATTCATGTTGAAATCCCTCCGTGGTCCTGTCTCCCTATCTCGCCCTATAGTTTTCCTCAATCTCTCTTCATCCAGCTTGGGCCCATGTCCATTCTTCAACCCAGTGATTAGCACCAGTGCCTCTGGCCCCAAACTCTAAAATTCCTTGTCTAAATATCAGTAGATGCTGGGTTGGCTGGCACTGAGCTACCATGAGAATTGCTGTTTGGACCTCAACGACTTAGTCTTTAGACTAAGATGATCTCATGATTACTTAGTGAAATTGAGGAGGAGACCTGCCTCATAGAAGACAGAGGGTGGTGGTGAAAGGAAAATTTTCAGACTCGTGGCCAGTTACCAGTAGTGTACCACAGGGGTCAGTGTTGAATCCTCTGCTATTTGTGATTTTTATCAATGACGTGGAAGAGGGGGCTGAAGGGTGGGTTAGTAAATTTGCTGACGGCACCAAGATTGGTGGAGTAGTGGATGAGGTGGAGGGCTCTTGCAGACTGCAAAGAGACATTGATAGGATGCAGAGCTAGGCGGAAAATTCACAAATGGAGTTTAACCCTGGTAAGTGCAAGGTGATTCATTTTGGTAGGACAAACTTGAATGCAGATTACAGGGTCAACGGCAGGGTTCTGAGGAATGTGGAGGAACAGAGAGATCTTGGGATTCATATCCACAGATCTCTGAAGGTTCCCGTTCAAGTGGATAGAGCTGTGAAGAAGACTTATAGTGTGTTAGCGTTTATTAACAGGGGGTTTGAGTTTAAGAGCTGTGGGGTTATGCTGCAACTATATCGGACATTGGTGAGACCACATTTGGAATATTGTGTTCAGTTTTGGTCACCTCACTGTAAGAAGGATGTGGAAGCATTGGAGAGAGCGCAGAGAAGATTTACCAGGATGCTGCCTGGTTTGGAGGATAGGTCTTATGAGAAAGCTGGGGCTTTTCTCTTTAGAGCAGAGAAGGATGAGAGGTGACTTAGAGGTTTATAAGATGAGGGGGATGGATAGAGTGGACGTGCAGGGACTATTTCCTCGGGGCTGTGACTGTAAGGTTCGTGATGGGAGATGTGAGGGATGTCCGTGGTAGATTCTTCACTCAGAGAGCGGTTGCTGTGATAGTGGAGTCGGACACTTTAGGAACTTTCAAGCGGTTATTGGATACGCACATAGAGCACACCAGAATGATGGGGATTGGGATAGCTTGATCTTTGATTTAGACATAACTCAGCACAACATTGAGGGCTGAAGGGCCTGTACCGTGCTGCACTGTTCTATGTTCTACAAGACGAGGCTGCAGAGGAATGCAGACTTGCTCAGCAAGAATGTGGCACAGCGTGGGGAAGTACAACATTATCCACTTTGGCTTTTCTGCTTTTCCTACCAACTTTCTATAAATGTCAAGACAGAAATGTTAACATTCGCAAGGACCTGAGTGTCTTTGAGTCACAGCATTGGAAATCACATTGTAGATCGACCTATATTACCAAGAGTAACTAAATCTTATTGCATCAATTATGCAGGACCTTTGTGAAACCAAATCAGGGTAGTGGGTACTCATCTGATCTTCTCATCTACAGAAGGACATACTTGACTTGGAAAGGGTGCAGCAAAGCTGGAAGGATGGCTATGTCTCTATTCCCGCATCTCCATGCCAGAGCTAATCAGAATGGCTTTCTGGTGGACTAATGGTCAACAAGCTTTGTGGCAATGTGGCATAATGCGTGCACTGGTGCTAGTTATCCACTGCATTCATGCTGGCTGTAAAACTAAGAATTGCAAATCCAGAAAAGACAGTTTCTAATATTGAATTGTATGGTAATTGTTAGCTGATGAAGCTGGGATGTGTTTGGAGGGGATTTTTCCCCCTGCTCTTCACCCCCCTCTCAAGCTCCCACCACCCACCCCTCCACTCTTTCTCCCCAGAATCAGTAATAACTATCACATTTTCCTGTTGCAGAATTATGCCAGCAAAGCACGTATTCCGGTACGACGTGCGAAAACAATGCGTGAAAAGATGAAGGAAGCTGTTTTGAGGCCGTCACTGGAAACTGCAGCCAAATGTAAGACCATGACTCAGGAGATTAACCTTGTGTGAAAATATCTCTGTAAAAGTGAGAATGTTTGGTACAGTTAGAAATCATCATATTGTAAAACAAATGTACTTAAGACAACATGACACTAAAGCACACAACAATACAAGATGCTGAGAAATGGAACGCGCATTGTTCACTCAGTGTTATATTTAATTCTGACTCCCTCACTATCCCAGCCATTCCTAGCTCCTCCTCCATTCTCTTACACTTTCCTGGCTCTGATAAGAATAGAACACAAGAAATAGGAGCAGGGATAGGCCCTTCAAACCTGTTAAAATATTCACCAATGTCGCGTCTGACCTGACATCTCAACACCAGTATCCTCCTCCTCCCTAATTCCCAAAAATCTAAAACCTCTCTTGAATATAATCAACAATTGAGAGACCATGGCGCTCTGGGGTAAAGAATCTTAAAGATTTACAGTTCTTTGCATGAAGAAATTCCTCTTTGTCTCAGTCCGGAATGGTTGACCTCCTATTCTGAGATCATAGAGTCAGGATCCTACAGTGCAGAAGGAGGCTATTGGGCCCATTGAATCTGCACAGCCCACAATCCCAATGCATTTACCCTAGCTAGTCCTCCTGATGTTAAGGGGCAATTTAGTATGGCCAATCAATCTAATGGACACAGCTTTGGAGTGAGAGGAAACCGGAGCATCCAGAGGAAACCCACCCCAACAGGGGGAGAACATGCAGACTCCACACAGACAGTGACCCAAGTTGGGAATCAAACCAGGGTCCCTGACGCTGTGAAACAGCAGTGTTAACCACTGTGTCAACCCCAATGGTGGTGCCACCAGCCAGGAGGAACATCTCATCAAGCCCCTTAAGAATTTGATGTGTCATTCTTGTCAATACAGTAAGAAGTTAACACCAGGTTAAAGTCCAACAGGTTTATTTGGCAGCACGAACTTTTGGAGTGTCACTCCTTCAGGTGATGAGGACTTGTGTTCACAAACGGGGCATATATAGACACAAACTCAATTTACAAGTTAATGGTTGGAGTGTGAGTCTTTACAGGTAATGAAATCTTAGAGACAATGTGAGTGGAGAGAGCGTTAAGTACAGGTTAGAGATGTGTATTGTCTCCAGCCAGACAGTTAGAGATTTTGCAAGCTCAGGCAAGTCATGGGGGTTACAGATAGTGCGGCATGAACCTAAGATCCCGGTTGAGGCCGTCCTCGTGTGTGGAACTTGGCTGTCAGTCTCTGCTCGGCAATTCTGCATTGTCATGTATCATGAAGGCTGCCTTGGAGAACGTTTACCTGAAGGTCAGAGGCCGAATGCCTGTGACAGCTGAAGTATTCCCCAACTCTCCTGCATTCTTGTCATTGCCAGGGACCCACTTTACCATCCAAACTGATGTTAACAGATTTAACAGTTAATTTCTCTGAGCTAGGTGACTCACTTCACTTCTGTGTCCATGCAGCATGGAAACTTACTTCTCTCAAACTACTTCTCTTCTTGCCAGTTCACCATTAAATGACCACCCGTACATTAGGTCCACCCTTACCTATCTCAGTACGGCTCAGTAAGTATGGAGAAGATTATAACCTGTCTCAGTTTTGTCTCTTATTTTCAGTGGAGCTATCACAACATTGGTACAATAAGATAGCGTGCCCTGCATGTTGGTTGGTTCTCCTGCCAAAATATTTTTTCTCGTGTATATAACTTGCTGAGCTCTTCCAACATTGCCAGCTACCATGTGTTCCTGAACAGGATAAACAAGCTCGTCAGTAGCTAAATAATCCTCTTATTCCAATTTCTTTCATCCATTATAATCTTCTCTCTACTTATTCCTTATGACTGTGACCATTTCTCTTCTTCACCTTCTCTCCCTCTTGCTAAGCTGCAAATTCAGTCCTGCCCTTCCTTCTCTATATATCCTTACTGGAAAGCAAAACTTATTATCGACTCCTGACTCATTTTTCTCCAAGATGTCACATTTGTAGAGTTCTTACTTGGTCAGATGCTACTTAGTCTACAGCCTTATAGAGTCAGACTTTACCATAGAACCCCTACCATGCAGAAAGATGCCATTCAGCCCATTAAGTCTGCACTGACTCCTTCCACTCCCTTCTATTCCAATAATCCTGTGCACTTTACTGTGGCCAATTTCTTAACCGGCGCATCCTTGGACTATGGGAGAACATGCAAACTCTACACAGATGGTCATCAAATCAGGGTCCCTGGCGCTGTGAGGCAGCGGTGCTATCCACTGTGCCACCATGCCGCCATACTTTCTCTGTTCACCAGTCAGTTCTTCCTGATTTACCCCATCTCTCTTCTTGTGGCAATGCTTTATTGTGATGTCCTGCAATCAGGTATTTTTTGTAAATTGAGATATTTCCATTTCCTTTCCAATTATTGCCAATATTGGGAATATCCAGGTCAGGTAGAGCATGGGTTAAATGAAGATCCAGAATCTAGCTACCATATGAAGCACTGTCAGGTTAGATGCCCAGTAGAGCTTTCTCTGACATATATTTTAGCTAATCTGACTTCAGTAATACTTACTGTCTTGGTGACCCTTGAAAAGATTGCCTGCTAAATCTATATTATATAGTGTGCATTAGTATCTACACAGGCTAGTCCCAAATCTACATTTATATGTGTGAAAGACTCTTAGGTGAAACACGGTTGCCTGATGTGTGTGCCAGGTTTTTGATTTTACCCGTATTCGGTTAGTTTGCACGCAGTACGTTCTGACAAATCTGAACTGTTGTTGTTTTTCAGTTGACACCACGGGAAGATTGTTTGTTGCTGGAGGAGCAGCTGTTGGCCTTGGAGCACTTTGTTACTATGGATTGGGAATGTCCAATGAGATTGGAGCGATTGAGAAAGCTGTGTACGTACATATAAAACTTTTTGCGTGTGGAATAACTGAACAAACTGTTAGAAACTTAGATCGAACTTCTCAAGGGTATTAACTTTAAACCATTCAGTGGTTTACTTACATGTTCAGGGTCCTGCATTGACTTTAGGTACACGTTCCATGACCTGCTCTCTCAGCCTGTAGTCTACCTTGAGCCAATGGAACATAGTGTTAATGGTAGAGATTACTGGTTGGATGGTCAGCAGTGGAAGATCTAGCTTTTTTTGCTGCACCATCCAAGCCAGAGGCACTGGGGCTGATAAATGTGATTTAGAATCACAGATTTCTGCAGTGCAGAAGGAGGCCATTTGGCCCATAAACTCTGCACCGGCCACAATCTCAGCCAGAGAGCAATGAATCTGCGGAACTCTGCCGCAGAAGGCTGTGCAGGACAGGTCATTGAGTGTCTTTAAGACAAAGATAGGTTCTTGATTAATAAGGGCATCAAGGGTTATGGGGAAAAGGCAGGAGAGTGGGGATGAGAAAAATATCAGCCATGTTTGAATGGCGGAGCAGTCTTGATGGGCTGAATAGCCTACTTCTGCTCCTATCTTATGGTCTTATGACTGTGGGAGGAAACCGGAGGACCCAGAAGAAACCCACACAGACACAGGGAGAATGTCTACTTGCAGTCTGCACAGTGACCCAGACTAGAACCTGCGTCCCTGGCACTGTGAGGCAGCAATGCTAACCACTGTGCCACCGTGGTCCACTAATCCCCGCGGCCGTGATCAGCATGGGAAGTGGACCTGGTTCATTTCAGAGTGAACAGGTATTTAGTTTACAGACTCGTGGCTTCCTTGTATTTTCAAAAGAGTTATATCTTCTCAAAATGTTTGAACTCTTAGTCAGCGCGATAAACTTTTGACAGATTCAATATGCAAAACTTGGAACTTTTGAATTAATTAAAATGTTTAGGCAAAATAAACATTAAGATTTTGCACAGATTGATTCTGCAAGACGACAAAGCCTCAATGTTTTTTTTTAAGTTTATTTATTGGTGTCATAAATAGACTTACGTTAACACTGAATGAAGTTATGTGAAAATCCCCTAGTTGCCACACTCCGGTGCCTGTTCGGGTACACTGAGGGAGAATTTAGCATGGCCTGTGCACCTAACCAAGTCGTTTGGACTGTAGAAGGAAACCAGGGCACCTGGAGGAAACCCACGCAGACACGGGGAGAATGCAGACTCTGCACAGATAGTCATTCGAACCGATTATCGAACCCGGGTCCCTGGTGCTGTGAGGCAGCAGTGCTAACCGCTAACCATGACTGAAAAGGCAGTACAGATTAAGTTAATTTGTGCAAAATTATTTGAGCTGGGCTGTCAAAGAATTGGAACTGCAAATTCAAAAGAGGTGGGAGCAAAGTTCTACAGTAGTTAGCACTGCTGCCCCTCGACTCTAGGGACCCAGGCCTCGAAGCACTGTCTGTGAGGAGTTTGCGCGTTCTCCTTGTGTCTGCGTGGGTTTCCTCCGGGTGCTTCGATTTCCTCTCATAATCCAAAGATGTATGGATTGGCTTGATTGGCCATGCTAAATTAATCTTCGTGTCAGAGGGGTTAGCATGTGATGTTATGGGACTAGGGTCTGGGTGAGATTGTGATCGGTGCAGATTCGATGGGCCAAATAGCCACCTCCTGCACTGTCGGGATTCTGTGATTCTAAGTGAAAATCGTATATGTCGGGTATTGTTAGTTGATGCCTCCTGATTCTGGGACAAGGGGCATACACGCGGTGAGTCGTGCGAGGGCTGCTCTTGGATGTTGTTTCGAGAGTTGCCTAGCGCTTCATGTCCTTAGTGTGCGCTTAAACTGGACTGACTGCCTGGCAACACGACAGCTCAGTGACTATCACTGTTTGCTGTGCAAATCCATGAACACAAGTCGGATCTCTGGCTTGGGTCGGTGTCTGGGAGTTTGCACACTCTCTCCGTGCTTGCGTGGGTTTTCTCGGGGTGCTCTGGTTTCCTCCCACACCCCAAAAATGTGCTTTTTGGCTGATTGGTGCTAACAAATTGCCCCTAAATTAGATCTCCCTTAATCTTGCGCGCACATAATTCTTTAAATTTGCACACCTTTATTGTGAAATCTTAAAGGCGTAGACAAAGGTCATAGGTAGAAGAAGGATTGGAATAAGGCACTCAGTGTTAAAATGGGCGGTGTGGGCTTGTAGGACCGAAGGGCCTGTTTCCTGTGCTGTGTTGTTCTTTGTTGTTTGACCAGACAGATGGAATAAAATGGTCTGTTCCAGCTGAGTAAATTCCTGTGAAAACATGGTGAATTATTGTAGGCCAAGTTGATGAACCATGTTTGAAGAGTTGTGTGCAGTGAAAAGCAGCAATTCAAATCTGTTTACCGAGTAACGAGGCTAGCACACCACAATCGGCATTATTTACAGAGATTGGGATTTTTAAGCATGGATAGCACCTTAAAAATCCTAGAATTATGGCCATTTTTCATTTGTGACCCCCTTCCTTGATATGGGTGTGATAGTGGGATATAAATGTGATAGTGACCCATAGCAGGCTTAATCCTATCTCGTTCAAGATCTGCGCGGTGCAAACTGTGACAATCCTTGCATCTACTTCAAAGATTGTTAGAATTACAAGTCTTTAAAAATTCTCGCTGAGAATGGCCTTTGGAGTAAAGGGGTGAGGCTGAAACTAATGTGTTCTCTGTCTAAAGAGTACACAGTAGTCAACAAGCTCTGGAACAGGAGGTTGTAACCCTAAAGCAGACGAATAAGATTTATTATTTAAATTTAAGGCTATTTCACCTGGTCCTGGGCTGCCTGAGATGAACAAAAACAAAAGACATTTTCCAAAAAAAAATTCTTAAAAAGACTGGAAGAAAAGTATGAAAAGCAAAGTGAAATCTGTGTTTCTTTTTAAAATATGGGAATGGGAGACTGGAGTAAAATTAACACCATATTTCCTGTCCAACAGCTAGAATTTGATGAAAATCCACAGTAGAGATTAATATAAAACTCAAACTTCTTTTCTATAGTTACACAATGCTTCTCTACCATTGATTACTTGGTAATTAATAGTTATATGGTTCATGGCTGGTGGTTCACCTCCTCGCTAACTAGGGGTGCCTAGACCACTTGTATTCAACTACTACTGTGACTAAAATCAGGCTAACTGGGTTTTGAAATTGGCCCTTGCTTTGGACAGGCCATAGAACCCTACAGTGCAGAAACAGGCCCTTCGGCCCATCGAGTCTGTACCGAACACAATCCCACCCAGACCCTATCCCCATATCCCTACACATTTACCTGCTAATCCCTCTAACCTACACATCCCAGGACACTAAGGGGCAATTTTTAGCATAGCCAATGCACCTAACCCGCACATCTTTGGACTGACGTTGACTGACTGAGGATTTATTGGTGGTGAGGGGAAGAGGTGGGGAAATGTATGCATCTCGAGTCTGATCTTTATGAAATGCCACTGACCTGATGATCTGTCTTGCAGCATCTGGCCGGCGTATGTGAAGGAGAGGATCCGTTCCACGTACATGTACTTTTCAGGGGGTATTGGGCTGACTGCACTGTCTGCTGTAGCAATCAGCAGATCACCAGTAATCATGAATCTCATGATGAAGAATTCCCTCCTGGTAAGCTGTTAAAAGTAATCAAGCATTTATTTCCTATTTATTCAGAGTGAAGTCACTTTATTTTTATTTATTTATTGGTGTTACAAGTAGGCTTTGCATTAACATTGCAGTGAAGTTACTGTGAAAATCCCCTAGCCGCCACATTCTGGTGCCTGTTCGGGTACACTGAGGGAGAATTTAGCATGGCCAATGCACTTAGGTGCATGTCTTTCAGACTGTGGGAAGAAACCAGAGGCAACCCACGCAGACATGGGGAGAACATGCAGACTCTGCACACAGTGACCCGAGTAAGAAGTCTCACACACCAGTTTAGAGTCCAACCAGTTTATTTGATAGTAATCTCACAAGCTTTCGGAAACAGTGTTTCTTCGTCACCATTTCCGAAAGCTTGTGGGATTACTATCAAATAAACTGGTTGGACTCTAACCTGGTGTTGCGACTTCTTACTGTGTTTACCCCAGTCCAACACCAGCATCTCCACATCAGTGAAGCGAGTCAGGAATCGAACCTGGGTCTCTGGCGCTGAGGTAGCAGTGCTAACCGCTGTGCCGATTCTGTAATAATGTGTTGAAGCTTGATGCCTGAATCCAAAAACGTGCAGGTTAGATTGATTGACCATGTTAAATTGACTCCGGTGTCAAGGGAATTAGCAGGATAAGTAAATGGGGTTATAGGAATAGGGCCTGGGTGGGATTGTGGTCGGTGCAGACTCGATGGGTTGAATGGCCTCCTCTTGCACTGTAGGATTCTTTGCTATGCCTGTATGAATGCTTTTGAGGGTGATATGTTCAACCATCTGAAAAGTGTTAAGAATCATCTTCCTTCTAAGAAAGCATACCAATTTTTAATTATTATCTGCACGTTGTACAGGATTTTATTGAGGCAACCAATTCTGATTGGTTTGTAAATGCTTCCCATAGCTCTGCTTCATGCCAAGGCTTTACCTGACGGTGTAACCTATCCCGGAACCCAAGTATACGCTTCTCACAGTGAGAAATGTCCTGAGCTTATCGGGTTTCTATAGCCATTGTGTAAATAATGCCATCTGATCTTGCTCCAGCTGACATGAATCGAGCATTTTGACCCGAACTGCCCAAATAGATTTCACACCTCGGAGCATGGACATGTAACACATGACCGCCATCCATATATTTGCGTATTGGCACTAGAGATTATAGGGAAAGAAGCATGCCAGCAGTACTTAACTATTTAGAATCTATACAGAAGGAGACTATTCAGCCCATCGAGTCTCCACCAATCACAATCCCACCCAGGCCCCATCCCCATAACCCTATTTATTTATTCTGCTAATCCTCCTGACATTAAGGTCAATTTAAAGTGGTCAATCCAGCTAACCTGCACATCTTTGGACTGGTGCTGTGTTAGTACAACTATGTTTTTTTTTGAGCCAAGGGTTCTGGCTCGGCCTGGTAAACAGACAGCTGCAGTGATGTATCTGCTGCTGCGTGGAGAATCCTAAGGAATTGTTTCAAGTCCTCATATTGCTGTGTGATTGATATTCAATCCACTACACCAGATCGCCACTTTCAATGAGTATCTCATTGGTACATCTTAACGATTCAACCTAACTACCCTCTTTGTCACTAGCGCAGTGTAAATCCAATGGTTTAAGTTAACCACAACAATTGTTGAAATAACTTTTGATTAGCCTGTATATTTGTGTTTAAAGGTGCGTGCTAGCAAATTTCAGTTTGCATCAAGGGATTCATTGGGAAATGTTTTGATTGTGTTTATAAGCAAGATAGCACACAAATAACCTTAAAGTTGTCTACATTTTGATTTGGCAGCAGCTCTGAATAAGACTTTAAACTGCCCACCAGCAAGCTTTATGCTAGTTTGTTTATAAGGATCATATTGAAAAGATTATTGTCTGTTTCCCAGATCTGGTTAGTGTGTGTGCTGATTGGTTTGTGTTCTTGTCTCAATCCCTGGAATTGATTGGATTCTTTTTCTCACAGGCAATAGGAGCGACATTTGCAGCGATGATAGGGGCTGGTATACTAGTGAGGTCTATACCCTACGAGGAAGGGTTAAATGCTAAACACCTTGCCTGGATGTTGCACTCCGGTAAGAAATGTTTCAGACCATTTGGTTTCAAGTCAAACGGTTAAAATCTGCTGGAATTTCAAAGCAAAGTTAGATTAATATTCACACAATGCTCTTTCCAGGATCGTTCTGTTCACTTAGATAAAAGCAAATTACTGCAGTTGCTGGAATCTGAAACAAAAACAGAAAATGCTGGAAAATCTCAGTGGTTCTGACAGTATCTGTGGGAAGAGAACAGTGTTAGCAATGGGTGAACTGTAGCCTTCCATTTTAGACCTAATTGTTAATTGTTTAATCGTACTCACTGGAATATATAAACAGGATAGGGGTAGCACTGGGTGTTGGTGTGCGTATGTGGAGTTATAAAACAGAATTGACATTCTGTTTTATAACTTGTGAAGAAGCTGGACTTGTATCATCTTTTATTACTGGGCTGCAACTGAGGGGCTTAACAGATAGAGCCAACGTTTCGAGTCTGGATGAGGACTTGCCGAAGGGTCACCCAGACTCCAACC
The DNA here is from genome assembly GCA_037974335.1 of Prionace glauca. NCBI lineage: Eukaryota > Metazoa > Chordata > Chondrichthyes > Carcharhiniformes > Carcharhinidae > Prionace > Prionace glauca. The sequence goes on along the minus strand of JBBMRE010000150.1, from coordinate 91,240 downwards.
GTTGTCTCTGTTCTATCTCCACAGATGCTGAGTTGATTTCAATGTTTGAGCATTCAAGTCTGGTTTTAAAGGGAAAGCATGGGCTGCTGAGTTTCAATGGCAATGGGATTTATCAAGCCATGTTTTTATTTTTATTCAGGTGTGATGGGAGCTGTCGTCGCTCCGCTGACCCTCCTTGGTGGTCCCATCCTGATGAGAGCCGCGTGGTACACACTTGGGATTGTGGGCGGCCTCTCCACTGTAGCAATGTGTGCTCCAAGTGAGAAGTTCCTGAACATGGGTGGGCCACTGGCTGTTGGGCTGGGACTGGTTTTTGCTTCCTCCGTAGGTAGGTGACTTTGAGGATATGTGCATCTTTTGAGGGTTTAGTTTATTAGTGTGAACTCATTGGTAAATCTGTATGTTGTTTCAGGCTCCATGTTCCTGCCCCCGACCTCTGCATTCGGTGCTGGTCTCTATTCTGTGGCTATCTACGGAGGCCTGGTGCTTTTTGGCATTTTCCTGTTGTATGACACCCAACAGGTGATTAAGCGAGCAGAAGTCTACCCAATTTATGGAGTTCGGAAATTTGATCCCATTAATGCGTAAGTATTAGATTTTTTTTCTCTTTGGTTTTTCATTTAAAGAAGAATAAAAGAAAGAACTTGTAATTATACAGTGTCTTTCCCAGTTTTGGGAAGTGATTTTAGAGCAATAATTTGGTAGTGTAGTCATTGCAGAATTATAGAGCAGTATTGGGGTGGCACGATGGCACAGTGGTTAGCACTGCTGTCTCAGTGCCAGGCACTCGAGTTCGATTCCAGGCTTGGGTCACTGTCTGTGCAGTCTGCAAATTCTCCCTGTGTCTGTGTGGGTTCCCTCCAGGTGCTTTGCTTTCTCCCTCCAACAGTCCAAAAGACATGTTGATTAGGTGCATTGGCCATGCTAAATTCTCCCTCAGTACCTGAATAGTGTGGTGACTAGGGGATTTTCACAGTAACTTAATCGCAGTGTTAATGTACGCCTGCTTGTGACACTAATAAATAAACTAAAGGAAAAGTAGAACAAAGATTCACAAGCTACAAGGAGATTAATGAGCAGATCATCTGTCTAAATGATGTTGTTTGAGAGGTAAGTGTTGCCCAGGATACCAGCAAACACGTGCATAACAACGCATTCAATAAATTTCATGAAGTTTGTTTATTCATTAGTGTCACAAGTAAGGCTGACATTAACACTGCAATGAAGTTACTGTGAAAATCCCCTAGCTGCCACACTCTGGTGCCTGTTCAGGTACACTGAGGGAAAATTTAGCATGGCCAGTGCACCTAACCATCTTTGGACTGTGGGAGGAAACTGAAACACCCAGAGGAAACCCGTGCAGACTCCACGCAGACAGTGACCCAAGCTGGGAATTGAACCCAGGTTCCTGACGCTGTGAGGCAGCAGCACTAACCACTATCACCCAAGCACCATGCATTAGGCTTCTTTTTCTCTTCAACATGGTGTTCCTGTTTCACAGATATGTTGACAACACCCAACTCTACCTCACCACCACCTTTCTTGATCCCACCAATGGTTGTTCGATTACTTGTACAGCATTTAGCCCTGGCCGAATGGAAGTTGTTTCCAGATAAACGCTGCCCTGCACAAACTTCATATCCTCATCATTGATTCTGTCCCCACGTGTGTCCATTTTCTCAGGCTGAGGCAGACTGTTCATAACCTTGACGTCTTAGTTAAACCCAGATCCTCCACTTACATTGAATCACTACAATTTAGAAGAAGGTCATTCAGCCCATTGAACCTGCACTGGCCAAAATCCCACCCAAGCCCTATTCCCATAACCCCACACATTTACCCTGCTAATCCCCTGACACTAAGGAGCACTTTAACGTGGTCAATCTGCCTAACCCACATATCTTTGGCGTGTGGGAGAAAACTGGAACACCCGGAGGAAACCCATGCAGACACAGGGAAAATGGCCAAACTCCACTCAGACAGTGAGCCAAGCTGGGAATCGAACTTGCATTGCTAGCACTGAGACAGCAGTGCTAACCACTGTGCTGCTGTGCCACAGCTATGTAACTTTGCTCCTTCCTCAGTTCATCTGATGAAAACCTCATCTATGCTAATGCTAGCTCCAGATTAACTAATTCCATCCTTCTCTTATCTGAACTCCCATCTGCACCCCCATAAACTTGAGCTCATCTAAACCTCTTCTCACATTCTAAATTGCACCGAGTCCCATTCATCCTCTCCCCTGTGCTTACAGATCTATAATAGCTTTTGCACCCCTAACATCATGAGTATAATTCTCCCTCCCATGTTTAAATCCCTCAATGGCCTTTCCTTTCCCAATTCCTGTAGCCTCCAGCCTGACAACCGTCCAAGACCCTAAACTCCTCCAACTCTGGACTGTTGTCCAACCCTTACTCCTGCTTGTAGAATTGTCTGCTGTGTCTTTAGCTGCCTGGATCCTAAGCACTAGAATTCTCTTCCAAAATGTCACCACGAGATGCCTTTAAAACCCAATTTAGACCAGATGTTTCCCTTTATTTCAATCTTCGATTTTGTCTCTGTCTGATTCCTGTGGTGTGCTTTTCTGATGTTTTACTCAATGGCACCATATAAATGCAAGCTATTGTGAGGAATATCTCACACTATCTATTCAGTATCTTGTTTTAGCCGACCCCTCCCCCCCACTAAAATAATTCCCTAGAAGATTAGGCCCTGTGGTTAACATTTTATTTTATCTCTTGCATTGTATTTATATCTTCAGAGATGACTGTGTTTCTTTACACTGGCTAGTGGGATCGTAAACACAGGGATGCATTGGCATGTTCAGTAATTTAGTGATTCAGGAGGTTGCCAGTTAAAACAATAGTTGTGGCACCATCCTGACTATGGTTCACAGCTGGCATTAGCAGTGGTGATACCAGCTTTGTATATTTGAACTTGATCCTACTTCATCGCCCTGCATCATAATAAAGCTTCTCAGCAGCTCAACTGTTCCAGCTAGATGCCAAGTACTACTTTAAAGGTCCTCTGCATTTACCTAAAAGCAGTTCACATTTTTGCAGTTACCTCAGATGAGTAACTGTTGAGTTTGAGTGAATGATTGGCCTCATAGAATCTCTGCAGTGCAGAAAGAGGATGTTTGGCCCATCAAGCCCACACTGACAACAGCCCCACCCAGGCCCTATTCCCATAACCCCACATTTTTACTCTGCTGCTGTCCCTGACATTAAGGGGCAATTTAGCATAGCCAATCAACATAACCTGTACATCTTTGGATTGTGGGAGGAAGCCCATGCAGACATGAGGAGAATGTGCCAACTCCACACAGAGTGTGACCTGAGGCCAGAATTGTACCTGGGTTGCTGACCACCAGTTGATGTCCAATCTATATGGTTGAAACTATTCTTTCTCCACCCCCTCCTCCCTCTCTCTTTTTCTCTCTCTGGCTCTCTCACCACCACCTCAGGCTTCATGATCAGTTATATCCTGGTTGAGCAACCTGTCCCAAACATGAGTCAGGCAACTAGTCACGCCAGTTTGACTGTTTCACCGTGTCAAGGGGCTGGCTATTGTCCAAGACTGCTGCAAACTGCCTGGAGCTGGACTATATAATGAGTCATAGTTGCACAATACAAAACTCTCAATCTAATTGTCATACCAATACTGTATGGCTGGAAACCTGACAAGCAGAGAGCACTGCTGCCGCAGGGGTTTGCATAATTGTTTGAACCTTTAGTGGAACCTTTAGGCGTAAGTGGAACCTCCAATAGGTTCCACTTACGCCTAAAGAGGAATGGACGGTTGGAAATGACATTCTTCTGTATTCAGCACTGAGAGGCTTTTGGATAACACACACAGCCTCCACAGTCCAGCCTGTTTTAAGGAATTTTGTTGCTGAGCAAATTGATTCTAGATTTTCCAAAACAACCCCTGGCAAATTGTGCATTTCAGTTACTTATTAATCATGATTCTTGGTTGACAGTCAATGCTTGTAATCATACAGAGTGAATTCATAAGAACATAAGAAAGAGGAGCAGGAGTAGGCCATCTAGCCCTTCGAGCCTGCCCCGCCATTCAATAAGATCATGGCTGATCTGTCGTGGCTCAGTTCCACCTTCCCACCCTCTCCCCATAACCCTTAATTCCCCCAACTATCAAAAACCTATCTACCCATGACTTAAATATATTTAGTGAGGTAGCCTCCACCACTTTCACGGGCAGAGAATTCCTGTACAGTCTCTGAGCAGAACACTTGTGTTGCAGCCAAGTCAAGAATATTGATGCATGGATTAGCCAACTAAGTGAATGTACCATCCATGGTGCTGATAAATGATCTTAACAACAGAGAGCAATGAAAGTTTATGTCCAAGTACCTGTCTCACACATTCGTATAAATTTATAGCACAGAGGCCATTCAGCCCATTGAATCTGTGCCAGCTGGCAAGTAGTCAAACATGTTAGTCCCACTTTTCAATTCTTGGTCCACAGCCTTATAGCTTACAAGACTTCAAATGTATTTCCAATTACTTTGAAGTTCTCTGATCCAATCACCCTTTTGGGTAGTACGTTCCAGATCTTCTGCACTGTCTTGGTCAAGTGATTTGCTCTTGATTCCACCTATTATCCCCAGGTATAAACCCCTCAGCAACGCCTTTCTACCCATGCTATCTCGACCCCTCAGAACTTTATACACTTCAGTTAAGTCTCCCCTTAGCCCCCATTGTTCAAAAGCAAACATGCCAACCTATGCAATCTTTCTCGAGACTAAAATTCTCCAGTCCAGATAACATCCTTGCAAATCTCTTCCATACTCTAGTGCACTTGCATCGTTCCCATAATGTGGTGAACAGAACTACACAATAGCACTGACGTGCCTGACATGCGCTCTGTTCCTCTCCAATTCAGTGTCCAGCTATTCATTGTTAACCTTTCCAAAATGTATTACCTCAAACATCACTGGATTCAATTTCCAGCCATCTGACTAGCGCACTGATCAATACCTTCCTGCAGTCTACAGCTTTCTTCTTATCATCTGTACAACCAACTCTGCATCACACAAAACAAAAGTCCCCCTGGGACAGAGCTGACTAGTGGTTATTTAACCTGAAGGTTACTACTCCTCAGGTGAGAGGCAGAGTTGAGAAGATGGAGAAGAAGCCAACAGAGATCAAGAGAAGATTAGCAAATGGTGCAAGTCTCCTTACCAAACATGATGAAGGATTGCAATAACTAATGAGAACACAGTTCATTTTTAGCAGCCGCGGGCTGTGGGGATCGTGAATAGCCTCAGGTGGTAAAGAAATTGAACCCATGCTGTTGGCATCGCTCTGCATCCCAAACCAATGTTCAGTCACCTGAGCTACCATCCACAAGTGTCTTAAACTTGCATGTCTGGCTGAAAACTATTTCCTTATCTCAGTCTTTCAACCTGTGTTGAGTTGTGGCTCAGGGCATTAAAGCTAGACTTGGTCATATCCTTGAAGTAACTGGAGCAACCTGATGGTTTGTTTGGGCTGATATCTGGTGCTGCACCTTTTTAACCAACTGTCGTAGGTTGTGAACTTCTCCCTCACTGTGCTGCTGTAACTGAACTGTGTGAGAGGTATTTTCTCAGCTTTTGGTTCTCAGTTCTCCATTGTATTCGCTAAGGCGGCTTACGCCATTTGCTAATCTTTCCTAGACCTTTGGCTCCAAGACACACAGCTGTAACTCTCCTGTACTACAATTCCATTGGTGCACAAACTCTCTTGAGTACCAGTGTTATTAGTTGTATTCGTATCTATTCTCTTCAGATATGTTAAACTCAGCTACTCTTGCTCCTAACTTGGGCCTGTTTTCTTCCCAGAATGAATGTCTCTCACTCCTCCATGAATCAAATTGCATTGCCTTGGTTTCTGGGGAGGCTCAATAAGGTCTTGCTGATATTTAATTGCAGGGTATCTGTCCTATCCAGATCAGGCAGTCTGATAGCCCAGCAACACTTATAGAGTTGAGACCAGTACTGGAGAGCTTTGATGAAGGGTCATCCAGACTTAACTCTGTTCTCTCTCCATTGATGCTGTCAGACCTGCTGAGATTTTCCAGCACTTTCAATCTTGGTACTGGGGAAGAGTGTTGGGAACAGACATATAAAAACTGGTCCAGTGTTGCTGCACTGCGTCACCCGGCAGACTTGGGGCCAGATCCTCCTGCCTGCCAGCTACATGTGTCCCACTGGTCGAGGTGGCATGTTGTTTGCTAGCGGTGGGATTCTCTGTTCGCACTACTGTCAATGGGAATTCCCACTGATGCCACCCCGTGCCAGCAGGGAACCAGTGAGTGGAGGTGCACTGCCAGTGGGACTGGAGAATCCCTCCCATGTGAACAGCCAGAGAATTCCAGCCTTAGTCTTGCAGCACATTGGATGTCACCAGTAGGGGTGGGAGATGTGCTACCAATCCAAGTGACCAAACAGCTAGGATATTCAGCTTGGATCAAGATCAACTGACATAGAATCCTACAGTGCAGAAGGAGGCCATTCAGCCCATCATGTCTGCACTGACCACACTCCCACCCAGGCCCTATCCCCGTAACCCCATGCATTTACCCTAGCTAGTCCCCCTGACACTAAGGGGCAATTTAGCATGGCCACTCTACCTAACCCACACACCTTTGGACTGTGGGAGGAAACCCACACAGGCATGGGGAGAATGTACAAACTCTGCACACAGTGACCCAAACTGGGAATTGAACCTGGGTCCCTGGTGCTGAGAGGCAGCTGTGCCACCCCATGCACGGTGCAGAAACATGCGCATGCGCGCGCACACACTTTCTAGCTGGTGTCAGTGGTCGTTATTCGAGGGCATTCTGGTTAACCATCCTCCACCCTGGCTGGGTTAATGACAAACTTCGACTCGACTGGAATTAAGACATAAGACTTGTGTTTTAGTCAAATATGATGGCACTTTATTTGGGCTGTTAGCATTGATCTGTGTGCTTCTTTGTTCTAGATGTATGGGGATTTATATGGATACATTAAACATCTTCATTCGTGTAGCAGTTATACTGTCGAGCGGTAACCCCAGCAAGAGGAAATGAGGTGTGGGTGACCATTCTGTGAATCTGCTTCCCAAAGTGTATCAACTGAGTAATTGTTGCTGGGCTTTAGCTGCTAATCGGAGTCAAACATAAAACCTCTGCCAAAACAGCAAACAATAAAGAGACAGTGGATTTACCTGGAGCTTCTTTGCACTTCCTTTGATTTTTAATCCTCAAGGAAACAAAGATATTATCAGATATATAGTGTTCTATGTACAACAGATGTTTCTGTGTGCACCAGAGAAAGAGAATATTATTTTAAAGATCAGAAAGCCAATTTTCTGCAATTTCAAGAGTTATTTGTGTTTGATCTGCTATTTAATAAAGCCTTATCACTTGGAACTGGAATTAATGGTTGTAATATTGCATCAAGGTGAAAGAGGTTTCCAAGTTCTGGTAAGTACAGTTCGTGCTTTGCTGTGAGAGAAGAGATATTGAATGTAGATGCTTTTTGAGCTGAAAAATGAAGGACCAGACTGAGTTTTGAGTGCACTTACTGCTTATATCCCATGTTCAGATGTTTATATCCTGTATCCACTCTTGAGACAATCGTGATTCGCCAGAGACATTGGAAATGGAAGCAGGAATCCTCACTGCCCTGACTTTCTGTAAGATCTCCTGTCTCAGTTCACAATCCCATCTCCTCTTCCTATCATTCGCTTAACACAGTAAGAAGCCTCAGAGCACCAGATTAAGCGCTCTGAAAGCTCGTGCTACCAAATAAACCTGTTGGACTTTAACCTAGTGCTGTGAGGCTTCTTACTGTGTTACTCTAGTCCCACGCCGGCATCTCCACCTCTTGTTTAACACAAAGGAATCAACCTACCGATCCCAGACACACTACACTCACCAACTCATCCTCAGCTTTCTGCCCTGACGGAATCCAGAAATTCTCATGCCTGAAGAAATTTCTCCTCATCACACTCCCAAATGGCTGGCCCATTATTCTGAGGTTATGACCCCAGGTTCTAGACTGAAGTAACTGTCTCTACTAAATTCCATTGGTTATGAATGAAGTATTTGGGCTTTGTTAAGAGATCTTATACTCATTCCTTGGATAACACTTGACCATGCCACTACAGAGATTGTCACAGCTGGTTCAAAAAACTTGAACAATTTTCCACCTGGTATTGATGCTGCGATGGGTGCAGACTGTCAGAGACTGCTTGAGTTTCATTTGGACTGCAAAACCTCAACAATCCTTCAAATGGTGACCCTATCCAACCTGGGCCCTATCCAACCTGTTTGAACATGCACTCCCTCCCCAACCCTAAAGCCTGGCTAGTGTGGCGTAACGAAGGGAGTTAAGAGCAAGGTTCTTCCGGTATATTTCCACAGCCTTCCTCACAAAAGATCAGATCGCTGCAGATGAGTTTGCTGCTTCCAGTCCTGAAGTTTGCTGAAAGAGTTCAATTTGATTGCCACGTTTATTGGGATATAGTGAAAGGTGTTGTTGTGTACTATACAGACAAAGCTTAACAGTCATAGATAAGGAGAGAGTGCAGAATGTAGTGTTATAGTCACAACTAGGTTATAGAGAAAGGTCTGCTTAATGCAAGGTAAGTCCATTCAAAAGTCTGATGGTAGCAGGGAAGAAGCTGTTATCGAGTCGGTTGGTACGTGACTTCAGACTTTTTTATATTTTACCCGACGGAAGAAGATGGAAGAGAAAATGTTCGGGTTGCGTGGCATCCTCAATTATGCTGACTGCTTTTGAGGCAGTGGGAAGTGTAGACAGTCAATGGGTGGGAGGCTGGTTTGTGTGATGGACTGGGCTGTGTTCACAATCATTTGCAGCTTCTTGAAGTCTTGGCAGAGCAGGAGCCATATCAAGCTGTGATACTACCAGAAAGAATGCTTTCTATGGAGCATCTGTAAAAGTTGGTGAGAATCGTAGTCAACATGTCAAATTTCTTTAGTCTGAGAAAGTTGCCTATTCCCACAGGAGCACCAGACCCCTGTTCCATGAATGTGTACCATATTTAAAGAAAGGCACACCTCTTAGAGAGCCCTTGGTTCATTAGGTGGGGCAGGATGGTAAAGACATTTTGATTTTTATTTCCCAAAAAGTATACTTCATTCAAATAATCTGTAAAGTGTGAGATTATTAAGGCAGAGCTACAGCTGAAGTGGTTTAAGATTCTCAGCAGCTCTTGCACGCCATATCAATAGCCACAGTGGTGAGAACTCCCACACTACCAACATCTCACTTCTTCCTGTGTACAAGTCATGCCAATATATAGATGAAAACCCATTCCATATCTTCCCCACTTCAGTTGGGATAATCCATACTTGCCTGCAAAGAATAATGTTAAATTCAGAGCAGAATGTTGAATATTTAGATTCCACTGAGCATTAGCTTAGGCCAATACAACCTGGTACAAATCCCAAGCGTGTCCCTTCTGTCTCGCTTCTTAACCCCCTTTTAAAACAAAAGGACTTAGCCCTCAAGCTTGCAGTTTGCTCTGCGCAGGCAAGTAAACTTTATTAGTTACAGGTAGGCTTATATTAACACTGCAACGAAGCTACTGTGAAAATCCCTTGGTCGCTGCACTCCCGTGCTTGTTTGGGTCCACTGAGGGAGAATTTAGCACGACCAACACACCTAACCAGCACGTCTCCCACACTGTGTGGGAGGGAACCAGAGCACCCGGAGGAAACCCATGTGGACACGTGGAGAACGTGCGGACTCCGCACAGACAGTGATCCAAGCCAGGAATCGAACCCGGTCCCTGGTGCTGTGAGGCCGCAGTGCTAACCACTGTGCTGCCCTGACCTATATAAAGACAGAATGGCGTCTTTGGACTTGTGCTGAATGGTTCTATTAATACAATCCAACATCCTGTTTGTTTTACTATAGCGTCCCTCCGTTGATGAGGAACCTTGAATGATCAATAACGGTGACATCCCTTTATCCATCATCCACTTTCAGTATTGTCCCCCTGTGTTCATCTTGCCTCCAGGCGCCATACTCCACTTCTCCAAGATTAAATACTATCTGCCAACTTTTGATAATTGATGAGTGCTCTGTCTGTTGTTAAACAGAATGCTGGCTGATGGACTGAATTGTTTCCTGTGTCCCCTTCTGAAGAGTATAAGGTTCTAAATGGGGATGTTGTTGCCAATCGTTGTGTTAATTTTCACAACAGCTTCCTCTGTCCACAAGATGGCAATAGGACAGAGCAATGTGCCATTCAGTGTGTTTTGTGTTGCCAGAGATGGACCCAGTCTTGCGATCACTGGGTGGGTAGAATTCTTTTATGTCTTGTCTAATTCCTGGGTCGGTAAAAATGTGCGAGTGAGGGTGACAGCAGCCTCAGCTCTTTATTCATTGAGAAAGGCTGTTCTTTCTGTCAAGAGTAAAAAGTCTCGCAACACCAGGTTAATGTCCAACAGGTTGCAAACACCACTAGCTTTTGGGGCTGTGCCCCTTTATCAGGTGAGTAGGGAGTTCTTCCCACTGTGAGACTTCCTACCGTGTTTACCCCAGTCCATTGCCGGCATCTCCACTGTCTGTCAGAACCAGTCTCAATCTGACCCTTTTCACTTCGTGCCACTGAGACATGCTCACACCTACTGTGACGACTGCCTTTTAACTTGTTGCTTAGAAACACAGGAACAGGAGGCCATTCGGCCCTTTGAGCGCGCTTTGCCATTCATCACCATCATGGCTGATCATCCAACTCAATAGCCTAATCCTGCTTTCTCCCCATAACCTTTGATCCCATTCGCCCCGAGTGCTATATCCAGTTGCCTCTTGAATACATCCAATGTTTTCGCATCAATTACTTCCTGTGGGAATGAATTCCACAGGCTCACCACTCTTTGGCTGAAGAAATGTCTCTTCATCTCCGTCCCAAATGGTCTACCCTGAATCCTCAGACTGTGACCCTTCGTTCTGGATTCCACCCCCCCGCACCCCCCCCCCCCCCCCCCCCCCACCCTGCAAACCATCGGGAACATCCTCCCTGCCACTGTGTTAAGTGTGAAGGTGATGGAAACAGCCCTCTCCAAGCTGCCATTCAGGCTTTTCGAATGTATCAGCATTCTTTAGTTACGTGGATTCTATATCCCAGCTCACTAAGTGCATTGCTGTCCACGGAGTACCTAACGGTTTTCCAAGTTTGGGAAAGAGAAAGTAGAACCTATACCCGTGTATATCTATCTATACTTTAAAACAGGAGGCCCTTCAGCCCATTGTGACAGCACTGGCTAGCGAGTAACTATCTATTCTAATCCCACTTTCCAGCACTTGGCCCATAGCCTTGTATAGAATGGAATCCCGACATTGCAGAAGACAACAATCCCATCCAGGCCCTATCCCCATACCTGCACTTATTTATCCCATTAATTCCCCTGACACTAAGGGTCAATTTATGCTCTGGCATTTCGAGTGCTCATCTAAATGCTTCTTAAATACAGTGAGGGTTCCCGCCTCTATCGCCCTTTTCAGGCAGCAAGTTCCAGATTGCCACCATCCCTGGGAAGCTTTTCCTCAAATCCCCTCTGAATGTCCTGCTCCTTATCTTAAATCTTTGACCCCTAGACTAAGAGAACAAGTTTCTTCCCACCTCCCCTTCCCATGCCCCTCATAATTTTGTGCACCCCCCCCAGTCTCCTCTGCTCTAAGGAGAACGGCACAGCGGTTAGATCGGCTGCATCAGAGTGCCAGGATCCAGGTGCAATTCCTGGATTGGGTGACTGTGCAGAGTTTGCACATTCTTCCCATGTCTATGTGGGTTTCCTCCGTGTGCTCCGGTTTCCTCCAAAGATGTATAGTTTAGGTGGATTAAATTATCCCTTAGTATCCAAAGATGTGGAGGTTAGGAGATTGGCCACGATAAATAGCTCCTTTCTATCCATTCTCACCAATGGGATCGTCCAGTGCTGTTGATGGCCTGCAGATTAGGTGGATTGGCCATGCTAAATTGCCCCTTACTGTCCAAAGATGTGCGGATTAGATGGATTGGACATGCCAAATTGCTCCTTTGTGTCCAAAGATGCTTAGGTTACACTTTGCCCTGTGTTCACTCCCCACCACTGTTGCAAGCAAGGATGGAGAACTTGATAAACATAAGAACATAAGAAATAGGAGCAGGAGTAGACCATCCAGCCCTTCGAGCCTGCCCCACCACTCAATAAGATCATGGCTGATCTGTCATGTCTCAGTTCCACATTCCGGCCCTCTCCCCATATCCCTTAATCCCCTCGCTTATCAAAAACCCATCAACCCGCGTCTTAAAAATATTTAGCGAGGCAGCCTCCACCACTTCAACGGGCAGAGAATTCCAGAGATTCACCACCCTTTGAGTGAAGAAGTTCCTCCTCAACTCCGTTCTAAACCGCGCCCCCCCCCTTTATCTTGAGGCTGTGCCCCCTAGTCCTACTGTCCTTTCTGAGCGGGAAGAGCCTCTCCACCTCTATCCTATCCATCCCATTCATCATCTTATACGTCTCAATAAGATCTCCCCCCATTCTTCTAAACTCTTAACGAGTTTGATGCTCAGCCACATTTCTCTTCACTGCAACGGGACTGGTGTAAACACCCAGAAAATTTCCTTTGACCTCAGGAAGTGGCCATACAGGGTCGTGATATAATTGGGTAACATTTGGTTTTGCCTGGTGTCCTTCAGTGTAGAAACGTTTTGTTTGGTTCATTCAGATTATCTGAAAAAAAGTTAGTTCATTCCCCAGAAAAACTCAATTCAAACACAAACATCCATGTATCCTGGAAATACAGTTGATTTTCCTGCCTTTTGCCCCTCTTCAGTTTCACATGCATAAAGGACAGAAAAATAGGGGAAGAAAGCACAAAGCCTGTCCTCATATGTATTAGGATTCCTGGAGCTTACTAGATGGAGTGACTGTGTCTATATGGGAGAAGGTCTGCAGAGGGCAGTGTTAATGAAGTATAACAGCTTGTTCCCAGTTCTCTTGTGTTTAAACATTTAATATTTTAAGTTTCATTTGCTATTTATTTGATTTTAGTTTAAGTTAAAATTAAGAGAATAAAGTATTTTAGAATTGAAATTTAACCATCTGCCGTGGTAAGATTCAGGTTTATTTATTAGTGTCACAAGTAGACTTACATTAACACCACAATGAAGTGACTGTGAAATTCCCCAAGTTGCCACGTTCCAGCACCTGTTTGGGTACAACTGAGGGAAAATTTACTGTGGCCAATGCACCTTGACCAGCATGTCTTTTGGACTGTGGGAGGAAACCGGAGCATCCGGAGGAAACCCACGCAGACAATGCGCAGACTCTGCAGTCAGTGACGCAAGCCAGGAATTGAACCCAGGTCCCTGGCGCTGTGAGGCAGCAGTGCTAACCACTGTGCTGCCCCAAATTTAGAAGCTCAGAGCATTGCTCCCAGTTTGCAGTTTACCTGTTTAGCAATCTATGCCACTACATTACAGGAGGAGTCAAGCATGTTTCCAACATGCTTGACTCGCCTTAAGCTGATCTTTTTTTAAACCCTAGCTATGACTGTAACACCACATTCTGCACTTTCTCCTTATAGGATCATAGGACCCTACAGTGCAGAAGGAGGCCCTTTGGCCCATCGAGTCTGCACCAAACACAATCCCACCCAGGCCCTACCCCCATATCCCTACATATTATACCCACTAATCCCTCTAACCTACACATCTCAGGACACTAAGGGGCAATTTCTTAGCATAGCCAATCAACCTAACCCACACATCTTTGGATTGTGAAAGGAAACCCATGCAGACACAAGGAGAATGTGTCTTCCTTAATAGTGGGAGACTCTTTTTGAGATGTACCCAACAGAAGTGTGGCTGGAGCCATTTACAGTAAAAAGTCTGACAACACCAGGTTTTAGTCCAACCGATTTATTTGATAATATTCTCACAAGCAAGCAAGCTTTCGAGGTTACCCACTTCGTCAGGTGAATGGAGAGTTCTGGCCTCAGACAGAGCATATGAAGCACAGACAGTTTAGAGATTGCTGATTAGAATGCGAATCCTTACACCTAACCTGCTGTTCAAGTCTTAAAGTGGCTGATAATGTGAGTGGAAGGAGCATTGATCACAGTTTAAAGAGATGTGTATTGTCTCCAGACAGGACAGTGAGTGAGGTTTTGCAAACCCAGGCAAGTCACGGGGGTTACAGATAGTGCGACATGAACCCAAGATCCCTGTTGAGACCGTCCTCATGTGTGCGGAACTTGGCTATCAGTCTCTGTTCAGCGACTCTGCACTGTCTGTGCTTTATATAATGTTACGCCGTTGTTTAAGAAGGGTGCCAGGCAAAAGGCGGGGAATTATAGGCCGGTTAGTTTAACGTCTGTGGTAGGTAAAATGTTAGAAACCGTCATTAAGGAGGAAATAGCGAGGCATCTTGAGGGGAATTGCTTGATAGGGCGGACGCAACACGTTTTCATTAAAGGGAAGTTGTGTCTGACAAATTTACTGGAGTTCTATGAGGATGTGTCTAAGGCAGTGGATGGAGGAGAGCCAGTGGATGTGGTCTTTCTGGATTTTCAGAAGGCGTTTGACAAGGTACCTCACAAGAGGTTATTGCAGAAGGTCAGGGGACATGGAGTTGGGGGTAGGGTGTTAGCGTGGATAGAGGATTGGTTGTCAAATAGGAGGCAGAGAGTGGGGGTCAATGGATGCTATTCGGATTGGCGGTTGGTGACTAGTGGGGTGCCCCAGGGGTCGGTGCTGGGGCCTCAGCTATTTACCATTTATATAGATGATCTGAGGAGGGAACCGAGTGCAGGGTGTCGAAATTTGCTGATGACACCAAGATTGGGGGAAAGGCAAATTGTGCGGAGGGTGTGGAGAGTCTGCAGAAGGATCTAGATAGGCTGGGCGAATGGGCCAGGAAATGGCAAATGGAATTTAATGTTGGCAAGTGTGAGGTGGTCCACTTTGGTAGGAGGAATGGTAGGAAGGACTATTACTTACGGGGCGAAAAACTGCAGCAGGCGACGGTGCAGAGGGACCTCGGGGTCCTTGTGCATGAGTCGCAAAAACCCAGCTTGCAGGTGCAGCAGGTGGTCAGGAAGGCGAATGGGATGCTGGCCTTTATAGCGAGGGGGATTGAATATAAAAGTAGGGAGGTCTTGCTGCAGCTGTATAGGGCATTGGTGAGGCCGCAGCTGGAGTACTGTGTGCAGTTTTGGGCGCCGCACCTGCGCAAGGATATTTTGGCCCTGGAGGGAGTGCAGAGGAGGTTTACTCGGCTGATACCGGAGTTGAGGGGATTGAGCTATGAGGAGAGGCTGAATAAACTAGGCTTGTACTCGTTAGAGTTTAGAAGAATGAGGGGAGATCTCATTGAGACGTATAAGATGATGAATGGGATGGATAGGATAGAGGTGGAGAGACTGTTCCCGCTCAAAAAAGACAGTAGGACTAGGGGGCACAGCCTCAAGATAAAGGGGGGGCGGTTTAGAACAGAGTTGAGGAGGAACTTCTTCACTCAAAGGGTGGTGAATCTCTGGAATTCTCTGCCCGTTGAAGTGGTGGAGGCTGCCTCGCTAAATATTTTTAAGAAACGGGTTGATGGGTTTTTGATAAGAGAAGGGATTAAGGGTTATGGGGAGAGGGCGGGAAGGTGGAGCTGAGTCACGACAGATCAGCCATGATCTTATTGAATGGCGGGGCAGGCTCGAGGGGCCAGATGGCCTACTCCTGCTCCTATTTCTCATGTTCTTATGTTCTTATATGCTCTGTCTGAGGCCAGAACTCTCCATTCACCTGACGAAGAGGGTAACCTCGAAAGCTTGCTTGCTTGTGAGAATATTATCAAATAAATCGGTTGGACTAAAACCTGGTGTTGTCAGACTTTTTACTGTGTTTACGCCAGTCCAACGCCAGCATACCCACATCATGGAGCCATTTACTCAGAGCAGCATTTCAGCTTTGAAGAGAGAGGCTAGTGCCACAAAATGTTAGAAGGTTATTAAAATTAATGTATAGGCTTTTTTTGCACAAGCAAAATCAAACAGCCACGTAATTTGTAAACCATGTCTGGGTGGCACCTTAGAGAAAAGAGGGAAAGAATAAGGAGCAGTGTATTGTATGCAACTGATACAATTGTAGTCAGGGTGCTGTGAGCCAAGAAGAAGTTAGGCAGAGATGAGGTGTCGGAGAGGCAGCCGTTCTCAGCTCAGTCAGAGTTGGGGGGTGGAATTTTCTGGCTGCACTCACCTCAGGTTTGGGAAATCCTGCCTCAAGTCAATGGATCTTTGCATGGGTCTGATTTTAAACAATGAAGAGACGCAGAACAAGAAAGAGACAGAGAATCTGGTGAACTGGTGCAATGACAATAACGTCTCCCTCAATGTCAACAAAATGATAGACAGTCATCGACTTCAGGAAGCATAGCGGAGAACGTGCCCCTGTCTACATCAATGGGGATGAAGTAGAAGTGGGCAAGAGTTTTTAGGTGTCCAGATCACCAACAACCTGCCCTGGTTCCACCATGCCAATGCTATCGTTACAAAAACCCGCCAATGCCTCTACTTTCTGAGAAGACTAAGGAAATTTGGCATGTCCACTACAACTCTCACAGCTTTTTATAGATGCACTATACAAAGCATTCTTTCTGATTGTATCATAATTTGGTATGGCTCCTGTAATGTCAAGACCGCAAGGAACTACAAAGAGTTGTGAATAAAGCCCAGCCCATTACACAAACCTGTTAACACTGTCTACACTTCCCATTGCCTTGGAAAAGCAGCCAGCATAATTAAGGACCCCATGCACCCTGGACATTCTCTCTTCCACCTTCTTCCAAAGATACAAAGCCTGAGGTCAAGTACCAACTGACTCAAGAACAGCTTCTTCCTTGCTGCCCTCAGACTTTTGAATGGACCTACCTCGCCTTAAGCTGATCTTTTTTTAAACCCTAGCTATGACGGTAACACCACATTCTGCACTTTCTCCTTTCCTTATAGGATCATAGAACCCTACAGTGCAGAAGGAAGCCATTTGGCCCATCGAGTCTGCACCGAACACAATCTCACCCAGACCCAGACCCTACCCCCATATCCCTACTTATTATACCCACTAATCTCTCTAACCTACACATCCCTGGACACTAAGGGGCAATTTCTTAGCATGGCCAATCAACCTAACCCGCGCATCTTTGGATTGTGTAAGGAAACCCACGCAGACACGAGGAGAATGTGCAAACTCCACACAGGCAGTGACCCGAGCCGGGAATCGAACGCAGGACCCTGGAGCTGTGAAGCAGCAGTGCTAACCCACTGTGCTACCGTGCCACCCAAATTCTTCTCTATGAACAGTAAGCTTTGTATAGCATGCAAGAAACAATACTTTTCATTGTATACTAATATGTGTGACATTAATAACTCAAATCAAAGTGTTAAAAGTGTGCATCAGAGATGGTTTTCTTTACTGAATGGAAAACTATTCCCAAGTCCTGATCATTAAACTATACGGAGTAGAAATCGCTGGCTAGATTTGACCAGTCAGGCTGTGGTTGTTGTTTGGGAAACAGAGTCTCTGCAGAGTTTAGAATTACGGGCTAAACAGATACTTCTGGGATTTTAGTCTCTGTGGGGCCAAGTACTTACGGTTAATTTTGCCAAAGTAAAAGATTGTTCTTTTCATTATCTTTCTTTTGCTTAATAAATGCGTGTATTTGTTTGTCTAATGATAGGGAGGTCGGAGTTCTCACTGTTTCTGTAAATGTTTCTCAACAATATCCGTAAAAGCAATACAGCACGGAACCAGTGTTTCATGTTGGAACACCCTCATACCAAATATCAGTGGGATTTCGTAACCCCGGTTAGACTGTTTTCCTTGGAGGGGAGACAGCTGAGAGGGGCCCTGATTGAGATGTACAAAATAATGAGAGACAGAGGTAGGGTAGACAGGAAGAATCTTTTCCGCTTAGCAGAGGGCTCAATAACCAGGCAGCGTTGATTAAAGTTTATTTATTGGTGTCACAAGTCAGATTACATTAACATTACGGTGAAAATCCCTAGTTATCTTATTCCGGCGCCTGTTCGGGTACACTGAGGGAGAACTTAGCACGGCCAATGCACCTAACCAGCACGTCTTTCGGACTGTGGGAGGAAACCGGAGCACCCAGAGGGGACCCACGTGGACACGGGGGGAACGCGCGGACAGTGACCCAAGCTAGGAATCAAACCCAGGTCCCTAGCGCTGTGAGGCTGCACTGTGGTCCCTAGCAGGTCCCTAGCACTGTGCCACCGTGCTGCCGAAGGGAAGGGGCAGGGGGTTTTTGAGAGGATGTGAGGAAAAGTATTTTTACCCAGAGAGTGGTGGGAATCTGGATCTCGCTGCCTGAAAGGGTGGTGGAAGCAGGAAACCCTCACAACATTTAAGAAGCATTTAGATGAGCACTTGAAACGTCATAACACACAGGGCTAGGGATCAAGTGCTGGAAAATGGGATAGGTGCTTGAGACACAGACATGTTGGGCTGAAGGGCCACTTTCTGTGATGTAAAGCTCTTAAGATGTGTACTAGGCGGCACGGAATCCGCAATCAGTTTATGTTAACTTGAACCATTGTGGGAAAAAGAACACATGGAGAAAAAGCCCTCTTTTGCGTCACAGAAGGTGGACAAATAATTTTGCTTTTTTTTAATGTTAAAAACATTCCAGTCCTGGCAAACAACAACAACTTGCATTGACATAGCACCATTAATGTAGTAAAATGGCAGTTCACAGGTGCGTTATCGCAGCAGCTCACTCAGCCCCTTGAGATCGGAAACCATCTGATTAGATTGTCTGCATCCAAACTCCAATCATCCATTTACATTATTCTCAATATCCTCGCCTCTACCTTCTCAAGAGACTAAGGAATTTTGGCATGTCCACTATCCCTCTCACCAATTTTTACAGATGCGTCATAGAAAGCATCCTTTCTGGTTGTATCACAGCTCGGTCTGGGCTCCTGCTCTGCCCAAGACTGTAAGAAACTACAAAAGGTCATGAATGTAGCCCCCAATCCATCGCACAAACCAGCCTCCCATCCATTGATTCTGTCTACACTTCCCGTTGCCTCGGCAAAGCAGCCGGCATAATTAAGTACCCCATGGTACCCCGGACATTCTCTCTTCCATCTTCTTTCGTGGGGAAAAAGATACAAAAGTCTGAGGTCACGTACCAACCGACTCAAGAACAGCTTCTTCCCGGCTGCCATCACACTATTGAATGGACCTACCTTGCATTAAGCTGACCTTTCTCTACACCCCAGCTATGACTGTAACACTGTATCCTGCACCCTCTCCTTTCCTTCTCCTCTATGTGCTCTATGAATGGTATGTTTTGTCTGTATAGCGCACAGGAAACAATACTTTTCACTGTATCCCAATACAGATGACAATAATAAATGAAATAACACAAACATTTCATCAATCTCAGCTCAGTAATTGTCAAACCACCACCAACCCAATGATGATTAGATTTGATTTGATTTATTATTGTCATGTGTATTATCATACAGTAGAAAATATTGTTTCTTGCACACTATACAGACAGCATATCATTCACAGAGAAGGGAAGGAGAGAGTGCAGAATATAGTGTTACAGTCATAGCTAGGGAGTAGAGGAAAGGTCTTGTGTTCTCATCTTCCCCATCCCTGAAGTGTGAAATTAACAGCACAAGAACTGAGAAGAAAATATGAATTCCCGGGGGTGAAATCAGTTCGAGGAAGGGAAATAAAGAGAGGGAAATAGACACACTGAATCCCTACCGTGCAGAAGGAGATTGTTCAACTCTTCAATCCTGCATTGGTTCTCTGACAGGGTGTCCCACCCAGGCCCCCTCCCCCACTCTATCCCCGTAACCCCACATGTTCACCATGGCCGATCCTTGACAATTTAGCATGGCCAATCCACCTAACCTGCACATCTTTGGACTCTAAGGGACAATTTACCATGGCCAATCCACCTAACCTGCACATCTTTGGACACTAAGGGGCAATTTAACATGGCCACTCCACCCTAACCTACCCATCGTTGGACTGTGGGAGGAAAATGGAGCACTGGGAGGAACCCCACACAGACAGGGGGAGAATGTGCAAACTCCCCACAGACAGTGACCCGAGGCCAGGATCGAACCTGGGTTTCTTGGCGCTGTGAGGCAGCAGTGTTAACACCGTGCAACCCTTAAACAACGTGAATAAAATAAAATAAGATCTCCAATAACAATTCAAATGTGATGGAAGGAGACTCCACAGTTGTCCTAGTTCGTTTCCAGCATCAGACAGGAATTAACACTTATCCTGCCATCGCAACAGTACCTGGACTTGAAGTGGCTTGAAGCCTGTCTGCCTCACATATAAAGGAATTCAGACAGTTCAAGCATTTCATCAATAAACCAGGCAGTTTGTGTGGAGCTGATGACAGAGCAGCACCACTCCACCAGTTACCATTGAGCGTTTGTGGTTAACCACTTCTTTGCCCCTCAGTTGTACTCCTGTAAGTAACAGAGACCCTCACCATTACTGTATCAGTAAACATGGCCCACTATATAAGATGCAATGTGATATCCATATCAAGTTAACCTATGGCACAGATGCTTGGTATTTTAGTCAGTCACTGACTTGATTTAATGTACAACTTAAAAATAACCAGGCATACTCTACGATCGCAGTACACACTGATTCCACACTCTCAGGTTTACTCAATTTTGACTTGTCTCCATTCAACAGCACCTGAATCTCTTTTGTCCCATCACACCGTGGCTATTTGCTGTATCCTCCAAAGCCAAGGTTACAGAGAGGCAACAGTCCTCCAATATCGCCGCATGAATAGCTGCATCCCTTAATATCCGCCCGGATCGATTTCCTGGGTCACATTGAGCCTTCAGCCTGACTTACAGTAGTTGGGATTGGGGGCCACGTGTGTTCGCTTTTCTTTAAACACAGCCCTGGAAATCTGAAATAAAACCAGAAAAAGACTCAGCAGGTCTGACTGCATCATAGAATCGTAGACTCTCATTCAGGGCGGTGGCCCAGTGGTTAGCACTGCTGCCTCACAGCGCTAGAGACCAGGGTTCGATTCCTGGCTCGGGTCACTGTCTGTGTGGAGTCTGCATGTTCTCCTCGTGTCTACGTGGGTTTCCTCCGGGTGCTCCAGTTTCCTCCCACAGTCCAAAGATGTGCGGATTAGGTGGATTGGCCGTGCTAAATAAGAACATAAGAAATAGGAGCAGGAGTAGGCCATCGAGCCCTTCGAGCCTGCCCCACCATTCAATAAGATCATGGCTGATCTGAAGTGGATCAGTTCCACTTTCCCGCTTTCTCCCCATAACCCTTAATTCCCCTGACTATCAGAAACCTATCTACCCGTGACTTAAATATATTCAGCGAGGCAGCCTCCACCACTTCAACGGGCAGAGAATTCCAGAGATTCACCACCCTTTGAGTGAAGAAGTTCCTCCTCAACTCTGATCTAAACTGCCCCCCCACCCCACTTATCTTGAAGGCTGTGCCCTCTAGTCCTGCTGTCCTTTCTAAGCAGGAAGAATCTCTCTACCCCTACCCTATCATTATCCCCTTCATTATCTTATACGTCTCTATAAGATCCCCCCTCAGCCTCCTAAACTCCAACGAGTACAGACCCAGTCTATTTAGTCTGTCTTCATAGTCCAACCCCCTCATCTCCAGTATCAGCCTAGAGAACCTTCTCTGCACTCCCTCCAAGGCCGAAATATCCTTCCGTAAGTGCGGCGACCAAAACTGCACACAGTACTCCAGCTGTGGCCTCACCAGTGCCCTGTACAGTTGCAGCGAGACCTCCCTGCTTTTATATTCTATCCCCCACTAAATTGACCCTTAGTGTCAGGGAGATTGCAGGGTAAAAATGTGGGGTTATGGGAATAGGGTGCGATTGTGGTTGGTGCAGACTCGATGGGCTGAATGGCCTCCTTCTACAGTGCAGAAGAGGCTATTCAGCCCATCGCGTGTGTTTGGAAGGACTTTACAGGTTGACACTCAACCTGTTTGGCCGCGTTATGGGTGCACTTTCCTTGGCCATCAAATCCCAGGATGGGATTTGAACCCGGAGGTTCTGGCTCAGAGACAGGGACGCTAACCCCATTGCGCCACAAGACCCCCACTACATGTCTGTCATTTTTGGCTTTCATGCCAAGAATCCTCTTAATTAATGAATGGATCTTACACTTGTTAGTGAAGATTAAATAGTTTACTTGCACTCAAATACACTATTTAATCTCCATTACAGCTCAGAACTCATGTGAAACGGTCTAATTTCATGTAGGAAATATTAACATTCATAAATTAGGCATCATTAGCTACCTGCCTGGATGGGCACAACTCCAACAACACTCAAAAAACTCAACACCATCCAGGACAAAGCAGCCCTGTTCGATTGGCACCCCATCCACAAACACTCACTCCCTCCACACCAATGAACCCACCCGGTTCACGAAAGTCCTTTAAGGAAGGAAATCTGCCAACCTTACCCAGTCTGGCCCACGAGTGACTCCAGATCCAAAGTAGTCCAATTAATTCTTAACTACCCCTCTGAAAAGGGCGTGGGTAATTAAGGACGGGCGGCACAGTGGTTAGCGCTGCTGCTTCACAGTTCCAGGGACCTGGGTTCGATTCCCGGCTCGGGTCACTGTCCGTGTGGAGTTTGCGCATTCTCCCCATGTCTGCGTGGGTTTCCTCCGGGTGCTAAGAATTTACCTGTTAAAAACCTGTTTAAAATAAGTTTAAAGCACTTTGTTCTTTGTAGAACTGTTTAAAGCATTTATTTTATTGTCTTTACTGCTAGTTTAGAACGAGTTGTGGACGAGCCTGCTTCTAATCAGCGCTAGGTTTAAAAGGAGGCCTGGTGTAGGAAGCGGGCAGCGTCTGAGCGGGCAGTGGAGTGAGAGGGAAGCAGAGTGAGCTAATAGGGCTTAATATCAAAAAGGGCTTGAAGGAAAAAAGGACAGGTGAGTTCGTTTGAAAAAAAAACAAGGAAAAAAAAAAAAATTTTTTTTTTTCCCCATTACTACTACAGCAAGAAACAAGGAAAAATTTTTTTCACATAAAAATTACAGTGAATAATGGAGGGGCATGTGATGTGTGGTTTCTGTATGATGTGGGAACTGGTGGACCCCAGGGTCCTTCCCAGTGACCATGTCTGCAGTAAGTGCAGGTTGCTGGAGGAGCTCCAGCTCAAGGTGGATGAGCTGGCCTCTGAGCTACAGACACTGAGGCTCATCAGGGGGAGAGAGGGTGCCCCTAGACTGGCTAAATCTAAGGGTCATGGACAAAAGGGGGCTGCTGGGAGGAGGAAGGGGGGTGAGGAGAGGAGGCCTCAGCCTCTTAACCTGCATAACAGGTTTGAGGTTCTTGCTTCCAGTCTGGAAGAGGACGAGGCAAGAGAGGTTGGTGAGCAAACTGCACACGGTACAGTGATGCAGCAGGACATAGGCAAAGAGAAGGGGAAAAGGAACGTAGTAGTGATTGGGGATAGTGGGGTGAAGGGTATTGACACTGTCCTTTGTCACAATGACAAAGTGCACAGAAGGGTGTGTTGTCTGCCTGGTGCTCGGGTACAGGATGTCGCAGCTGGGCTGCAGAGGAATCTGGAGTGGGAGGGTGAGAACCCAGTCGTTGTAGTACATGTGGGTGCCGGCGACGTAGGCAAAATGCGGACTGAGGATCTGGGAAGGGAGTATGAGAAGCTGGGAATGGAATTAAAAAGTAGAACCGACAAGGTGGTTATCTCTGGGCTACTGCCTGAACCGAGGGCAGACGGGTGTAGGGTTGATAGGATAAAGGAAGTAAATGGGTGGCTCAGGGATTGGTGTGGGAGGAATGGGTTCGAATATATGGGGCATTGGCACCAGTATTCGGGTAGGTGGGACCTGTTCAGGCAGGATGGGGTTGGTCTGAATCATGCTGGGACCAGAGTGCTGGCGAATCGAGTAAAGAGGACTGTAGACAAGGCTTTAAACTAATTAGGGGGGGGGAGGGTGCGAGGGTAGGTGACGCTATGAGGTCTAAAGTTAAGGATAGGGTACAGGTAAGGGAAGAGGCAAAGGATGTCCCAATTGGTGGCGTTACGGCAAGTAGGGTCCAGGTGAAGGCTGGGATGAAAGCGCTTTATCTGAATGCACGAAGCATTCGGAATAAAGTGGATGAGCTGATGGCGCAGATCGACACAAATGGATACGATCTGGTGGCCATTACAGAGACGTGGCTGCAAGGTGACAGGGACTGGGAGATGAATGTACAGGGTTATCAAGTGTTCAGGAAGGATAGGCAGGAGGAAAGAGGGGGTGGAGTAGCTCTGCTGATTAAGGATAGTATCAAGGTGGTAGCAAGGGATGATATCGGAGCCAAGGAGCAGAAAGTGGAATCGTTGTGGGTGGAGATTAGGAACAGAAAAGGGAGGAAGACGCTAGTGGGTGTCGTCTATAGGCCCCCGAATAATGATCTGGAGGTGGGGCGGGCTGTTAACGCGCAAATAAGTGCAGCGTGCAGGAATGGGACGGCAGTAGTTATGGGAGATTTCAATCTGCATGTTGATTGGTCGACCCATGTTGGACGCGGTGGGCTCGAGGAGGAGTTCTTGGAATGCTGCCGGGATAATTTCCTTGAACAGTGTGTGTTGGAGCCGACGAGGGAGCGAGCTATCTTGGATCTGGTGCTATGTAATGAGGCGGGTAGAATTAGGGACCTTGCGGTGAAGGATCCTCTTGGAGAGAGTGATCATTGTATGGTGGAGTTTCTGGTGCAGATGGAGGAGGAGAAAGTGGGTTCCCAGACACGCGTCCTTTGTTTGAATAGAGGGGAGTATGGTAGGATGAGAGAAGAATTGGCGAATGTGGACTGGGGGAACGCGTTGGAAGGTAGGTCTGCTGAGGAGCAGTGGAGGATCTTTAAGGAGATCTTTCTTGGTGCTCAGCAGAAATTTATTCCGATGGTTAAAAAGGACAGTAGGAGGAGAGGTAATAAGCCGTGGATAACGAAGGAGGTGAAGGAAAGTGTTAAATTAAAAGCGGAGGAGTTTAGAGTAGCTAAGAGCAGTGGGCGAGAAGAGGATTGGGAAAGGTTTAAATGTCAACAAAGATTGACAAAGAAATTGATAAAGGAGGGTAGGAGAAGCTATGAGGCTGGGCTAGCACTTAATATAAAAAAGGATAGCAAGAGTTTTTATAAATATATAAAAAGGAAGAGGCTGGCTAGGATAAACGTTGGTCCTTTAGAGGATGAGAAAGGGGAGCTAGTGGTAGGGGATAGGGATATGGCTAAGGTCTTGAATAACTTCTTTGTTTCTGTCTTCACGGAGGAGGACGTGAATAATTTGCCGGGTGTTAGCGATGGAAAGGTGGTAGGAATGGAGGGTCTTAATGACATTACTGTTACTAGAGAGGTGGTGCTCGACAGACTGGAGGGGCTGATTGTGGACAAGTCCCCAGGACCGGATGGAATGCATCCGAGGGTTCTGAAAGAAATGGCGGAGGTGATAGTGGATGCCTTGGTGGTTATTTTCCAGACGTCGCTGGATTCCGGGGAAGTGCCGGAAGATTGGAAAACGGCTAATGTTACGCCGTTGTTTAAGAAGGGTGGCAGGCAAAAGGCGGGGAATTATAGGCCGGTTAGTTTAACGTCTGTGGTAGGTAAAATGTTAGAAACCGTCATTAAGGAGGAAATAGCGAGGCATCTTGAGGGGAATTGCTTGATAGGGCGGACGCAACACGGTTTCATTAAAGGGAAGTCGTGTCTGACAAATTTACTGGAGTTCTATGAGGATGTGTCTAGGGCAGTGGATGGAGGAGAGCCGGTGGATGTGGTCTTTCTGGATTTTCAGAAGGCGTTTGACAAGGTACCTCACAAGAGGTTATTGCAGAAGGTCAGGGGACATGGAGTTGGGGGTAGGGTGTTAGCGTGGATAGAGGATTGGTTGTCAAATAGGAGGCAGAGAGTGGGGGTCAATGGATGCTATTCGGATTGGCGGTTGGTGACTAGTGGGGTGCCCCAGGGGTCGGTGCTGGGGCCTCAGCTATTTACCATTTATATAGATGATCTGGAGGAGGGAACCGAGTGTAGGGTGTCGAAATTTGCTGATGACACCAAGATTGGGGGAAAGGCAAATTGTGCGGAGGGTGTGGAGAGTCTGCAGAAGGATCTAGATAGGCTGGGCGAATGGGCCAGGAAATGGCAAATGGAATTTAATGTTGGCAAGTGTGAGGTGGTCCACTTTGGTAGG
This sequence comes from Prionace glauca, assembly GCA_037974335.1. Taxonomy (NCBI): domain Eukaryota; kingdom Metazoa; phylum Chordata; class Chondrichthyes; order Carcharhiniformes; family Carcharhinidae; genus Prionace; species Prionace glauca. The sequence continues at coordinate 64,954 of JBBMRE010000150.1, read as the reverse complement.
AGGAATGGTAGGAAGGACTATTACTTACGGGGCGAAAAACTGCAGCAGGCGACGGTGCAGAGGGACCTCGGGGTCCTTGTGCATGAGTCGCAAAAACCCAGCTTGCAGGTGCAGCAGGTGGTCAGGAAGGCGAATGGGATGCTGGCCTTCATAGCGAAGGGGATTGAATATAAAAGTAGGGAGGTCTTGCTGCAGCTGTACAGGGCATTGGTGAGGCCGCAGCTGGAGTACTGTGTGCAGTTTTGGGCGCCGCACCTGCGCAAGGATGTTTTGGCCCTGGAGGGAGTGCAGAGGAGGTTTACTCGGCTGATACCGGAGTTGAGGGGATTGAGCTATGAGGAGAGGCTGAATAAACTAGGCTTGTACTCGTTAGAGTTTAGAAGAATGAGGGGAGATCTCATTGAGACGTATAAGATGATGAATGGGATGGATAGGATAGAGGTGGAGAGACTGTTCCCGCTCAAAAAAGACAGTAGGACTAGGGGGCACAGCCTCAAGATAAAGGGGGGGCGGTTTAGAACAGAGTTGAGGAGGAACTTCTTCACTCAAAGGGTGGTGAATCTCTGGAATTCTCTGCCCGTTGAAGTGGTGGAGGCTGCCTCGCTAAATATTTTTAAGAAACGGGTTGATGGGTTTTTGATAAGAGAAGGGATTAAGGGTTATGGGGAGAGGGCGGGAAGGTGGAACTGAGCCACGACAGATCAGCCATGATCTTATTGAATGGCGGGGCAGGCTCGAAGGGCCAGATGGCCTACTCCTGCTCCTATTTCTTATGTTTCTTATGTTCTTATGCTCCGGTTTCCTCCCACAGTCCAAAGATGTGCAAGTTAGGTTGGTTGGTCATTCTAAATTGCCCCTTAGTGTCCTGGGATGTGTAGGTTAGAGGGATTAGTGGGTAAATATGTAGGGATATGGGGATGGGGCCTGGGTGGGATTGTGGTCGGTGCAGACTCGATGGGCTGAATGGCCTCTTTCTGCACTGTAGGGTTCTATGATTCTATAAATGCTGGCCCAGCCAGCGGCATCCTGTTAATGAATAGAGCAAAATTCCCATAACTAATTAACAATTCTCGGTGGCACAGTGCCAGAGATCCAGGTTCGATTCCCGGCTCGGGTCACCATCTGTGTGGAGTTTGCACATTCTCCCCGTGTCTGCGTGGGTTTCGTCCGGGTGCTCCGGAGTCTGAACGACGTGCTGGTCAGGGTGCGTTGACCCGAACAGGTGCCGCAGTGTGGCGACTAGGGGGGATTTCACAGTAACGTCTTTGCAGTGTTAATGTAAGCCTTACTAATAAATACATTTTAACTTATTCGAGGGGGATTGAATATATTCGAGGGGGATTGAATATAAAAGTAGGGAGGTCTTGCTGCAGCTGTATAGGGCATTGGTGAGGCCGCAGCTGGAGTACTGTGTGCAGTTTTGGGCGCCGCACCTGCGCAAGGATATTTTGGCCCTGGAGGGAGTGCAGAGGAGGTTTACTAGGCTGATACCGGAGTTGAGGGGGTTGAGCTATGAGGAGAGGCTGAATAAACTAGGCTTGTACTCGTTACAGTTTAGAAGAATGAGGGGAGATCTCATTGAGACGTATAAGATGATGAATGGGATGGATAGGATAGAGGTGGAGAGACTCTTCCCGCTCAAAAAAGACAGTAGGACTAGGGGGCACAGCCTCAAGATAAAGGGGGGGCGGTTTAGAACGGAGTTGAGGAGGAACTTCTTCACTCAAAGGGTGGTGAATCTCTGGAATTCTCTGCCCGTTGAAGTGGTGGAGGCTACCTCGCTAAATATTTTTAAGAAGCGGGTTGATGGGTTTTTGATAAGAGAGGGGATTAAGCGTTATGGGGAGAGGGTGGGAAGGTGGAACTGAGCCACGACAGATCAGCCATGATCTTATTGAATGGCGGGGCAGGCTCGAAGGGCTAGATGGCCTACTCCTGCTCCTATTTCTTATGTTCTTAACTTAATTACAACACAGTCGGTCACCGGTGATCTGAGTTACGGGGTTGGTTTTGCTCAGTTGGCTGGACTAAGTGGCAGAACGTCATCAACAGTGGGGAGCTTTCATTCCTGGACCGGCTGAGGTTATGCCTGAAGGCCCCACCTTCCCAATCTCACCTGAGGTTTTGCCATGCTCAGGTTAAATCACCACCAGCCAGTCCTCCCCCTCAAAGTGTTCCTGTTGTCGGGGAAGTCCAGAACTAGGGGTCACAGCCCAAGAATAAGGGAGAAGCCACTCAGGACTGAGACAGGGAAGAAGCTCTTCACTCAGAGGGTTGTGAACCTGTGGAATTCTTTGCCACAGAAAGCTCTTGGTGTTAGTTTGTTCAAGAGGGGAGCTGGGTGTGGCTTTTGCAGCTAAAGGGATCAAGGGATGTGGAGAGAAAGTGGGAGTGGGACTCTGAAAGTGCATGATCATATTGAATGGTGGTGCAAGCTCGAAGGGCCAAATGGCCTCCTCCCACACCTATCTTCTATGGAGATTAGTCTATGGCCATCTGGCTGGGCCAGCATTTGTTGCCCACCTCTAATTGCCCTTGAACTGAGAAGGTCGTAGGCCATTTCAGAGGGCAGATAAGAGTCAACCACATTGCTCTGGAGTCACAGATAGGCCAGACCGGGTAAGGATGGCAGATTTCTTTCACTAATGGGATATTGGTACCTTTACCGTTTCACATAATCTAACAATTTAAGGGCCAACTTTAAGGGTGTTCAAATGGTCAGTGGATAGGCAAATGGATAACATTGGAATAGTTTAGGTTAGAGGGTCATTAGATTGGTTCCACTGGTTGGCGCAACATCGAGGGCCTGTACTGCGCTGGAATGTTCTACGAAGCTAAAGGTGAAATCATTTGAAGCATTGATTTACCAGAATTCATTTCCATTTATAAAATTGAATCATTGAATCAGCTTTGGGGTTACCGGAAACTCAACTGGACTCACCACAATGGCTACAAGAGCAGGTTAGAGGCTAGGAATATTACAGCGAGTAACTCTCCTCCTGACTCCCCAAAGCCTATCCATCATCTACAAGGACACAAGTCAGGGGTGGGATGGAATACTCCCCACTTGCCTGGATGGGGGCAGCTCCAACAACACTCAAGAAGCTCAACACCATCCAGGACAAAGCCTGATTGGCACCACATTCACAAACATTCACTCCCTCCACCACCGACACTCAGTAGCAGCAGTGTGTACCATCTACAAGACGCACTGCAGCAAAGACCCTCAGACAGCACCTTCCAAACCCATCACCACTTCCATCTAGAAGGACAGCAGATACACCACCACCTGCAAGTTCCCCTCCGAGCCACTCACCATCCCGACTTGGAAATATATCGGCCGTTCCTTCACTGTCACTGGGTCAAAATCCTGGAATTCCCTCCCTAACGGCATTGTGGGTCAACCCACAGCACGTGGACTGCAGCGATTCAAGAAGGCAGCTCACCCCCACCTTCTCAAGGGGCAACTAGGGATGGGCAATAGATGCTGGCCCAGCCAGTCTATCAGGGCCTAGCTTTAAGGACGATTAAATTGGATACCCTAAATTAAAGAATTGGGCATATTAAAATCAAACACAGTCAAAACTTAGACATAGAACCCTAGACATAGAACCCTACAGTGCAGAAACAGGCCCTTCGGCCCATCGAGTCTGCACCGAACACAATCCCACCCAGACCCTATCCCCATATCCCTACACATTTACCTGCTAATCCCTCTAACCTACACATCCCAGGACACTAAGGGGCAATTTTAGCATAGCCAATGAACCTAACCCGCACATCTTTGGACTGTGGGAGGAAACCGGAGCACCCGGAGAAAACCCACGCAGACACGAGGAGAATGTGCAAACTCCACACAGGCAGTGACCCGAGCCGGGAATCGAACCCAGGATCCTGGAGCTGTGAAGCAGCAGTGTTAACCACTGTGCTACCGTGCCGCCCCGAATCTTGGGTAGGCCAGACTTGGCTAAGGTCAAATATACAAAGACACAGAACCATTTCTTGACCTGTTCCATCAGTCACCCAAAGATCTCACAATCTACCCAGACCTAGCAGGAGATTATCGCACCCCATTGAAATGCAAGAACTGAGAGATCTTGGGGGCTTGTATGCTGGAGGGGGGGGGGGGCGTGGTTTACCAAGGGGCGCAGCAGGGAGAGGATTGAACCAAATTAGCCCCCTTATACAACTTGGCTTCCAGGCAATCACTCTAACCCCATTCAGTGCACACCACCTGTACCAGTTCATTCCAGTCTGCTGAGCAGCCGGAGCCCATCATACGTTCATTGGCCTGAAGACGGAACCTTGTTTTCATCAGGCCAACTTTCAGACCAAACAAGTAGACAAATATTGCCAAGCTCAGAAGCGACGTCAATGTGAGGAGGTCAGATCAATGACCTGGTGGTAAAGAGCAAAGCTTGCTCAGAATGTGCTTCAATCCAATGGGCTAAAGAACACACAGGGGTCTCTCAACACCCCAGAGTCCACAGGGGAGGATATACACACTGACCTAGCACCTGGGTAAGCCAGTAAAACTTGGATATAGCCGTTATTTGTCTAACCAGAATTCCATTCTAAGGTACACAAGACCAGATCAGACCAGTGCTCGATCATTTCCCTGCTCCCTCTTTAAAGTTTATTTATTAGTGTCACAAGCAGGCTTACATTAACACTGCAATGAAGTTACTGCGAAAATCTCCTAGTCGCCACACTCCGGTGCCTGAACTGCAAGGCGATAACTGTTACAGCCTTCGTGAAAATGGTTAGGAATAACCAGAGCTAACACTAGACCAGTTAGGTTTATTTATTAGTGTTACATTAACACTGCAATGAAGTGACTGTGAAAATCCCCACACTTCGGCGCCCGTTTGGGTTACACTGAGGGAGAATTTAGCATGGCCGATGCACCCTAACCAGCACGTCTTTTGGACTGTGGGAGGAAACCAGAGGAAACCCACGCAGACACGGGGAGAATGTGCAGACTCCACACGGACAGCGACCCGAGCTGGGAATCGAACCCGGGTCCCTGGCGCTGTGAGGCAGCAGCGCTAACCCGCTGTGTCATAGTGCTCCCCAACTCTGGGCAACTTGAGATGGTGTTTTGGTCTTGTGGGTACCTGAGCTGCCATGCCCACGCAAGGAGCTCGGAGCAACCAATTCTGAACATTGACAATTCGATCGTTGCTGTGATAGGGTTTGGAGTCCGGGAGAGAAAGAAAGCAACTTTGAACAGATTGAATGAAGGTTAAATAACGTTTCAGTCCCAAACTGCAGATGAAGGGGGGGAACGTTTTATTCTCAAACTCGCACAATAATTGCCACCAACGTCACTGTTCCATCGCGCAGAATACCGTGGATGATAGAATCCAAAACAAAACTGACGGAGGGTCATCCAGGCTCGAAACGTTGGCTCTATTCTGTCTCCACGGAGGCTGCCAGACTGGCAGAGACTCTCATTCTCTGCTCTGACTCCCGGGGCTGGTGTCCCCAAGAGTTATCACCGGTGAGGGGGAAATTGTTTCAGACTTGGTGGCTTCTGTCAGGAAATTGCTGACAAACTCCATTTTCCATTGTGTGTGTTCCAATTTGGCCCAAGCTGTGCTGGTGTCTGGACCGCATACGACTGGCTGTGACCACTTAGGATCACGCCAGTTTTGAGATAGCGCTGCATGTTTGCTTATGCCCATGGCTGCTAACCCTCTAATGTTTGACTCTCTGCCAATAGCAAGCCAGTCAAAGATTGGTGTGGAATCTGATCACTTGCTCAGACGTAAACACTGACCTCCAAACAAGACCCGGGCTGGACGCCAGCTCTGAACACACTGTTTTTTTACCTGAAGGAGATCCATAAAGTAAAGAACCATTTTTCTGCCTCGTCCCACTGACCTGCTCCTGGACCACATCCCTCCACACCCCCTCTCATCCATGAACCATAGAACCATAGAACCCTACAGTGCAGAAACAGGCCCTTCGGCCCATCGAGTCTGCACCGAACACAATCCCACCCAGACCCTATCCCCATATCCCTACACATTTTACCTGCTAATCCCTCTAACCTACACATCCCAGGACACTAAGGGGCAATTTTAGCATAGCCAATGAACCTAACCCGCACATCTTTGGACTGTGGGAGGAAACCGGAGCACCCGGAGAAAACCCACGCAGACACGAGGAGAATGTGCAAACTCCACACAGGCAGTGACCCGAGCCGGGAATCGAACCCAGGACCCTGGAGCTGTGAAGCAGCAGTGCTAACCCGCTGTGCTACCGTGCCGCCCAACTCGTCCAAGTTTTCTTAAATGTTAAAAGTGACCCCGCATTTATCCGGCAGCTCATTCCACACTCCCACCACTCTCTGTGTGAAGAATCCCCCCCCTAATATTCCCTTTAAACTTTTCCCCCCTTCACCCTTAACCCATGTCCTTAGTTTTTTTCTCCCCTAGCCTCAGTGGAAAAAGCCTGCTTGCATTCACTCTATCCCTGGCACTGCCCAACGGGCACCACCCCCTGCTGCCTGACACTCCCATTAGTTCCCCAAAAGTTGAAAGCTACTCTAAACCCCGCCAGAGTGAAGTTGTACTGGTGGGCTTGCACCGGTGAGAATAAATTTCTGCACACCTGCTTTAAATGGCTGGTGCTTTACCCTGTAGCAATGTGCCCTTGTTCGAGAGTCTCCCACTAGTGAAAACATCTCATCATCTACCCTGTCAAGCCCCCTCAGAATCTTATATGATTGAATGAGGTCACCCCACACTCTTACAAACTCCCAAAAATACAGTCACAGACTATTGAGTCTCCCTTGATAGGACAATCCTCTCATCCCAGGAATTAACCTGGTGAATCTTCTTTGAACTGACTCCAATGTTACTGTATCCTTTCCAAGGCAATGGACCAGAACGGTACACAGTATTCCAAGTGAGGCCTCAATGGCAATAAAACCTCCCTGTTTTTAAACTCCCACTCCTTTGAAATAAAGGCCAAAATGCCATTTGCTTTCTTACTACTTGTTAAACCTGTCTGTTACCTTTTTGTTATTCCTGCACAAGAACACCCAGAGCTATCTGTATTTCACTCACCTGCAGTCTCTCTCCATTAAGCGTATGACACTTCCCCACATTAAACTCCATTTGCCGGATTTTTGCCCGCTTACCCAATCTGCTGCAGAATTACAGTATCCTCGTGGATTAAGGATTGAGTTATAAGGAGAGGCTGGATAGACTGGGACATTTTTCTCTGGAGTGTAAGAGACTGAGGGTGATCTTATAGAGATCTATAAAATAATGAGGGGCACAGATCAGCTAGAGAGGGGATTAAGGGTTATGGGGAGAGGGCGGGAAAGTGGAATTGAGCAGCGACAGATCAGCCATGATCTTATTGAATGGCGGGGCAGGCTCGAAGGGCTAGATGGCCTACTCCTGCTCCTATTTCTTATGTTCTTAGTGATAGACCACGCTCAACACTGCCCGGGGTTTCTGTAAGCTTTAATAGCCATGATGTGGGTATGACGGCGTTACCAGCTTTAATAGCATCAAGGAGTATGGGGAGAAAGCGGGGATATGGTTTGAGATGGAGGAGCGGCCATGATCATAGATTACATGGAATCTCCACAGCCACTCGGCCCATCTAGTCTGCACCGACTTTCTAAAAGAACACCCCACCCAGACCCAACTCCCACTGCCTTTCCCCGTAACCCTTCACATTTATCATGGCCAATTCCGCACCCCCCCCCCCCAACCTAAATATGTGTGGATACTAAAGGGCATTTTGGAATGGACAATTCACCTAACCTGCACATCTTTGGACACTAAGGGGCAATTTAGCATGGCCAATCTACCTAACCTCCACATCTTTGGACACTAAGGGGCAATTTAATTTGGCCAATCCACCCTAACCTACACATCTTTGGACACTAAGGGGCAATTTAGCATGGCCAATCTACCTAATCTGCAGGCCATCAACAGCATTGGACAATCCCATTGGTGAGAATGGATAGAAAGTTTCACTGAGTGGGGTGTCAGGGTAGCACAGTGATTAGCACTGCTGCTTCACAGCGCCTGGGACCCTGGTTCAATTCTTGGCTTGGATCACTGTCTGTGTGGAGCCTGCATCGTCTCCCCATGTCTGCGTGGGATTCCTTCGGGTGCTCCAGTTTCCTCCCCCAGTCCAAACCTGTGCAGGTTAGATGGATTGGCCAGGGTAAATTGTTCCTTAGTGTCAGGGGGGACTAACTGGCGTAAATGTGGATAGGGCCTGGGTGAGATTGTGGTCAATACAGACTTGATGGGCCGAATGGCCTCTTTCTGCATTCTATGATTTGATGAACTTCCTTGTTTGAGACCAGGATTTATTCTCCATTTATCATTCTGTAGAGAGGTGGTGGGGGTGGGAGGGGGGTAGTGTGGGGGGGTACCTTCTCCCTCACACATCTCATTCACTCAGTTACAGAGACTGGATAGAGACTGGAATCATAAACCTCAGGATGTGGACAAGAGGGAGTGGAGATGGGTGGGGGTGAGGGTGGGTGTGTGGGGGTGGGGGTGGGGGTGGGGGTGGGGGTGAGGGTGGGGGTGGGGGTGGGGGGTGGGGGTGGGGTGTGCTTATACAGTCGTGTTGGGGAAAATTAAATGATAAAAATGAAGATTTTAATCTAATTACGTAGCGAGGTTTAAGAATTAAGCATGAGTAAAGGTTTAAAGTTTATTTATTAGTGTCCCCCAGATAGGCTGACATTAACACTGCAATGAAGTTACTATGAAAATCCCCTAGTCGCCACGCTCCTGTTGGGGTTACACTGAGGGAGAATTTAGCATGGCCAATGCACCCTGACCAGCACGTCTTTCAAACTGTGGGAGGAGACCGGAGCACCCGGAGGAAACCCATGCAGACACGAGGAGAATGTGCAGACTCCACACAGACGGTGACCCGAGTCAGGGATCGAACCCAGATCCCTGGAGCTCTGAAGCAGAAATGCTAACCCACTGTGCTACCGTGCCGCCCTCCATGGCTGTGATTTGCTGGCCCATTTGGACCCTGCCGCTGCGAGGATGGAGAATTTGGTACTCCATTCACTGCAGCAGGACTGGAGAATCCCGCCCGGCGTGAATAGCTGGAAAATCCAGGCCAATGTCTGTGCAGGAGCGAAACATGATGTAACTACATGCGGTTTTTCTGTACAAGTCAGAGTTCAGAGCGGCTAATTGTGGAACAAACTGTCTCTGCGCATTCTTGGAAAAACAGATGGAACCTGCTCTGAGTTTTAGCCATGATGTGGGTATGCCGGCGTTGGACTGGCGTAAACACAGTAAAAAGTCTGACAACACCAGGTTTTAGTCCAACCGATTTATTTGATAATATTCTCACAAGCAAGCAAGCTTTCGAGGTTACCCTCTTCGTCAGGTGAATGGAGAGTTCTGGCCTCAGACAGAGCATATAAAGCACAGACAGTTTACAGATTACTGATTAGAATGCGAATCTTTATACCTAACCTGCTGTTCAAGTCCTAAAGTGGTTGATAATGTGAGTGGAAGGAGCACTGATCACAGGTTAAAGAGATGTGTATTGTCTCCAGACAGTACAGTAAGTGAGGTTTTGCAAACCCAGGCAAGTCACGGGGGTTACAGATAGTGCGACATGAACCCAAGATCCCTGTTGAGACCGTCCTCATGTGTGCGGAACTTGGCTATCAGTCTCTGTTCAGCGACTCTGCGCTGTCGTGTGTCATGAAGGCCGCCTTGGAGAATGCTTACCCGAAGGTCAGAGGCTGAATGCCCGTGACCGCTGAAGTGTTCGCCAACAGGAAGGGAACAGTCTTGCCTGGTGACTGTCGAGCGATGTTCATTCATCCGTTGTCGTAGCGTCTGCATGGTCTCCCCAATGTACCATGCTTCGGGACATCCTTTCTTGCAACGTATCAGGTAGACAATGTTGGCCGAGTTGCAAGAGTATTTACCATGTACCTGGTGGATGGTATTCTCACATGTGATGATGGTATCCATGTCGATGATCCGGCATGTCTTGCAGAGGTTGCTGTGGCAGGGTTGTGTGGTATTGTGGTCACTGTTCTCCTGAAGGCTGGGTAGTTTGCTGCGAACAATGGTCTGTTTGAGGTTGTCTGAAAGCAAGAAGTGGGGGTGTGGGGATAGCCCTGGCGAGATGTTCGTCTTCATCAATGATATGTTGATCATTGATGAAGACGAACATCTCGCCAGGGCTATCCCCACACCCCCACTTCTTGCTTTCAGACAACCACACAACCTCAAACAGACCATTGTTCGCAGCAAACTACCCAGCCTTCAGGAGAACAGTGACCACAATACCACACAACCCTGCCACAGCAACCTCTGCAAGACATGCCGGATCATCGACATGGATACCATCATCACACGAGAGAATACCATCCACCAGGTACATGGTAAATACTCTTGCAACTCGGCCAACATTGTCTATCTGATACGTTGCAAGAAAGGATGTCCCGAAGCATGGTACATTGGGGAGACCATGCAGACGCTACGACAACGGATGAATGAACATCGCTCGACAGTCACCAGGCAAGACTGTTCCCTTCCTGTTGGCGAACACTTCAGCGGTCACGGGCATTCAGCCTCTGACCTTCGGGTAAGCATTCTCCAAGGCGGCCTTCATGACACACGACAGCGCAGAGTCGCTGAACAGAGACTGATAGCCAAGTTCCGCACACATGAGGACGGTCTCAACAGGGATCTTGGGTTCATGTCGCACTATCTGTAACCCCCGTGACTTGCCTGGGTTTGCAAAACCTCACTTACTGTACTGTCTGGAGACAATACACATCTCTTTAAACTGTGATCAGTGCTCCTTCCACTCACATTATCAACCACTTTAAGACTTGAACAGCAGGTTAGGTGTAAGGATTCGCATTCTAATCAGTAATCTCTAAACTGTCTGTGCTTCATATGCTCTGTCTGAGGCCAGAACTCTCCATTCACCTGACGAAGAGGGTAACCTCGAAAGCTTGCTTGCTTGTGAGAATATTATCAAATAAATCGGTTGGACTAAAACCTGGTGTTGTCAGACTTTTTACTGAGTTTTAGCTTCAGAGGGATCAGCAGTTATAGAGCAAGTGGAGGAATTACAATAAAAACTTCTGCACGCAAACTGTGAGCAAACAGCAAGAGCAAGACCAACGAGGGGCATATACGCGATGGGTCGTACAAGGGCTGCTCTTGGATGTTTCGAGAGTTGCCCAGTGCTTCACGTCGTTAGTGTACGCTTAAACTGGACCAACTGACGGGCAACACGACAGCTCAGTGACTATCACTGATTGCTGTGCGGACACATGGATTTGGGCCGGTGTCTGCGGGAGTTTGCGCATTCTCCCCGTGCTGGCGTGGGTTTCCTCCGGGTGCTCCGGTTTCCTCCCACACCCCAAAAATGTGCTCTTAGGCTGATTGATGTAACAAATTGACCCTAAATTAGTCTCCCCTCAATCTGGCTTTCAATGTGAAGTGCCATAAGCGTCATGGGTGGAAGAGGGGACTCACAATGTTAAAATGGTGGCGCGGGCTCGTTGGGCTGAAGGGCCTGTTTCTCGTGCTGTGTTGTTCTTTGTTCTTTGTTCAATTCTTGGAGCTAACAGATAGGAGACAGAGGGTGGTGGTTGATGGTAAATATTCGTCATGGAGTTCGGTTACGAGTGGTGTGCCTCAGGGATCTGTTTTGGGGCCACTGCTGTTTGTAATTTTTATTAATGATCTGGATGAGGGTATAGTTGGGTGGATTAGTAAGTTTGCTGATGACACCAAAGTCGGAGGTGTGGTAGAATGTGAGGAAGGGTCTCATAGTTTGCAGGATGACTTAGAAAGGTTGCAGAGCTGGGCCGCGAGGTGGCGGATGGAGTTTAATGTGGAGAAGTGTGAGGTAATTCATTTCGGTAGGAATAACAGATGTGTTGAGTATAGGGCTAACGGGAGGACTTTGAATAGTGTGGAGGAGCAGAGAGATCTAGGTGTATGTGTACATAGATCCCTGAAAGTTGGGAATCAAGTAGATAAGGTTGTTAAGAAGGCATACGGTGTCTTGACGTTTATTGGTAGGGGGATTGAATTTAGGAGTCGCAGCGTCATGATGCAACTGCACACAACTCTGGTGCGGCCGCACTTGGAGTTTTGTGTGCAGTTCTGGTCCCCACATTACAGGAAAGATGTGGAGGCTTTGGAGAGGGTGCAGAAGAGGTTTACCAGGATGTTGCCTGGTATAGAGGGGAGATCCTATGATGAGAGACTGAGAGATTTGGGGTTGTTTTCGCTGGAAAGAAGGCGGCTAAGAGGGGACCTTATTGAAACATATAAGATGATTAGAGGTTTAGATAGGGTAGATAGTGATAGCCTTTTTCCTAGGATGGAGAAAGCTAGCACAAGGGGGCACGATTTTAAATTAAGGGGGGGTAGTTATAGGACTGATGTCAGGGGTAGGTTCTTTACCCAGAGGGTGGTGAGGGACTGGAATGCCCTGTCAGCTGCAGTTGTAAATGCGCCTAGTTTGGGGGCGTTTAAGAGATCTGTGGATAGGTTTATGGACGAAAAGGGATTGGTTTAGGTTAGTGGGTCATTGTTTTGTAACTGGTCGGTGCAACATCGTGGGCCGAAGGGCCTGTTCTGCGCTGTAATGTTCTATGTTCTATGTTCTATGTTCTAACATGAGAATTTTCCTTCAATATATCTCCCCAGCATTGTATCCCAGAGCTTTGTAACCACACTGATAGCAAGTCAGGTACAGTCAAGGGAAGCGATAGCCTAGTGGTATTATCACTCAACTATTAATCCAGAAACTCAGTCAATCCGGGTTCGAACCCCGCCATGGGTGGAATTTGAATTCAATAAAATAACTGGAATTAAGAATCTACCGTGAAACTATTGTCGGAAAAACCCATCTGGGTCACTAATGTCCTTTAGGGAAGGAAATCCACAGTCCTTACCCGGTCAGGCGTACATGTGACTCCAGAGCCACTGCAATGTGGTTGACTCTTAATTTGTCGTCTAAGGGTGGAGATACGGGGTGGGCACAGTTAGAAGTCTCACAACACCAGGTTAAAGTCCAACAGGTTTATTTGGTGTCAAAAACTTCCGGAGCGCTGGACAGATGAAGGAGACCTGATAGAGGTGTATAAGATGTTGAGAGGTATTGATCGAGTGGACAGTCAGGGGTTGTTTGAGATTGGCCGAGTGCTTCATGTCGTTAGTGTGTGCCTAAACTGGACCAGATACTGGGCAAGACGACAGCTCAGTGACTATCACTGATTGCTGTGCAGACACATGGATTTGGGCCTGTGTCTGTGGGAGTTTGTGCATTCTCCCCGTGCTTGCGTGGGTTTTCTCCGGGTGCTCCGGTTTCCTCCCACACCCCAAAGATGTGCTCTTAGGCTGATTGGCAGGAATAAATTGTCCCTAAATCAGTTTCCCTCAATCTGGATGGCCATAAAACATTAGACAGGGGGCATGGGCGGAGAGGGGGACTGGGTGGTGCTGAGATGGCGGCGCGGGCTCGTTGGGCCGAAGGGCCTGTTTCCCGGGCTGATTTTGTTCTTTGTTCTTTTTCCCAGAGCTGAAATGGTTGGCACAAGAGGACAACAGGTTTAAGGTGCTGGGGCGTAGGTACAGAGGGGATGTCAGGGGTAAGTTTTTCACTCAGAGGGTGGTGGATGCGTGGAATCGGCTGCCAGCAATGGTGGTGGAGGCGGATTCTATAGGGTCTTTTAAGAGACTTTTAGTTAAGTACATGGAACTTAGTAAGATAGAGGGTTACAGGTAAGCCTAGCAATCTCTAAGGTAGGGATATGTTTGGCACAAACCTTGTATTGTGCTGTAGTTTTTCTATACTTCTAGCTCTGCTTCTTTATCAGATGAGCGATGAAGGAACACTCACCTGATGAAGGAGCAGCGCTCCGAAAGCTCGTGATTCCCAATAAGGCTGTTGGATTTTAACCTGGTGTAGTGGGACTTCTTACTGTGTCTTACAAGTGCCAGCGGTGCCCATGTCCCATGAACGAATTAAAACAAAAGATTATCTCCAGGCCGAGATCACTGCCTCGTGGCCAAGTATCAGGCGGAAAAGATTGGGACAATTTCAAAAACAAGAAGCAACAAGATGACCAAATGTGTAGCTACACCGCGGCGCTATGGACACCCGCTCTCCATCTTGTTCTGTGTCTCCAAGTCGGGAAGTGTATCACTGAAAGTTTGGAGGTGTACGGTGAGCTACAAAAACAATGTTTTTATTCCCTTCAAGTGAAAATAAACAAGTACATGTTATCGATGAATGCCAGTAGCCTTGAGCTTGGGATTTGAACGTATGCCAGCAGTCTGTTTGCCCACCGCAGTGTTTGGTAACGCAAAGTTGCTGCATGTTGTGTAAGAGAAACAAACCACCTGACTGATAACCTTCTTACAGTTCAGGCTTCCTAGAGTCAGAGAATTTCTACGGTGCAGAAGGAGGCCATTCAGCCCTTCAAGCCTACAGCTGCTTTCCGAGAGAGCCCCTTTACCCAAGCACACCCTATCACCTTTACCCCTCGCATTTACCGTGGCAAATCCGTCTGAACTACACATCTTTGGACAACTTACCATGGCCAATCCACCCTAACCTGCACATCTTTGGACTGTGGGCGGAAACCAGAGCACCCTGAGGAAACCCACGCAGACACGGGGAGAACGTGCAGACTCTGCGCAGAGGCCGGAATTGAACCTGGGTCCCTGGCATCGTGAGGCAGCAGTGCTAACCACTGTGCCGCCCTACCTTTTGAAGAATAGTCGCTTGTTGAGCCAATTTGTGCACAGCAAGATCCCACAAGCAGCAAGGTGGCAAATGATGGGATGGTATTTTTTTTTTTTGATGTTGGCGGAAGGATTGGGTCAGGAGTCCACTCCGGCCCCTCTTTGAAACAGCGCCGTTGGGGTCTTTGACAATCGCCAGTGGGGCCTCGGTTTAATGTCCCGTGTGAGAAATGGCATCTCCAGTGTGCATCTTCGGGCTGGTTCTGCAAGTGTGAGTTTAGACTTGAAGCTGAAACCTCTCGAGCGAAATTTGGCCTTGAATCTTTAGGCGCCGAGGCAGGAATTCTATCCTCTGTCGAGTCCGGAGAACGAGAAGCAGTTAGAACATAGAAAAACTACAGCACAAACAGGCCCTTCGGCCCACAAGTTGCACCGATCATATCCCTACCTACCAGGCCTGTCTATAACCCCCAATCCCATTAAATCCCATGTACTCATCCAGAAGTCTCTTAAAAGACCCCAACGAGTTCGCCTCTATCACCACCGACGGCAGCCGATTTCACTCACTCACCACCCTCTGAGTGAAAAACTCACCCCTGACATCTCCTCTGTACCTGCTCCCCAGCACCTTAAACCTGTGTCCTCTCGTAGCGACCATTTCAGCCCTGGGAAATAGCCTCCGAGAATCCACCCTATCTATTCCTCTCCACGTCTTATAAACCTCTATCAGGTCGCCTCTCAATCTCCGTCTCTCCAGGGAGAAGAGACCGAGCTCCCTCAACCTATCCTCATAAGGCATGCCTCCCAATCCAGGCAACATCCTTGTAAATCTCCTCTGCACCCTCTCAATAGCTTCCACACCCTTCCTTTAGTGAGGCGACCCAGAACTGCGCACAGTACTCCAAGTGGGGTCTGACAAGGGTCTTATAAAGCTGCAGTTACTAACATTCCCCCCACACCCCAGTCTGTGGATTTTTACTAACATTTGATTACCAGTTAGTGTTGACCAGTTGGAGAGGGAAGGGAACAGGCAAACTGGTGAGGACTTTCCTGTTGGGGGGTTTCAGTAGCTGATGTTACTAATGACTGCTTTCCCAGAAAGACTCCAACCTTTCCAAGCCAAGGCAAACATTACCTTATGAAGATAGGTTGAGGGAGCTGGGACTCTTTTCCCTGGAGAGACGAAGGTTGAGAGGCGACCTGATAGAAGTTTATAAAATGTTGAGAGGAATAGATAGGGTGGACTCTCAGAGGCTATTTCCCCGGGTTGAAATGGTCGCTACGAGAGGACACAGATTTAAGGTGCGGGGAGGGAAGTACAGAGGTGATGTTAGGGGTAAGTTTTTCACTCAGAAGGTAGTGAGTGATTGGAATCGGCTGCCGTCGTCGGTGGTGGAGGCGAACTCGCTGGGGTCTTTTAAAAGACTTCTGGATGAGTATATGGGGTTTAATGGGATTGGGGGTTATAGATAGGTCTATAGATTGGTGGGGTTGATGTGATTGGCGCAACTCAAGGGCCGAAGGGCCTGTTTGTGCTGTAATGTTCTATGTTCTATGTTCTATGTTCTATTACCTACTGCGCGTTCCCTCCCCGATTCAGCCACAGCAAGGTCGAGCTGAGGGGGCACCGATCCCACTTCAGGCTTGTCAGAATGTCACCCCGCTCGCCGTTCGTCAGTCAGCGTGATTCCCGGAGACAAATGCCGGAGCGAGAGAAGCTCTCTGAGGAAAGCTTCACAGAATTACAGCACAGAAGGAGGCCATTTCAGCCCTGGGAAATAGCCTCCGAGAACCCACCCGATCTATATACCTCTCAACATCTTATACACCTCCTATCAGGTCACCTCTCATCCTTCGTCCCTCCAGGGAGAAGAGACCAAGCTCCCTCAACCTATCCTCATAAGGCATGCCTCCCAATCCAGGCAACGAGAGGCCCGTCATGTCGGTACTGGCTCTCCAAATGGGAAATTTAATGCCACTCACTATGTTTCCTCACCATCACCCTGCCTCCTTTTGCAAACCACCTTAAGTCAATGACCCTCCCATTCCTTTTCCGATCGGGAGCAGTTTCTCCCTGTCCAGCCACCTCCGCACCCCCCCCCCCCCCCTCCCCCCCACCCCCTCATGATTTTCAACATCTCCATCAAACCTCTTCTTAGCCTTCCTTCTAGAATCATAGAATCCTACAGTGCAGAAAGAGGCCCTTCGGCCCATCGAGTCTGCACCGAACACAACCCCACCCAGACCCTACCCCCCATATCCCTACATATTATACCCACTAATCCCTCTAATCTACACATCCCTGGACACTAAGGGGCAATTTCTTAGCATGGCCAATCAACCTAACCCGCACATCTTTGGACTGTGGGAGGAAACCGGAGCAAACCCACGCAGACACGAGGAGAATGTGCAAATTCCACACAGACAGTGACCCGAGCTGGGAATTGAACCCAGGACCCTGGAGCTGTGAAGCAGCAGCGCTCACCCACTGTGCTACCGTGCTGCCCCCAAGGTTCCTTCCAAGGAGAACAGTCCCAACCTTATAACTGAAGTGTCTCAATCCTTGGAACCATTCCTGTAAACCTCGTCTGCACTCTCCGATGTGTTCACATCCTCCCTACAGTGCGGAACCCAGAACTGTACACAATATTCCAGCTTAACTGGAATATTGGTTTAACTGGGGTCTTGTACAAGGTCAGCATAACCTCCTTGATCCTGTACTCAATGCTCCTATTAATAAAGCCCAGAATACTACATACATAGAACAGTACAGCACAGCACAGGCCCTTCGGCCCTCGGTGTTATGCCATGCCATGTCCGAACCCAAGATCAAGCTATCCCACTCCCTATCATTCCAGTGTGCTCCATGTGCCTATCCAATAACCGTTTGAAAGTTCCTATTTGTTTATTAACTGCTCTCTCCGCCTGTCCCTACCACCTTCAACACCTTCGCCTCACTACAGGAAGGATGTGTAAGCTTTTGAGAGGGTGCAGAGGAGATTTACAAGGATGTTGCCTGGATTGGGAGGCATGCCTTATGAGGATAGATTGAGGGAGCTCAGTCTCTTCTCCCTGGAGAGACGAAGGTTGAGAGGCGACCTGATAGAGGTTTATAAAATGTTGAGAGGTAGAGATAGGGTGGATTCTCGGAGGATATTTCCCAGGGCTGAAATGGTCACTACGAGAGGACACAGGTTTAAGGTGCTGGGGAGCAGGTACAGAGGAGATGTCAGGGGTAAGTTTTTCACTCAGAGGATGGTGAGTGAGTGGAATCGGCTGCCGTCGGTGGTGGTAGAGGCGAACTCGCTGGGGTCTTTTAAAAGACTTCTGGATGAGTATATGGGATTTAATGGGATTGAGGGTTATAGATAGGCCTGGTAGGTATGGATATGATCGGCGCAACTTGTGGGCCGAAGGGCCTGTGTGTGCTGTAGTGTTCTATGTTTAATCATGGCTGATTGTATATCCCAACACGCTCTCCCCTTATTCCTTGACACTTCTGGAATCCAGCTGTGGAATCTTCCCATTTCACCCGCCACGGGAATCGTAGTGGGTGGAATATGCAAAGGTCCATTTGTCGCGGGAGGGATTTTCCTGCCTCGGGGTGAGCGCGGCTGGAATATCCCGCTCTAGAATTCCGTTCCCTCCTTAAATATATTCAGTGACTCGCTCTTTCACAGCTTTCTGTGGGAGAGAATTTCACAGACTTGGCAGAGATGGATTAACCATTAGGCTGAGCAGGCCTAAGGTAGAGACCTGGAAAGGAGCAAAATAAAATCAGTGTAATCCTTTTAAGGATGAATAAATTTTCATGACTATACCCCGTGGGGGAATTAATATAACAAATACCTATAAATAGAAGATCTTCACCCCTGGACTTGTACCACATGCAAATAAATACAAAATAAATGCAACAAAGAGTTTATTGTCATGCTGTAACATGTATACATGCTTATCTCACACGCTGAATCAGACATGCTACACGCTATTATCGACACTTTTGCAAACCAAAAAACATGGAAGCTTTTTTTAAAGTACAAATGTACAGAAAATGAAAAATAGAACATAGAACACGACAGCACAAACAGGCCCTTCGGCCCACAAGTTGCACTGATGATATCCACACCTACCAGGCCTATCTATAACCCTCAATCCCATTAAACCCCATATACTCATCCAGAAGTCTTTTAAAAGACCCCAGCGAGTTCGCCTCCACCACCGATGACGGCAGCCGATTCCATTCACTCACCACCCTCTGAGTGAAAAACTTACCCCTAACATCACCATGAAGGAATATAATATTACGGGTAAGGCTCTTAACAGGGGGGAAAATCAGAAGGATCTCGGGGTCCGGGTCCACAGGACTCTCAAATCAGCCTCGCAGGTGGAGGAGGTGGTCAAGAAGGCGTATGGTGTACTGGCCTTCATCAATCGAGGGATTGAGTTTAGGAGTCGGGAGGTAATGCTGCAACTTTACAGGACCCTCGTCAGGCCTCATTTGGAGTACTGTGCGCAGTTCTGGTCGCCTCACTATAGGAAGGACGTGGAAGCCATTGAAAGGGGAGATTTACAAAGATGTTGCCTGGATTGGGAGGCATGCCTTATGAAGATAGGTTGAGAGAGTTTGGTCTTTTCTCCCTGGAGAGACGAAGGATGAGAGGCGACCTGATAGAGGTTTATAAGATGTTGAGAGGAATAGATAGGGTGGATTCTCGGAGGCTATTTCCCAGGGCTGAAATGGTCGCTACGAGAGGACACGGGTTTAAGGTGCTGGGGAGCAGGTACAGAGGAGATATCAGGGGTAAGTTTTTCACTCAGAGGGGGGTGTGTGAGTGGAATCGGCTGCCGTCGGTGGTGGTGGAGACAAATTTGATAGTGTCTTTTAAGAGACTTCTGGGTGAGTACATGGGACTTAGTAGGATGGAGGGTTATAGGTAAGCCTAGTAGGTAGAGATATGATCGGCCTGTTTGTGCTGGAGTTTTTCTGTGTTCTATAAGTTTCTCCTCATCTCAGCCCTCAGTGGCTGACCCCATATCCCGAGAGTGTGACCCCTCGTTCTGGATCCCAGCCAGAGGAAACCACTTCACGGGCAAATTAATGGGGACAGAGAATGAGTATTTCGAAAGAATTTTCTTGTTCGGTATTAAAAAAATAGTTTTGTCACTTTGACGCCCAGAGGCACCCACTATTTGGGCCAATCAGGGGGGTTTCAAATTAGCGCAGAGTTTGATGTGCAGTGGAGTTTCCCGCGTAAGTACAATCCATCCAGATCTCCTCAATCTTCCATCTAAACTGCCCAAAAATGAGACATGCTTTGAGTACCAAGGACAAGAATTGAACAACAGTGTCTGTCTTTGGGGGGGTTTGTGGGACAGAAATATCTCTCAACATTGCCGCCTGATTACCAGACATCGCGGAAAATCAAACCAATTTGTCTTTACATTCACTCCACAATTATTCGTCCATTCTGTAAGTTTATTGATCCTAAAATAGGTGGGAAAGCAGGCAGTGGGGAGGCGATAGAGATTTTCCAGACGGATATAGCTAGGCTAGGAGAACAGGCCAACATTTGTCAGGTGGACTTTAATGTGGGTAAGTGTGAGGTTATCCATTTTGGCAGAAGAATAATAGAGAGGCAAATTGTTACCTAAATGGAAAGCAGATTGAAAATGTGTCTGGGGCAGAGGGATCTGGTTGTGCTGGTTCATGAATCACAGAAAGTCGGTATGCAGGTACAGCATGTAATAAAAACGGAACATTGGCATTTATTGCAAAGGAACTGGAGTATAAAAGTGTTATTGCAATCGTATAGGGTGTTGGTGAGACCACATCTTTTTAGAACATAGAACCCTACAGTGCAGAAACAGGCCCTTCGGCCCATCGAGTCTGCACCGAACACAATCCCACCCAGACCCTATCCCCATATCCCTACACATTTACCTGCTAATCCCTCTAACCTACACCTCCCAGGACACTAAGGGGCAATTTTAGCATAGCCAATGAACCTAACCCGCACATCTTTGGACTGTGGGAGGAAACCGGAGCACCCGGAGAAAACCCACGCAGACACGAGGAGAATGTGCAAACTCCACACAGGCAGTGACCCGAGCCGGGAATCGAACCCAGGACCCTGGAGCTGTGAAGCAGCAGTGCTAACCCACTGTGCTACCGTGCCGCCCATCTGGAGTATTGTGATCAGTTTTGGTCTCCTCATTTGAGGAAGGATATGGTGGTGTTGGAGGCAGTTCAGAGGAGGTTCACTAGACTGATTCTGGGGATGAAGGGGTTGACGTATAGAACGTAAAACATTACAGCGCAGAATAGGCCCTTCGGCCCTCGATGTTGCACCGACCTGTGAAACCAATCTAAAGCCCACCTAACCAGCGTTATTCCAATATCATCCATTTTTTTATCATTTAAATGCCCTTAAAGTTGGCGAGTCCACTCCTGTTGCAGGCAGGGGATTCCACGCCCTTACTACCCTCTGAGTAAAGAACCTACCTCTGACATCCGCCCTATAATTACCACCCCTTAACTTAAAGCTGTGTCTCCTCGTGTTAGCCGTCACCATCCGAGGAAAAAGGCTCTCACTGTCCACCCTATCTAATCCCATGATCATCTTGTATGTCTCTGGTAACAGACATGGTCGCCAGGGTACACAGATCAGAGATGGGGGTCAGAACATTGGGATTCAGGAATTGAGGGACACTCGATGCCTGATTGGAGCGAGTACGTAGCCCCTCATTCCCAGTGGAAAACAACCCTTGCAGGCATCATGGGAGAATAAGTGCCTGGGTCCATTCGCAACTCCACACCAGAAACCTGAACACATCTTTTCATCTAAGCAATGGCCTAGTTGTATTATTGTTAGGTTAGTTTAGAAACTCAGCTAATGTTCTGGGGACCTGGGTTCGAGTCCCACCACAGCAGCTGGTGGAACTTGAATTCAATAAAAAATATCTGGAATCTACTGATGACCATGAAAGCATTGTCGGAAAAACCCATCTGGGTCATTCATGTCCCTTTAGGGAAGGAAATAGAACATAGAACATTACAGCGCAGAACAGGCCCTTCGGCCCACAATGTTGCGCCGACCAGTTACAAAAACAATGACCCACTAGCCTATACCAATCCCTTTTCGTCCATAAATCTGCCATCCTTACCCCAGTCTGGCCTACATGTGACTCCAGAGCCACAGGTTACTCTCAACTGCCCCTCCGAGGGCAATTAGGGATGGGCAATAAATGCTGGTTAGCCAGCGATGCCAGTGTCCCAGGAATGAATAAAAATGTCTTGCAACATTTTGTACAGATTGGTAATGTAAACTATAATATAGGCACGTACCAAGCGACTCAAGAACAGCTTCTTCCCTGCTGCCATCAGACTTTTGAATGGACCCACCTCGCATTGAGTTGGCCTTTCTCTACACCCTCGCTATGACTGTAACACTACACTCTTCACTCTCTCCTTTCCTTCTCTATGAACGGTATGCTTTGTCTGTATAGCACACAAGTAACTATATTTTTCACTGTACCACAATACATGTGACAATAATAAATCAAATCAAAATCACTATTTCCAATAATGAGACAGATCTGTTTCACCGATGAAGAAAAAATAACATATTTAGGAATGATTTCTAACTGATTAAGATCGAACATTTTGAATATCAGATGCTGTCCCCTTTACCTTTTTTTTTCAAGTTTGTTTATTCATGTCACAAGTCAGCTTACATTAACACTGCAATGAAGTTACTGTGAAAATCCCCTAGTCACCACACTCCAGCACCTGTACACCGAGGGAGAGTTTAGCACGGCCAATGCATCTAACCAGCACGTCTTTCGGGCTGTGGGAGGAAACTGGAGCACCCGGAGGAGACCCACGCAGACACAGGGAGAATGTGCAGACTCCACACAGAGAGTGGCCCAAGCGGGGAATCGAATCCGTGTCCCTGGTGCTGTGAGGCAGCAGCGCTAACCCCTGTGCCACCGTGCCCCTCCATTCATTGCATGTTGTGGCAGAGAAGTTCAGAAGCGCTGAGCAGTCACCCCTCGAGAGGGTATGACCCCGTGTGTTTCTCAACGGACTATTCAAGGTCAGTAAATCATGCAGAGCTAATTACAGATAAGAGAAATCGACACCACGTTGTGCTGAGCGCACACTGGCACCTTAGGAAAACAAAAAGGAACAAGTTGTAGATATGACGTGTCGTAGCGTTGGAGAGTTCTCAAAACACCGCCTGCACATTGGGTAACTCTGTGTCACAGCTGAGGGGGTAAACGTGGAGGCAATTTCACACATGGTGAATGTAACTCAGACCAATCGGGTGCACCCTTACACCGTAATTAACTTGTTTCAACCCCCCCACCCCCACCCCCATCTCAGCACGGTGGCACAGTGGGTAACATTGCTGACTCACAGTGCCAGGGGCCTGGGTTCAAAGCCTGGGTCACTGTCTGTGTGGAGACTGCACATTCTCCCCATGTCTGCGTGGGTTTCCTCTGAGTGTTCCGGTTTCCTCCCACACTCCAAAGATGTGCAGATTAGATGGATTGGCCATGCTAAATTGTCCCTTAGTGTCCAAAGATATGCAGGTTAGGTGGATTGGCCATGCTAAATTGTCCCTTAGTGTCCAAAGATGTGCAGATTAGATGGATTGGCCATGCTATCTTGTCCCTTAGTGTCCAAAGATGTGCAGATTAGATGGATTGGCCATGCTAAATTGTCCCTTAGTGTCCAAAGATGTGCGGATTAGATGGATTGGCCATGCTATCTTGTCCCTTAGTGTCCAAAGATGTGCAGGTTAGGTGGATTGGCCATGCTAAATTGTCCCTTAGTGTCCAAAGATGTGCAGATTAGATGGATTGGCCATGCTATCTTGTCCCTTAGTGTCCAAAGATGTGCAGATTAGATGGATTGGCCATGCTATCTTGTCCCTTAGTGTCCAAAGATGTGCAGATTAGATGGATTGGCCATGATAAATTACCTCTTAGTGTCAGGGGATTAGTAGGGTAAATATGTGGGGTTATAGGGGTAAGGTTTAGATGGGACTGTGGCCAGTGCAGACTGGATGGGCCAAATGGCCTCCTTCTGTGCTGTAGGGATTCTACGAACCTATGAGTATTTTGCAGTGACGTTTGAAGAAACTATCAGTCACCAGACTGACAGAACCGCCTGATTCTCCTTCAGACCAGAGTCCGGGTATCCTTCCCATCCAACGGGACAGAGAGGGTTAATACTCATCTGAATGATGGCACCTCAGACTGTGCAGCACTCCCTCAGTGTTACCCACAACCTTCTGACACTGGAAGAACAGGCTAAGAGGATTTGCCTAACAAATCAAGTACCTCGGCCAATTAATCCTGCCAATGGCTGAATTCTAAAGAACAGGAAGAAACATCGAAAATAGGAGCGGGCGTAGGCCATTGGGCCCATCGAATCCCCGCCTGTGTGCTGACAGTGCACAGGTATGACTGCTGAACCTCAACTCTTTATGATTAATGAAGGGATTGAAGGATTGGCCACTAAATTTGCTGTTGACACAAAGATATGATGTGGAGATGCCGGCTGGGGTAATCACACTAAGAACATAAGAACATAAGAAATAGGAGCAGGAGTAAGCCATCTGGCCCCTCGAGCCTGCCCCGCCATTCAATAAGATCATGGCTGATCTGTCGTGACTCAGCTCCACCTTGTGAAGTCTCACAAAACCAGGTTAAAGTCCAATCAGTTTATTTGATAGTAAAGGCCTCGAGCTTTCGGAAACGCTGTTCGTTCGTCACACTTCTTCACAATTTCCACACGCCTGACGAAGGAACAGCGTTTCTGAAATTTTGTGGGGTTTACTATCAAATAAACTGGTTGGACTTTAATCTGGTGTTGTGACTCAAAGATAGGTAGGATAGCAAGATGTGAAGAGGGCAACAGGAGGCTACACAAGGACTGGTTAAGTGAGTGGACAAAACTCTGGCATCTTGGTGTATAACGTAGGAAAGAGTGACATTGTCCATTTCATCCGGAACAATAGAAAAGCTTATTACTTAAATAGCGAGAGATTACGGAAATCTCAGGTGCAGAGGGATCTGGGTGTCTGAGTGCATGAATCACAAAAGGTTAGTGTGCAGGTACAGTGAGTAATTAGGAAAGCGAATAGGACGGTATCTATTGCGAGGGGAGTTGAATACAAAGGTGGGGAGGTTATGCTTCAGATGTACAGGGCTATGGTGAAACCACATCTGGAGTATTGTGTAGAGTATCCTTATTTCAGGGAAATGCACTGGAAAAAGAATGTTTACCAGAACTAATACCAGGAATGCGGGGTGGCGGGGGTGGGGGGGCAGTTATCCTATGAGAAAAAGCTGGAGAGGTTCGACTTGTAAGTGCTGGAGGTATAGGAAGCGACTTGATTGAGACAAATAAGATTCTGAGGGTGAATGTGGAGAGGATGTTTCCTATTGTGGGAGAGTATAGAACTAGGGGGCCATGGTTTAAAAATAAAGGGTCACCCATTTAAGACAGAGGTGAGGAGGAATTATTCCAAAGAGCAAAGAGCAGCACAGGAAACAGGCCATTCGGCCCTCCAAGTCTGTGCCGTTCCTGATGCCTGCCTAAACTCAAACCTGTAAGTATGCACTTGCAGAGTCCGTATCAAAGAACAAAGAACAGCACAGCACAGGAAACAGGCCCTTCGGCCCAACAAGCCCGTGCCGCCCATTCTAACCCTCAGTGAGCGCCTCACTCCACTCCTTCTGCTACCTACGACTTTTGTCTACGCCTCTCGGACACCACAATAAAGGGGGGGTGCAAATTTAGAGAATTATATGTGCGCCAGATTGAGGGGGGTCTAATTTAGGGGCAATTTGTTAACACCAATATCCTACCATTCTCATCCTATTCATGAGTTTGTCTAGTTACCCCTTATAAATCGTGACCCCCTCTCCCTTCACCTCCCTGGGCAGCGCGATCCAGACATTCACCACCCTCTGTGTAAGGAAACTTGCCTCTCGCACCCCCCACTCCCCGCGCACCTTAAACCTACCTCCCCCACCCCAGGAGATTGTGAGCCTCTGGAACTCTGACCCTGAAAAGGCAGTTTTAAAATATTTGAGTTAATGGATTCTTGATAAGCGGGGAGGGAGGGTGAAAGGTCAGCACTCACTCACCATGGGATAGAGGGGGGTCTGGGATCATTGGGTAAGAACATACACAAATCCTCACTTAGGGGAAATTAGCTGTCTTCAGGGTGAGGTTTTGGAATTGATAGAACTGTTCTGTCTCAGTAAATCCTTTCCACACACATTTCTGGATGTGTGTGTCGTTCTTAAGGTGTACATGATAAAACAATAATAA
This sequence comes from Prionace glauca, assembly GCA_037974335.1. Taxonomy (NCBI): domain Eukaryota; kingdom Metazoa; phylum Chordata; class Chondrichthyes; order Carcharhiniformes; family Carcharhinidae; genus Prionace; species Prionace glauca. Next base: position 38,857 of record JBBMRE010000150.1, on the reverse strand, counting down.
GTAACGCGGCAGAAATATTACTGTCTCTAATTTGTCAAAATTCTTACCGAAAGAATATGGAATTATCGCAATTCGCTATTTCACAATTCCTCTCAATGGGAACCCCACCCATCACCTTAAATATTCACCCCCCCCCCCCGCCACTGACACGAAGGGGCAGCCATGTGTACCCTCTACAAGAGTCACTGTAACCAAGGCTCCTTAGACATCAACTTCCAAACCCCCGACCTCTACTATCCAGAATCATAGAATCCCGACGGTGCAGAAGGAGGCCATTCAGCCCATCGAGTCTGCACCGACCACAATCCCACCCAGGCACTATTCCCGTAACCCCACATAGCTACCCTGCTAATCCTCTGACACTAAGGGTCAATTTATCATGGTTAACCAGCCTAACGCACACGCCTTTGGTCCCAGACTCTCCCACAAGAGGGGGAAAAAAACCTATCCTGTCAAGCTCCTTGACATTCCGATAAGTGTGCTCCTCATGCTCTACGTGGGAAGCCGGAGACATTCCCAGTTCCCAGGGCCAGCAGATGTGCAGGAAGTGTGTGTCCAGCTGCAGGTCCTGGAAGCCCAGATTTTAGAGCAAGAGCGGCGTCTGAGGACACTGTGGGAGGAAGTGGGAGGAAACCCACACAGACACAGGGGGGAATGTGCAATCTCCACACATACAGTGACCCGAGCCGGGAATCGAACCCGGGTCCCTGAGGCTGTGAGGCAGCAGTGCTAACCCACTGTGCCACCGTGTCGCCCCATTGTGCGCTGTCAGGATAATGGAGATGAATTCCCACGGAAGGTAGTGGGGCGGCATTTTAGCATCAGGTATTCTAGCTGAGTTCTCGGGGAATTTTGGTCTATGGTATGACCCTATATGTGCTATCCATGATACCCGCCCCCTCGGATGCTCCACAGTATCCTGCTCCACAGTAAATGCCACTCCTGCTCTGAAATTTGGGCTTCCAAGATCTGAGGCTGGACTCACTTTCTGCACATCTGCAGGCCCAGGAAACTGGAAACATTGCTGGTTTCCCACATGGAGCAGGAGGAGCACACTTACAGGATTGTCAGGGGATTTGACAGGATAGATGCTGAGAGGTTGTTTCCTCTTGTGGGAGAGTCTGGGTCCAGAGGGCACAATCTCAGAATAAAGGGGTCACCTGTTTAAGACAGAGCTGTGGAGGAATTTCTTCTCTCAGAGGGGAGCGAACCTGTGGAATTCTACAAAATTTTAAAGTTTATTTGTTCGTATCAAAAGTACAAGCTTACATTAACACCGCAATGAAGTTACTGTGAAAATCCCCTAGTCGCCACACTCTGGCACCAGTTCGGGTTACACTGAGGGAGAATTTAGCACAGCCAATGCACCCTAACCAGCACGTCCTTTGGACTTTGAGAGGAGACCAGAGCACCCAGAGGAAACCCATGTAGACACGGGGAGAACATGCAGACTCCGCACAGAAAGTGACCCAAGGCCGGGAATTGAACCTGGGTCCCTGGCGCTGTGATGCAGCAGTGCTAACCACTGCCTATGTAGGACTACCTCCAACTAAAGGGGCCCTAATTCTATTTTACTGCACTTGTGGGCTCTTCCTGTTTCTATGTTCTTTGTATTGGCTATCAAAGTTTATTTATTAATAAACATTTGGAGTACTGTGCGCAGTTCTGGTCGCCTCACTATAGGAAAGACGTAGAAGCTATTGAAAGGGTGCAGAGGAGATTTACAAGGATGTTGCCTGGACTGGGAGGCATGCCTTATGAGGATAGGTTGAGGGAGCTGGGACTCTTTTCCCTAGAGAGGCGAAGGTTGAGAGGCGACCTGATAGAAGTTTATAAAATGTTGAGAGGAATAGATAGGATGGACTCTCAGAGGCTATTTCCCCGGGTTGAAATGGTCGCTACGAGAGGACACAGATTTAAGGTGCGGGGAGGGAAGTACAGAGGTGATGTTAGGGGTAAGTTTTTCACTCAGAGGGTGGTGAGTGAATGGAATCGGCTGCCGTCATCGGTGGTGGAGGCAAACTCGCTGGGGTCTTTTAAAAGACTTCTGGATGAGTATATGGGGTTTAATGGGATTGGGGGTTATAGATAGGTCTATAGATTGGTGGGGTTGATGTGATTGGCGCAACTCGAGGGCCGAAGGGCCTGTTTGTGCTGTAATGTTCTATGTTCTATGTTCTATTAGTGTCAAAAGTAGGCTCATATTAACACTGCAATGAAGTTACTGTGAAAATCCCCGAGTCGCCACACTCTGGCACCTGTTCGGGTTACACTGAGGGAGAATTTAGCGTGACCAATGCACCCAAACCAGCACGTCTTTCAGACTGTGGGAGGAAACTGGAGCACCCGGAGGAAACCCACGCAGACACTGGGAGAACATGCAGACTCTGCACAGACCCAAGCTGGGAATCGAACCCAGGTCCCTGGTGTTGTGAGGCTGCTGTGCTAACCAGTGTGCCACCCATACCACAGAGGGGTGTAGAGGCTGGGTCGATCAGTATGATCAAGGCTGAGACAGACAGGTTTATACATCAGTCAAGGGAATCGAGGGTGAAGGAGGGAATATGGAGTTGAGGATCATCGCATTAGATCGGATGTGATCGCATTGAATGACAGAGCAGATGGGCCGAATGGCCTACCTCTGCTCCTATATCGTGAGGCCTGATGGCTCTTTTGAACTCAGACGCACTGCCTGTGCGGAGTGCGCACAGTCTCCCAGTGTCTGCATGGGTTTCCTCCCACAGTCCAAAAGACGTGCGGGTTAGGGTGGATTGGCCGTGCTAAATTCCCCCTCAGTGTAACCCGAACAGGCACCAGAGCATGGCAGCTGGGGGATTTTCACAGTAACTTCATTGCAGTGTCACTTTTTCCCCCAAACCAACTCACGACGATTTTGAGTTTTGTTTTCCTGTACGTTTTGATTTTAATTTGAAACCGTGACTCGAATTAAAGGAGGTTTATCCGCTGCCCTCTAAAATTAGCATTCTGTTTGTTTAAAAACATCCTGGATTCTCTCCTTTCTCGGACGCTGGAAGCAGAGATAGGGTCTTAAGTCGGGGGGCTGGGGAAATAGATATTTCTCGCAGGCTGAGTGACAGGAATAGCTGAGCGGGGGGGGGGAAAGAGACAGAAAGAGTTGTGCGTCTCTCGTTAGAATTCCTAAGCCCATGCCTGGGGAAGCTGGGGGTGGGTAGAACTTGTTTAAAGGGTGTGACAGGTGTATAGTGAAATTCGGAGCTGGGGGCGGGAGTGGGTCAGCGACCTCAGAGTGAAAAAATAAAACCAGGGCAACTTTCTCCTGTGTAGACAAAAAAAAAAAATGCTTCTAAAGGATCCACTACGTGGAAAAGTGCAAGTGCAGTCCAAACAAGCTTTGCGCAATCACTGGTTTGCCCATTGCATCATCTCGCCTGCGTTCCAAAAAAAAAACTCCCCCCCCCCCACCCCACCCAGTCCTCCTCCCTCCTCCTCCCTCCCCACCCCCCTCCCCGACCGGTGACCGGACACACCCCTCTCTGTCCGTCAATCAGATTCAAGCCTCCGAGTGGACTTTCCAAAAGCAGGATAGTGAGGGGGGGTTGTTGGGGGGGGGGGGGGGGGGGTGAGGGCGGGGGGGCCGGGGCCGAGGGGTATCGCAATTAGCAGTAATTAAGAAACGCGCGCTGCCCGTTAACTGGGGCAGGTTAAGGTGCAGAGCAAGTGCCACCTGTGTGGGCTACAGTAATAGCAACCCCCCACCCCCCCCACCACCTCCTCCAAGGTGTGTAGTAAATTGGCCTCCGCACCCTCCCCTCCCTCCACAGTAACCACCGCCCCCTCACCCACCCCCGCACACACACACACACACACACACCCCCCCCCCCCCCTGCTCACTTAGAATCCCATATGTTGTTATTAGTATTGCCTCAGCCTTATATAGGAGACCCGGCAGTCTATCCCTGCTACAACACTGCTCTCAGGGCACCAGGGGACTCTCCTGCCAGTTCCCTGTCCCCGTTAACCGACCCCCGCCACCACCACCAATCCACCCCCCCCCCACCAACCCCACCACCACCACCACCCTCGCCGGCACCTCCCGATCGAAGGAACAAGTTAGCAGGGGAATCGCCCCGGAAACTGCCTCCTCCACCCACCCACCCACCCCCCCCCCCCCCAGCACCCCCCCCCCCCCCCCGCCACACCTCGACCATGAATCGTCCGGTGAACGGTATCAAAGACAACGGCGCCTACGATGAGGGGACCTTCATGTTCACTTCCGAGTCGGTGGGCGAGGGGCATCCGGGTAAGTAAAGTTGTGGGGGTGGGGGGTGGGTTGGGGAGGGGGGGGGGGGGTTGGGGAGGGGGGGGGGGGGGGTAAAGAGCTAAGTTTCGCCTTTCTGCGGCGCCCCTTCCAGTGACGCCCGCTGGAAGAGCGCCCTCCGTCGCCAGGCGGCGGCCAATTTGTGCACAGCAAGATCCCACTAAACGACCAAACCACCTTGTTCTGCGAGGGGTTGGTCGTGGGCAGGCACAGTCCGATTCTCCGAGTGTCCTCTTGCGCCGAAGCCCTGGGGCTTGAATCTCTGGCGGAAATCACGATTCCACTGCTGGACAGCTGTGCAAACCTGGCCCAGAATTAATTTTCCAGACCCTCCCCGCAGCCACACCACCCTCCCCTCCCCAGACTCCTGTTTCCCGCCCCCCCCCCCCCCCCGCAAAACCCGCTGCGCAGAGGCCACTCCCTATTGGCCACTGGTGGGATCTGCTGGTCCCACCAAAGGTTGGCATGACAAGCCACTCCCACTGCCCAACGAGGCTCGATTTCGGCGGGGCTGGAAGACGATGGCGGTGGAAAGGGCTGGAAAACTTCGCCCCCCACAGGCAATAGTATTTTTGTTCCAAATATTGAAGAAGGGGATGGGAGAGAGATACCTCGATTGATGGGGGCTGGGGGGGGGGGGGGAAGGAGGGATTGAGGGGAGGAGGGGTGTTGCAGATGGAGTATTCAAACACAATAGACAGGATTGTCCACCCTCTCTTGCCGCAAGACTGTAAGATCCTGTCTGCGGTCAACAGATCTTTGCATGCTCCTATCCCTTCCGCTCCGCTTCCCGTGGCCAGTGGGATGGGAAAATTTCTCCCATCCAACGGGATAAACTCAGCAGGTCTGGCAGCATCTGGGGAGAGAGAAACAGAGTTAACCTTTCCAGTCCGATATGTCTCTTCAATTAGTGTCACTGTCAAACACTATGTCAGCACTATGTCATATCAGCACAGACATGATGGGCTGAAGGGCCTCTATCTGATGAGCAGATAGAGGCCCTTCAGCCCATCATGTCTGTGCTGACTACCATATACCCATAGAACATACATAGAACACTACAGCGCAGTACAGGCCCTTCAGCCCTCGATGTTGCGTCGACCTGTGAAACCAATCTAAAGCCCATCTAACCTACGCTATTCCAATATCATCCATATGTTTATCCAATGATCATTTAAATGCCCTTAATGTTGGTGAGTCCACTACTGTTGTAGGCAGGGCATTCCACACCGTCTGAGTAAAGAACCTGCCTCTGACCCCTGTCCTATATCTACCACCCTTCAATTTAAAACTGTGTCCCCTCGTGCGAGACATCTCCATTTGATGATAAAGGCTCTCATTGTCCGCCCTATCTAATCCTCTGACCATCTTATATGCCTCTATTAAGTCACCTTCTTCTCTCTAACGAGAACAGCCTCAGGTCCCTCAGCCTTTCCTCATAAGACCTTCCCACCGTACCAGGCAACATCCTGGGGTAAACCTCCTCTTTCCAATGTTTCCCTGTGACTAATCCCACTTACCAGCACTTTCTCCGTAGCCTACTGTGTCTGGATGAGTAAAGCGTTCTTCCAAAAATGCTTCTTAAATGTTGTGGGAGTGCTGTCTTCACCAGCCTCACCACTCTCTGAGTAAAAGACAATTTCCTTAGGTCCCCTCCAAACCATTCATTCTTCACCTTAAACCTCTGGTTTTAGACACCTGAGCAAGGATTCTTAAGATCTACCCTGCCCTATGCCTCCGGTAATTCTGTACACCTCTATCAGATCCCCCCTTCTCCTTCCTCTGCCGCAGGGAATACAAACACAGTCTATCCGGCCTCTCCTCGCAGCTGCAACTCCCCATTCCAGGTGAACCTCCTCTGCATCTTCTCCAGTGCGATCACATCCTTCCCATAGTGTGACGACTGGGACTGCGCACTTTTAAGCTTTAAGTGCACCGTCACACATTTTTGTCCACCATCAACACCTTACCCAGCTCTTTCGTAGATTCCAACAAACAGCGGAGGGACTGAGCTCTACAAACTTCTGAGATGATGTCTCAGGCTATGAGGTCATGGGCAACATTAGCATTATTGGGCATCCCTATTTGTCCTTGTAGTGGTTTATAGACCAGGAGGAGGCACTCAAGTACGTACCCATCTCCTTTGCAATACACAAGCCTAATCTCATGAATCATAGAAACCCTACAGTACAGAACAAGGCCGTTCAGCCCATCTAGTCTGCACTGACCGCAGTCCCACCCAGGCCCTATCCCCATAACCTCACTTACTTATCCTGCTAATCCCCCTGACACTAAGGGGCAATTTAGCATGGCCAATCAATCTAACCCGCACATCTTTGGAGGGTGGGAGGAAACCCACGCAGACATGGGGAAAATGTGCGGACTCCACACGCACAGTGACTCAAGCCAGGAATCGAATCTTGGTCACTGGCGCTATGAGGCAAGAGTGTTAACCAGTGTGCCACCGTGCCACCCTAACCTATGCAAACTGTTCTCATTATTCAATCCCTTTGTCATTCTGGGGTTCTCCACTACACTCCACCCAAGGTTACTCTTTACTGAGGTGCGGTGTCTGGAACTGAATGTACTGTTCGGAGCAGGAAGGAACGTAGGAAAGGAGTGAGGAAGAGTGTGCACATGAGTTAGACAATGGCGGGTGTCGGACTCCAGTAAAAGATCTTTTCAGACCTACACCATACCCTGGTCTATGCAGCCTAGTGCGTTCCTGGAAAGCTCTCCAGTGAGGATTCCACTCAGCCGCATCTAACACCAATGTAACAGGGATCTGAGAACCATCAGACGCCCACCCCTCATCTTAGAGAACTGTCTTGGGTGGGGAACCCGCAGGGGGGGATGGTGTTGAGCGGGGAGGGGGCCCTTATCAATCTTCATCCAGCTTTTTACACCATGTTTTTCCTGTTGATACTTAAAGCTATCGGCCCCCTCAAGTAGCCAGACAAAGTCGCAGAGTGGTTTAAGATGATTTATTGCGGTAGCTACAGGATTCAGACCAAATCTTTAAGACCAGCCAGATTCAAATTCAAAATTCAAAAACACACAAGCATTTATAGTTTCAAATTCAGTTGCCAGTAATTAGCATATACCAATCAAAATATAGGAGTCATCTTTATCCACTCACAATTATTGATTAAGGTTACGTCATGCATACATAAGCGTAGGGTGTCCAATTAAAACTTGTACCTAATATATCATCAAGCAATAATAGTTATATCTCTAACCAATGATATATCAACCTCTCTTTTTCTTGTTCTAATGGCAAACAGAAGCTGCACAGAGTCCTTGACTCTTATCTGGGTCTACTTTCATCAAGGCCTGTGGCTCTCACAAAGCTTTCCCTTTGTGACTGAGACACAGCTTGCGTGATTTTTAAACTTGTGCAATCATTAATCCTTTCACAATTGTACTCCAACGAGTATGGAGATTCACAAAAGGAACAACCGTGCCTGTGTGGGGGGAGCGCCGAATCTAAAACTAGCCCAATTTCCTCGGATGATTTCAGACGAGGCTGGGGGAGATTTTGACCGGCCCCCCCTTCCGCAAACGGCTGCTAGGGGGGGGTTAATCTTCCAGATGTGCTGCAGGAACCGGGTACTTGGAACCAGGCCTGGATACTTGGGGGTACACACCACACAACTCACTCACAGTGTTGGGGTGTTGCACACGGTAGAAGTGTAAAACAGACAGTTGAGAGGGAGTTCCACATTCATGGAATGATAGAATCCCTACAATGCAGAAGGAGGCCACTCGGCCCATCAAGTCTGCACTGTCAACAATCCCACCCAAGCCCTATCCCCGTGCATTTACCCTAGCTAATCCCCCAACACGAAATGGCAATTTTAGCACGGCCAATCCAACTAACCCACACATCTTGGACTGTGGGAGAAAACCGGAGGAAACCCACGCAGACACGAGGAGAATGTGCAAACTCCACACAGACAGTGACCCGAGCCGGAAGTTGAACCCAGATCCCTGGCGCTGTGAGGCAGCAGCGCTAACCCACTGTGCCACCGTGCCGCCCTGAGGTGCTCGCTGGGGGCCTGGCTCCAAACTGGAGTGAAGTCTCAGTCTCTGCCCCCCTCATCGACCCTGCAGAATGGTTTATTCGAGGTTTTTTCTCCCCTGTTGTTGCTATCACTGCGTCATGAAAGTGTCTTGATTTCTGGCTACGTGGAATTCTGAAATAGGATCCCATCTGGGAACGCTGGCCTCTATTAATAGGGGCGCTCTGCTGTTCCAAGAATTCCTCAGTCAGATTCAGCAACTTTCTACAAGTGGGCCACTTTCCACAGGCCAGTTGCTAATGGTGCCACCGGGCATGGGGTAATGTTGGAAGGTTGTGCAGGGTTTCACAATGGGGAGAGCTGTGCCCGCTACTGGCTCTGGATCCTAGTGTAACCATGGCTTTATTTGTTATTAATGTCACAAGTAGCCTTACATTAACACTGCAATGAAGTTACTGTGAAAATCCCTGAGCTGCCACATTCTGGCGCCTGTTCAGGTACAGTGAGGGAGAATTTAGCTCGGCCAATGCACCCAAACCAGCACGACTTTCAGACTGTGGGAGGAAAGTGGAGCTCCTGGAGGAAACCCACGCAGACACGGGGAGAACATGCAAACTCCACACAGACGGTGACCCCCTGAATAATGCACTGAACAGAGGGAGTTATGTCATTACAACACGGGGAGTGATGTCAGTGAACACGGGGAATGGTGTCACTGAACATGGGGAGTGATGTCACTGAACACGGGGAGTGATGTCATTGAACACGGGAGTGATGTTACTGACCACGGGAGTGATGTCACTGAACACGGGGAGTGATGTCACTGAACACGGGGCGTGATGTCACTGAACACGGGAGTGATGTCACTGAACACGGGAGTGATGTCATTGAACACGGGGCGTGATGTCACTGAACACGGGAGTGATGTCATTGAACACAGGGCATGATGTTATTGAACACGGGAGTGATGTCGTTGATCATGGGAAGTGATGTCATTTTCCTACAGTTGAACCTCAGGAAATCGCAGCTGTCCCAATGCTTCAAGTGATGAAGGAGGTAACTTTCCATCCGCGCTCCATTCGTTAATTCAGTCAGGTGGAATTCATGTTCCACTGTAGAGTTTTAATTCCAGGGTTTTACTGAATTCAAATTTCAATATTTGAAGCCAGTCATTACCCTGTATCTCGAGGTCCCTGGGCCAGTGACGATACCACTGCGCCACCCCCTCCCCACATTTCAATTCAACAAAACAGAAAACTGCGATTAAAACTCTCACGGTGACTGCCATCAAAACCCATCCGTTCACTAATGTCCCTTTAGGGAAGGAAATCTGCCGTCCTTACCCGGTCTGGCCTACACGGGACTCCAGAGCCACAGCAATGCCAACACCCAGTTGACCCTTAACTGCCCTCTGAAATGGCAGAGTGGGCCTTACAAGGGGCAATGGGGAATGGGCAACAAGTGGCCTTGCCCGTGATGCCCACATGCCATGAAAGAATACAGGTTTTTTAAAGTCTCTTATCGCGGGCTATCTTGTCAGCTCTCCCTCTCCCTGCCTCAGTGTCCCTCTGTGTTTCGTATCCTGAGAATATGCCATTGTTGAAGCCACTCGGGCAAATTCAGGTTGTTAATGCCACCTTCTCGCCACCTCCCGCAGATAAAATCTGTGACCAGATCAGCGACGCTGTGCTGGATGCCCACCTGAAGCAGGACCCGAATGCCAAGGTCGCATGTGGTGAGTGAAATCTCTTATTACCCAGCCGGCACTGCGTCACATTGGGCAGACATTTATTTGAATGTTTGACCCAGGAAGGATTGGGGATCAATATCAAATCGGAGAGATGGTATTAAAGCCCTACTCAGACCCTCAAGAGAAGGTGGCGCTGAGGGGTAGGAGGGGTGGGGGAGTTTGGGAGGGCGGAGTGTGTCCTGCCAGAGGTTTCTCAAATCATGAAGGATTTTGTTAGGGTCAACCTACTTCTGTGGGAACCAAAATGTTGGATCTGTAAATGTAACTTAGTCACCAATAAATCTACACAGGTACTCTGGAGAGAAAGCTTTACTGGGAGAACAATGAGTATGCAGAGCTTATTTGATTTGATTTGATTTATCATTGTCACGTGTATTAGAATGCACTGAAAAGTATTGTTTCTTGCACGCTACACAAAGCATACCATTCATAGAGAAGGAAAGGAGAGGGTGCAGAATGTAATGTTACAGTCATAACTTGGAGGGGCTAGAGGGGGGGGGAGATTAACTTAATGCAAGACAAGTCCATTCAAAATTCTGGATAAAATCAAGTTACTGCGGATGCTGGAATCTGAAACCAAAAGAGAAAAACGCTGGAAAATCTCAGCAGGTCTGGCAGCATCCGGAAGGAGAGAAAAGAGCTGACGTTTCGAGCCCAGATGACCCTTTGTCAAAGCTTTGGCAAAGGGGATGCTGAGATTTTGCAGCATTTTCTCTTTTGGTTTCATTTAAAAGTCCTACGGCAGCAGCAGGGAAGAAGCTGTTCTTGAGTCGGTCGGTACGTGTCCTCAGACTTTTGTATCTTTTTCCCCACGGAAAGAGAGAATGCCCGGGGTGCGTGGGGTCCTTAATTACGCTGGCTGCTTTTCCGAGGTATTGGGAAGTGTAGACAGAGTCAATGGACGGGAGGCTGGTTTGTGCGATGGATTGGGGGTTACATTCACATTTTATCCAGAATTTTGAATGGACTTGTCTTGCATTAAGTTGATCTCCCCCCCCCCCCCCCCACCCCCCCCAAGTTATGACTGTAACATTACATTCTGCACCCTCTCCTTTCCTTCTCTATGAATGGTATGCTTTGTATAGCGTGCAAGAAACAATACTTTACACTGTAGCTCCTTGTGGTCTTGGGCAGAGCAGGAGCCCAGACCGAGCTGTGATACAACCCGAAAGGATGCATTCCACGGTGTGTGTGTAAAGGTTGGTGAGAGTCGTAGCGGACATGCCGAATTTCCTTCGCCTCCTGTGAAAATCGAGGCATTGGTGGACTTTCTTAACTATAGTGTTGGCATGGGGGTGGGGCGGGGTTGCTTTTCAATTTACTTTTCAGGTTTCCCGGCGTTGCTGGGTTTAGTCAGAGCCCATCCCAATGGCACAATAACACACTTAAAGACTAGAGAAGTCTCAGAGAAGGGTGTGAAGGAGAGAGGCAGAGAACGGGCACACTTCCAGAACCTGGAGTCTGCAAGCAACCACAGGCAAAGTGACCATTGACAAAATAATTAAAATCCAGGATAAAGAGACAACAGGGATGAGAGGGGCCACTAACATCTTGGAGGGTTCATAGAATCATAGAATCCCTATAGTGCAGAAGGAGGCCATTCAGCCCATCAACTCGGTAAGTTGCCACTCAGGTGGATGGAGCCGTGAAGAAGGGTTATAGTGTGTTAGCGTTTATTGACAGGGGGTTTGAGTTTAAGAGCCGTGGGGTTTTTGCTGCAACTATATCGGACCTCGGTGAGACCACATTTGGAATATTGTGTGCAGTTCTGGTCACCTCACTATAAGAAGGATGTGGAAGCATTGGAGAGAGTGCAGAGGAGATTTACCAGGATGCTGCCTGGTTTGGAGGGTGGGTCTTAAGAGGAAAGGTTGAGGGAGCTGGGGCTTTTCTCTTTAGAGCGGAGGAGGATGAGAGGCGACTTAATAGAGGTTTATAAGATGATGAGGGGGATTGATAGAGTGGACGTTCAGAGACTATTTCCTCAGGTGGATGTAGCTGTTACTAGGGGGGTATAACTATAAGGTTCATGTTGGGAGATAGAGGAGGGATGTCCGAGGTAGGCTCTTCACTCAGAGAGTGGTTGGGGTGTGGAATGGACTGCCTGCTGTGATAGTGGAGTCGGACACTTTAGGAACTTTCAATTGGTTATTGGATAGGCACATGGAGCACACCAGAAGGGGATAGCTTAATCTTGGGATTGGACATAGCTCGGCACAACATTGAGGGCTGAAGGGCCTGGACTGTGCTTTACTGTTCTATGTTCTATGCTCTAAGTCTGCACCAACAACAAACCCACCCAGCTCCTACCCCCAAGTATTTACCTTGCTAATCCCCCTGATGGTAGGGTCGATTCAGCACGGCCAATGCACTTAGCCCGCACATCTTTGGACTGTGGCAGGAAACCAGAGCACCCGGAGGAAACCCACGCAGACACAGGGAGAATGTACAGACTCCGCGGTGACCCAAGGCCATAATCGAACCCAAGTCCCAGGTGCCATGAGTCAGCAGTGCTAACCCACTGTGCCACCCTAAAGGTTGGAGGAGATGCTGAGAGAAGGAGATTTTTCCACACTAATGGATTCAAAGGGAAACTGGGATGGAACAGGAAGGTGGAGCTAAGATAGAATGGCCATGATTTCATTGGACGGACCTATTCTCACATGACCCACCCTCCTATTCTTATGAATGAGGCCAAGTGGGGTTCTGAGCAGATTTAAACTTTTTAAAAATTAGCTTATTTGTTTCTTTCGAAGAATTACTTGCACAATAAGATGTTCAGGTTAGGTGGATTGGCCATGCTAAATTGCCCCTTACTGTCCAAAGACTACCAACTCAAGGCTTTCTACAACGAGTTGGACAAACTTAGCCCAGTCCCAGAGAACCAAGCATAAACCAACCAGAATTCCACATTTATAACTGGGTCATCTCTCTCTGACAGAGCAGAATACAGAGTGTTCTCGAAGGGTTCTGGGCAAAGCAGCAAGAGGTTTTGGAGCATATTTTGGGAGTTTGGGAGTTTCACTCTGTACATAACCATAAATAAATCCACATATAACCTCCACACTGTATATAACCATATACAACTCCATATATAACCTCCACACTGTATATAACCATATACAACTCCATATATAACCTTCACTCTGTATATAACCATATACAACTCCACATATAACCTCCACACTGTATATAACCATATACAACTCCATATATAACCTTCACTCTGTATATAACCATATACAACTCCATATATAACCTTCACACTGTAGATAACCATAAATAAATCCACATATAACCTTCACACTGTTTATAACCATATACAACTCCATATATAACCTTCACACTGTATATAATGATATACAACTCCATATATAACCTTCACACTGTATATAACCATATACAACTCCATATATAACCTCCACACTGTATATAACCATATACAACTCCATATATAACCTCCACAGTGTATATAACCATATACAACTCCATATATAACCTTCACACTGTATATAACCATATACAACTCCATATATAACCTTCACTCTGTATATAACCATATACAACTCCATATATAAACTTCACACTGTAGATAACCATATACAACTCCATATATAACCTTCACTCTGTATATAACCATATACAACTCCATATATAACCTTCACTCTGTAGATAACCATGCATTTAAGGTGAGAGGGGAAAAGTTGAAAGGAGATGTGAGGGGCAGATTTTTTGACACAGGGTGATAGGTGTCTGGAACACACTGCCAGGCGTAGTGTGGATAGGGATGTTTAAGGGACATGAATATGCAAGAAATAGAGGGATTGGGAGCAATGGCAGGCAGATGGGATTAGTTTAATTTGGCATTAAGTCCGGCACAACAGGATGGGCCAATGGGCCTATTCCTGTGCTGTACTGTTCAATGGCTTCATCTTTACTCTGTATATAACCCCCTATTCTACCTGACATAATGCTGTTTGCCTCCTGTCCCACAGAGACCGTGTGTAAGACGGGGATGGTGCTGTTATGTGGGGAGATAACATCTCGAGCGGTCGTTGATTACCAGAAGGTGGTGAGGGACACAATCCAGCACATTGGATACGATAATTCCGCGAAAGGTCAGTGAAACACAGCAGCTACAGGAGTAGGTCAGGGGCTGGGAATACTGCGGCCAGTAACTCACCTCCCCCAAAGCCCATCCACCATCTACAAGGACACAAGTCAGGAGTGGGATGGGATACTCCCCACTTGATTGACACCACATCCACAGATATCCACTCCCTCCACCACCGACACTCAGTAGTAGCAGTGTGTACCATCTACAAGATGCACTGCAGCAAAGATCCTTAGACAGCGATTCAAGAAGGCAGCTCACCCCCACCTCCTCAAGGGGCAACTAGGGATGGGTAATAAATGCTGGCCCAGCCAGAGACACCCATGTCCCACAGAAGAAAATTAATCCGCTGTCTCCACTCCCTGACACCAGTGTACAAATGGTCCATAACTCCCAAAACCTTTCTGGTTTAATAACCTGTGCTAAAAAATCTGACGTTTGTGCGACACTGGAATGGAATATGTGCCCATTATTCTGTCTGTTCAAGAAAAGAGGTGTTGGTTTATTTAATTTCAATAGTTTAACATCTTGGAATTTCACACTAACTTAAGTCTTGTGCGTTCATGTGCGTTTCCAGCTGATGAACAGTCTAGGATTGGTATAGATAGAACCATTCTCAGAAAAGGCATGAGCAGTCTAGCGGGGTTTCCATTGCGGTAGTTAGCTGGAACACTGGGCACGGCTCTGGTCTCTGGACATCTCCGCCCATAACCTTGCAAATACTGTTGTCTTCGCGGCGTAGTTCTTCACTGTTTAGTGTGTGTATGTGGCACTGGGATCTGACTGTGCTTTGCCGTGTACAGGCTTTGACTACAAGACCTGCAATGTATTAGTTGCCCTGGAGCAGCAGTCGCCAGACATCGCACAGGGGGTTCACCTAGACAGACATGAGGATGACATTGGAGCTGGAGACCAGGTGAGTTGGTAGCCACAGGTTGCCGGGGTCAAGGTTCACCACAACCCAGCGGCCTTCACAAAGAACAAAGAAAATACAGGAACAGGGGCCTTCAGCCCTTCAAGCCTGTGCCAATCATGATGCCCAACTAAACTACAAAGAAAAATCTGCCCTTATCCATATCCCTCTATTCCCTTTCTATTCATGGACCCATCCAGATGCCTCTTAAATGTTGCCAATGTGTCTGCTTCCACCACCCCCTCTGGCAGCACGTTCCAGGCCCCCGCCACTCTCTGCGTGAAAAACTTCCCCCCTGCACATCTCCCTTTAAACTGTCCCCCCCCCCCCCCACCTCACCTCAAACCTGTTCCCCCCCTTGGAATTGACACTTCCACCCTGGGGTAAAAGCCTCTGACTATCCATCCTGTCTATGCATCTCATCATTTTGTAGACCTCTATCAGTCTCCCCTCCATCTTTTTAGTGAAAACAAGCCTAGTTTATTCAACCCCTCCTCATAGCCAACACCCTGGAGACCAGGCCTGGTGAACCTTCTCTGTACTCTCTCCAAAGCTGCCACATCCTTCTGGTAGCGTGGCAACCAGAACTGCACACAATCATAGAGTCATAGAATTCCTACAGGGCAGAAGGAGGCCATTCGGCCCATTGAGACTGCACTGACAGCTATCCCACCCAGGCCTTATCCCCGTAACCCCATTTAATTACTCTGCTAATCCTCCTGACACTAAGGGACAATTTTAGTACAGCCAATCAACCTAATACAAAGAGTACAAAGAACAACCCAGCACGGGAAACAGGCCCTTCGGCCCAACGAGCCCGCGCCGCCACATCACCCCACACCTATTCTACCCTGCATATAGAACCAGCATCTTACAACTTTGGACTCTGGGAGGAAACCAGATGCCAAATGTGGCCAAACCAAGGTTCTAAAAGTTTATTTATTAGTGTCATAAGTACGCTGATCATAAGTAGGCTTACATTAACACTGCAATGAAGTTACTGTGAAAATCTCCTAGTCGCCGCACTCCGGCGCCCGTTCAGGTACACTGAGGGAGAATTTAGCACAGCCAATCCACCCTAACCGGCACGTCTTTTGGACTGTGGGAGGAAACTGGAGCATCTGGAGCAAACCCATGCCGACATGGGGAGAATGTGCAGACTCCACACAGACAGTGACCCAAGCAGGAATCGAACCCGGGTCCCTGTCGCTGTGAGACAGCCGTGCTAACCACTTCCCGGAGTGGAAGTGTCAATTACAAGGGGGGGCACAGGTTGAAGGTGAGAGGGGGAAAAGTTTAAGGGGGAGGTTTTTCGCACAGAGAATGGTGGGTGCCTGGAACGAGCTACCAGAGGAACAGGTGACCACTGTGCCACCCAATATAGATATAAACCAGTGGGCACTAACAATCCAGTGGGCACTCTGAGGCTCCAAGCAGTGTACTACCGAGCTTAACAAAATGCAGTCTGTCAGGGAGTATCCTAACGTTCTGGCCTCAACAGTGAATTTCACACATTCACCACTCTCTGGGTGAATAAATTTCTCCTCATCTCAGTCCTAACAGGTGTAGCCGGCATCCTTAGACTGTAACCCCTGGGTCTGGAGCCCCCACCAAAGGAACATCCTTCTTGTGTCTACCCTGTCTAGTCCTGTTAGAATTTTATAGGTTTCTATGAGATCCCCCCTTCATTCTTCAAAATCAGTCAATATAATCCTAACCAACTTAATCTCCCATCATGCATCAGTCCCGCCATCCCAGGAATCAGCCTGGTAAATCTTCTCTGCACTCTCTCAGTAACAAGAACATCCTTCTTCAGATAAGGAGACCAAAACTGCACATAATATTCCAGGTGTGACCTTACCACATAACTGCAACAAGACAACACTTGAGTGGCACGCTGGCACAGTGGTTGCCACTAATGCCTCACAGCGTCAAGGACCCGGGTTCAATTCCAGCCTTGGATGAATGTGTGGAGTCTGCATGTTCTTCTCAGGTCTGTGTGTGTTTCCTCTGGGTGCTCCGGTTTCCTCCCAGAGTCTGACAATGTGTAGGTTAGGTGGGTTGGCCATTCTAAATTGCCCCTTAGTGTCCAAAGATGTGCAGGTTAGGTGGATTGGCCGTGCTGAATTGCCCCTTAGTGTCCAAAGGTGTGTAGGTTAGGTGGATTGGCCATGCTAAATTGCCCCTTAATGTCCAAAGATGTGTAGGTTAGGGGGATTGGCCATGCTAAATTGTCCCTTAGTGTCCAAAGAGGTCTGGGCTAGGTGGATTGGCCATGCTAAATTGTCCCTTAGTGCCCAAAGAGGTCTGGGTTAGGTGGATTGGCCATGTTAAATTGTCCCTTAGTGTCCAAAGATGTGTAGGTTAGGTGGATTGGCCATGCTAAATTGCCCCTTAGTGTCCAAAGATGTGTAGGTTAGGTGGATTGGCCATGCTAAATTGCCCCTTAGTGTCCAAAGAGGTCTGAGTTAGGTGGATTGGCCATGCTAAATTGTCCCTTAGTATCCAAAGATGTGTAGGTTAGGTGGATTGGCCATGCTAAATTGCCCCTTAGTGACCAAAGAGGTCTAGGTTAGGTGGATTGGCCATGCTAAATTGTCCATTAGGGTCCAAAGTTGTGTGGGTTAGGGGTAAATACATGAACGGGGGTAAATAAATGGGTTGTGATTATGGGGGGGCGGAATTGGGCCTGGGTAAGAAGCCGGAGTGTGGCGACTATGGGATTTCATAGAACATAGAACATTCTAGCACAGTACAGGCCCTTCGGCCCTCAATGTTGCGCCGACCAGTGGAACCAATCTAATGACCCTTTAACCTAAACTATTCCCATGTTATCCATATGCCTATCCACTGACCATTTGAACACACTTAAAGTTGGTGAGTCCACAACTGCTGCAGGCAGGGCATTCCACGCCCTTACTACCCTCTGAGTAAAGAACCTACTTCTGACATCCAATTAATGGGATAATTAATTAATTAATCCCCTCCATGCACTGTTAATGTAAGGCTACGTGTGTGACACTAATAAATAAACTTAAAACAATGTGGCGTAGAATATTCCACTGGTCGGTGCAACATCGAGGGCCGAAGGGCCTGTACTGTGCTAGAATGTTCTATGTTCTATGAAATCCCATAGTCGCCACACTCCGGCTTCTTACCCAAGAATCGTAAGGGCCCGCAGTCTGTTAGGTGTTGATAAACTGCACAGGTGTCCATCCAGTCACCCTGAGGAATATAAATTTGGCAGCTTAGAAATAGTCTGGGGGGGTTTCGACCCCATGGATTGAACGTGGATCACAGTTGGAGATCCCACACTTCGGTTGGTAAGGGGATCCTGACAGCTGAGAGATTCTGAGCTCTGTGAACTCGATGACCTCAGGGTAGCAGCTGTCTCCCGGGTTATTCACAGCCACAGCACAGGTTTAACCTTTGCCTCAGGCCAGACTGTAAACCCAGCACTGCTACCCGATCTCCATGATGTGGGTATGCCGGCGTTGGACTGGCGTAAACACAGTAAAAAGTCTGACAACACCGGGTTTTAGTCCAACCGATTTGTTTGATAATATTCTCACAAGCTTTCGGGGTTAGTCCCTTCGTCAGGGTGAATGGAGACGAAGGGACTAACCCCGAAAGCTTGTGAGAATATTATCAAATAACTCGGTTGGACTAAAACCCGGTGTTGTCAGACTTTTTACCCGATCACATTCCAGAGGGCTGGGCTGAGGAGGGCCCCACCAGGGAATACTTTCCATCGTCTCTCAGGATGATTTTGCCACAATTTCTTTCATCAGAAAAGGGAGTAAAGGAGCCCAAAAATCTGTAGGTTAGGTGGATTGGCCATGCTAAATTGCCCCTTAGTGTCCAAAGATGTGTAGGTTAGGTGGATTGGCCATGCTAAATTGCCCCTTAGTGTCCAAAGATGTGTAGGTTAGGTGGATTGGCCATGCTAAATTGCCCCTTAGTGTCCAAAGATGTGTAGGTTAGGTGGATTGGCCATGCTAAATTGTCCCTTAGTGTCCAAAGATGTGTAGGTTAGGTGGATTGGCCATGCTAAATTGCCCCTTAGTGTCCAAAGATGTGCAGGTTAGGTGGATTGGCCATGCTAAATTGCCCCTTAGTGTCCAAAGATGTGCAGGTTAGGTGGATTGGCCATGCTAAATTGTCCCTTAGTGTCCAAAGATGTGTAGGTTAGGTGGATTGGCCATGCTAAATTGCCCCTTAGTGTCCAAAGATGTGCAGGTTAGGTGGATTGGCCATGCTAAATTGTCCCTTAGTGTCCAAAGATGTGTAGGTTAGGTGGATTGGCCATGCTAAATTGCCCCTTAGTGTCCAAAGATGTGCAGGTTAGGTGGATTGGCCATTCTAAATTGCCCCTTAGTGTCCAAAGATGTGCAGGTTAGGGGGATTGGCCATGCTAAATTGCCCCTTAGTGTCCAAAGATGTGCAAGTTAGGTGGATTGGCCATGCTAAATTGCCCCTTAGTGTCTAAAGATGTGCAGGTTAGGTGGATTGGCCATGCTAAATTGTCCCTTAGTGTCTAAAGATGTGCAGGTTAGGTGGATTGGCCATGCTAAAATGCCCCTTAGTGTCCAAAGATGTGCAGGTTAGGTGGATTGGCCATGCTAAATTGCCCCTTAGTGTCCAAAGATGTGCAGGTTAGGGGGATTGGCCATGCTAAATTGCCCCTTAGTGTCCAAAGATGTGCAGGTTAGGTGGATTGGCCATGCTAAATTGCCCCTTAGTGTCCAAAGATCTGTAGGTTAGGTAGATTGGCCATGGTAAATTGCCCCTTAGTGTCCAAAGATGTGCAGGTTAGGGGGATTGGCCATGCTAAATTGCCCCTTAGTGTCCAAAGATGTGCAGGTTAGGTGGATTGGCCATGCTAAATTGTCCCTTAGTGTCCAAAGATGTGCAGGTTAGGGGGATTGGCCATGCTAAATTGCCCCTTAGCGTCCAAAGATGTGCAGGTTAGGTGGATTGACCATGCTAAATTGCCCCTTAGTGTCCAAAGATGTGTAGGTTAGGTGGATTGGCCATGCTAAATTGCCCCTTAGTGTCCAAAGATGTATAGGTTAGGTGGATTGGCCATGCTAAATTGCCCCTTAGTGTCCAAAGATGTGCAGGTTAGGTGGATTGGCCATGCTAAATTGTCACTTAGTGTCCAAAGATGTGCAGGTTAGGTGGATTGGCCATGCTAAATTACCCCTTAGTGTCCAAAGATGTGCAGGTTAGGTGGATTGACCATGCTAAATTGCCCCTTAGTGTCCAAAGATGTGTAGGTTAGGTGGATTGGCCATGCTAAATTGCCCCTTAGTGTCCAAAGATGTATAGGTTATGTGGATTGGCCATGCTAAATTGCCCCTTAGTGTCCAAAGATGTGCAGGTTAGGTGGATTGGCCATGCTAAATTGCCCCTTAGTGTCCAAAGATGTGCAGGTTAGGTGGATTGGCCATGCTAAATTGCCCCTTCGTGTCTAAAGATGTGCAGGTTAGGTGGATTGGCCATGCTAAATTGCCCCTTAGTGTCTAAAGATGTGCAGGTTAGGTGGATTGGCCATGCTAAATTGCCCCTTAGTGTCCAAAGATGTGCAGGTTAGGTGGATTGGCCATGCTAAATTGCCCCTTAGTGTCTAAAGATGTGCAGGTTAGGTGGATTGGCCATGCTAAATTGCCCCTTAGTGTCCAAAGATGTGCAGGTTAGGGGGATTGGCCATGCTAAATTGTCCCTTAGTGTCCAAAGATGTGCAGGTTAGGGGGATTGGCCAGGCTAAATTGCCCCTTAGTGTCCAAAGATGTGCAGGTTAGGGGGATTGGCCATGCTAAATTGTCCCTTAGTGTCCAAAGATGTGCAGGTTAGGGGGATTGGCCAGGCTAAATTGTCCCTTAGTGTCCAAAGATGTGCATGTTAGGTGGATTGGCCATGCTAAATTGCCCCTTAGTGTCCAAAGATGTGCAGGTTAGGGGGATTGGCCAGGCTAAATTGTCCCTTAGTGTCTAAAGATGTGCAGGTTAGGTGGATTGGCCATGCTAAATTGCCTCTTAGTGTCTAAAGATGTGCAGGTTAGGTGGATTGGCCATGCTAAATTGCCCCTTAGTGTCTAAAGATGTGCAGGTTAGGTGGATTGGCCATGCTAAATTGCCCCTTAGTGTCTAAAGATGTGCAGGTTAGGGGGATTGGCCATGCTGAGTGTGAGAGGTTATGGGGATAGTACAGGAGGAAGAGCCTGGGTAAGGTACTGTTTTGGAGATTCAGTGCAGACATGATGGGCCGAATGGCCTCTTTCTGTACTGTAGGGATTCTATGATCGGATTTTAATGTTACAATCAGAGCCACAGCGATGTGATTGACTCTCAACTGCCCTCAGGCAACTAGCGGTGGGCAATAAATGCTGGCCAATCAGCGATGCCCATATCCCAAAAAAAACTTGCTCCATTATTGTTTTCTGGATGCAAAATTTCCCAAGTTTATTTATTAGTGCTTAACTTGAGTAAGGTAAAGTTTAGTAAAGTACTAGTATTTTAGTAAGTCGGCTTACATTAACACTGCAATGAAGTTACTGTGAAAATCCCCTAGTCACCACATTCTGTCACCTGTTCGGGTTATACTGAGGGAGAATTTAGCACGGCCAATGCTCCCTAACCAGCACGTCTTTCGGACTGTGGGAGGAAAGCAGAGCATCTGGAGGAAACCCACGCAGACACAGGGAGAACGTGCAGACTCCACACAGACAGTGACCCAAGCCAGGAATCGAACCCGGTCTCTGGCGCTATGAGGCAGCAGCACCAACCACTGTGCCACCGTGGCACTCCCAAGGAACCTAACTTGACTTTGACACAAATTCCTGTGAGGAACAATGATTCACCTAAAATTGTTTCACTTAAAGTTGTTTCACTTAAAGTTGTTTCACTTAAAGTTGTTTCACTTAAAGTTGTGATTTTTAGAAATGGAGTCACAACTTTAAGTGAGGATTCCCTGAAGATTGTGCAATGGCGTACTACAGCAAGAGACCATTCAGCCCATCATGTATGACATTACACCAAGTGGTCAATTGATATTAACCTTGGAAGTCAGGGGTGGGGCCAGGCTGATGGTGGGCTGGGGCGGGAGGGGCGATGTTTGGACCTGATCCAGTCTGGATGAGGACAGGAAAGCCAACCCCTTCATCCGCTCAACACGTTTCTCTCCCGTTTTCAGGGCCTGATGTTCGGTTACGCTACAGACGAGACGGAGGAGTGCATGCCACTGACCATCATCCTCGCGCACCGACTCAACGCCAAGATGGCCGAGCTTCGGCGTGACCGCACGCTCCCCTGGCTCAGACCTGACTCCAAGACACAGGTGGGTGAGAGTACTGGGCTGCCCCATCAACGCGGGCGCCGAGATGGCACCGCGCCGCCCACCAACGTGGGTCTCCTGGGCACCGAGACGGCACGGGGCTGCACAGAGACTTGGCAGGGTTGGTGAACGTGTGGAATTCAGTACCACGGATAAGACCAAAACACGGTCTGATTTCAAGAAGAAATTAGATGTAGCCCTTGGGGCGAAAGGGATTGAGAGAAATGGAAGCAAGGGCAGGGGTGGAGGTGGTGGGATATTGAATGCGATGATCAGGTTAGAATGAATGGCAGAGAAAGCTCAAAGGGCCAAATGGCCTCCTCCTGCTTCTATAGAGCGTAGAAAAACTAGAGCTCAAACAGGCCCTTTGGCCCACATGTCACTACCTACTAGGCTTACCTATAACCCTCTATTCTACTAAGTCCCATGTACTTATCCAAAAGTCTCTTAAAAGATCCCAGCGAGTTCGCCTCCACCACCACCGACGGCAGCCGATTCCACTCACTCACCACCCTCTGAGTGAAAAACTTACCCCTGACATCTCCTCTGTACCTGCTCCCCAGCACCTTAAACCTGTGTCCTCTCATAGCGACCATTTCAGCCCTGGGAAATAGCCTCCGAGAATCCACTCGATCAATACCTCCCAACATTTTATAAACCTCTATCAGGTCACCTCTCATCCTTCGTCTCTCCAGGGAGAAAGGACGGAGCTCTCTCAATCTAAGGCATGCCTCCCAATCCAGGCAACATCCTTGTAAACCTCCTCCGCACCCTCTCTACAGCTTTCACATCCTTCCTGTAGTGAGGCGACCAGTGTAGAGCACAGTGGTGTGTTTGAGGTTGGCGGGGTTTTTGGGACCAGGGTCCTCCCCATCGCTGCGAGGGACTGATCCGGCGCTTGGTCTCTCCACCCCCCCCTACCCCCCACCCCCCGGCAGGTGACGGTGCAGTACGACCAGGAGAACGGGATGGTGGTGCCTACCCGCGTGCACACCATCGTCATCTCAGTACAACACGAGGAGGACGTCACGGTGGATGAGATGCGCATGGCCCTGAAGGAGATGGTGATCGACGCCGTGGTGCCGAGCAAGTACCTGGACGATGAGACCGTGTACCACCTCCAGCCCAGCGGGCGCTTTGTGATCGGAGGGCCGCAGGTTAGTCGGAAGAGTCGAACGCGAGGCAATCGGGGCTCGAACTCCGAAAGGACTCTGTCAGAGTAGAAAGTGAGGGTCGGTGAGAAGAGGATACAGATTGACAAAAGAATGAGGGCAGGATAAGGGGAAGAGATTTCATTACACAGTGATTTCAGCCTCGCTTGGAATCACTGAATCCTCCAGTGCGGAACCAGGCCATTCGGCCCATCGAGTCTGTACCACCCAGGCCCCAACCCCGTACATTTACCTGAACCAGTCCCACTGACACTAAAAGGGCCAATTTAGCAGGGCCAATCCACCCAACCCACACTCCTTTGGAGCAAACCAGAGCAAACCCACGCAGACACTGGGAGAATGTGCAGACTCCACACAGGCAGTGACCCAAGCCGGGAATCGGACCCGGGTCCCTGGCGCTGTGAGGCCGCAATGCTAACCCACTGTGCCCCCGTGCCACCCTTTGTTTGATCTGCAACGCACTTGTAAAGTTCAAACAGGAAGTGGATAAATATTAGATCTGAGGTCAGTGAGGAAGGATTTGGGATAACTGACCAGATGGATAGTGCTTTCAAGGACATAATGGGGGGGGTAACAGTCACACGGTGGTATTGTCCACTAGGTGGCATGGTGGCACAGTGGGTTAGCACTGCGGCCTCACAGCTCCAGGGACCTGGGTTCGATTCCCAGCTTGGTTCACTGTCTGTGTGTGGAGTTCGCACATTCTCCCCGTGTCTGCGTGGGTTTCCTCCGAATGCTGGTTGGGTGCATCGGCCGTGCTAAATTCTCCCTCAAACAGGCGCCGGAGTGCGGCAACTAGGGGATTTTCACAGTAACTTCATTGCCGTGTTAATGTAAGCCTTATTTCTGACACTAATTAAATCAACTTTACTTTGTCACTGGATGACTTTGGGGACCCTGGGTTCGAATCCCACCAAGGCAGATAGTGAAATCTGATTAAATATCTAGAATCTACTGATGACCATTGGTGAGGCCGCAGCTGGAGTACTGTGTACAGTTTTGGTCGCAGCACCTGCGCAAGGATATTTTGGCCCTGGAGGGAGTGCAGAGGAGGTTTACTCGGCTGATACCGGAGTTGAGGGGATTGAGCTATGAGGAGAGGCTGAATAAACTAGGCTTGTACTCGTTAGAGTTTAGAAGAATGAGGGGAGATCTCATTGAGACATATAATATGATGAATGGGATGGATAGGATAGAGGTGGAGAGGCTCTTCCCGCTCAAAAAAGACAGTAGGAATAGGGGGCACAGCCTCAAGATAAAGGGGGGGCGGTTTAGAACGGAGTTGAGGAGGAACTTCTTCACTCAAAGGGTGGTGAATCTCTGGAATTCTCTGCCCGTTGAAGTGGTGGAGGCTGCCTCGCTAAATATTTTTAAGACGCGGGTTGATGGGTTTTTGATAAGAGAGGGGATTAAGGGTTATGGGGAGAGGGCGGGAAGGTGGAACTGAGCCACGACAGATCAGCCATGATCTTATTGAATGGCGGGGCAGGCTCGAAGGGCCAGATGGCCTACTCCTGCTCCTATTTCTTATGTTCTTATGTTCTTATGACCCTGATACCGTTGTCGGAAAAACCCATCTGGGTCACTAATGTCCTTTAGGGAAGGAAATCTGCCGTCCTTACCCGGTCTGGCCTACATGTGACTCCAGAGCCACAGCAATGTGGTTGACTCTTAAACATCCTCCGAAATAGCCTTCGCGAGCCCACCCAGTTCAAGGGGCAATTAGGGATGGGCAATAAATGCTAACCTAGCCAGCCACACCCTTGTCCCAGGAAAGAATAAAGCTGGCCTCTTACTGTGCAGTACGATTATGTGGGTAGGATCCCATCTGTTAGCTGGAGATTTGGACCAAATTGTACGCACGGCTGGGCCAGCACGAGGGCCGTGTGAGGGAAGGGTATGATGTCTCGGTGCTGAGGTGCCAGGAGTCACTCACGATGACCCAGGACGGTGGGTTGGAGATCTTAAACTGAGAGGCTGCAGCTCCGTTCCCCTGGGCAGTGCCGAGCCCATTCAGTGTGGAACTCCTCACAGACTTAACCCGAAAGTGGTCAAGAAATCCACTTCTGAAGTGGTGGAGGCTGCCTCGCTGAATATATTTAAGTCTCGGGTAGATAGGTTTCTGATAGACAGGGGAATTAAGGGGAGAGAGTGGGAAAGTGGAACTGATCCACTTCAGATCAGCCATGATCTTATTGAATGGCGGGGCAGGCTCGAAGGGCTAGATGGCCTATTCCTGCTCCTATTTCTTATGTAGAAGCGCATCAAAATGTAAATCATTGAAAATCCCTCAACTCTGACCGTTTAGAATCATCATAGAAACCCTACAGTGCAGAAAGAGGCCCTTCGGCCCATCGAGTCTGCACTGAACACAATCCCACCCAGGCCCTATCCCCATATCTTCACACATTTACCCACTAGTCCCTCGAACCTAAGCATCCTAATACACTAAGAGGCAAGTTAGCACGGCCAATCGACCTAACCCGCACATCTTTGGACTGTGGGAGGAAACAGGAGCACCCAGAGGAAACCCACGCAGACACGAGGAGAATGTGCAAACTCCACACAGGCAGTGACCCCGAGCCGGGAATCGAACCCAGGTCCCTGGAGCTGTGAAGCAGCAGTGCTAACCCACTGTGCTACCATGCCGCCCAGCATCTTAAACTTAGACAATTCAACTCACAAAGCAAATATCTCAGCGCAAAGACGTAACAACATTTATTAAAGATAAAAGACAGAACCAGACAGGGCCACTGTACAGCCAACCGGAGTCTCACACAGGGTTAAATAGATCTTGGAGCAGAAACTCTGCGAAAGATCTGAAATACCTAATCGAAAACAGATCAATTGTAGTTTTTTTTCTAATCAATAATTCTGCCTTTTTTTTTAGCTTAATATCAATTTCATTCATAGAATCCCTACAGTGCAGAAGGAGGCCATTCAGCCCATCGAGTCTGCACCGATATCAATCCCACCCAAGCCCTATCTCTGCTTAGTTACCCTGCAAACCCCTCTAACCTATCACATTCTGGGGCACTCAGGGTTAATTTAGCACGGCCAATCAACTGCACATCTTTGGGCTGTGGGAGGAAACCCACACAGACACGGGGAGAACATGCAAACTCCACACAGACAGTGACCCAAGTCGGGAATCGAACCCAGGTCCCTGGAGCTGTGAGGCAGCAGTGCTAACCCACTGTGCTACCGTGCTGCCCTTGCGTCACCGTGCCACCCGTATCATTGAACTGTGATATATCAATACCGATAAGCGCCTCAGCCAACCATGTGACACTTAATAGCAAGGTGATATTCTATTTGTCCTTCCAAGTTCGGATGTAATTTCCCCTCTTGGCAGTAGATCATCCCTGTTCCCTGGTAACTGCAGACGCCACTGTCAGATCAAAGTGGACATTCCCACTGCCAAGTTGAATAGACATGTGTTTCTGTATCCGGGGGCGTATCTATCGTTATGTCTAGACAGTGAATGCATCTGTTCATTAAAGTTGCAACATACGTACCCTCATAGGAATTCCTGATAATTGGTTCCCTTTGGCTTTAAACTAATAACTTTTACCACCATGACTTTTGGTATCTTTTCTTGGCCAAGTACTTTTAAAATATATTTAAAATATCAGTATATATGTTTTAAAGTCACAGCTACTTGTTTGAATGTCATTCACATATGTGTAAAACGGTTTATGTTAGCTGGCCCAAGAATTATTTATCCCCTCATTGATTTCCTGTCCTCTAAAAGACTATGTTCCGTCTATAAATCCAATTAGCCGGTTCCAAGTACCCTTCCACAAGGCCATTCAGCCCATTTGGTCTATGTTGGTGTTCATGCTCCACACAATCTCCTCCTGCTCTATTCTATCTCCCACAATCAACACCCCTGACTATTCCATTCTCCCTCATCTGCTCATCAAGCCTCCCGTCAACATGTCTGTGTTATCCACTATTCCTTATCCTGGCCCTGTGGCGCAGCGGGTTAGCATCCCTGCCTCTGAGCCAGAAGCCCCGGGTTCGAGTCCCACCCCAGGACTTGAGGGCCGATGAAGGCATAACCCGGCCAGACAGGTTGAGTGCCACAACCTGCAACATCCTTCCAAACACATCAACGGCTGGCAGTGAGTGCAGGAGAGACTCTTGACCAGTCACACTTGATGTGGAGTTTCTAATCTGTCTTTCGACAGATTACAGAGCTATTCTGGGAATTACTCAATTGAGAAACAGATAAAAGTCAGCTTTAGGGCGGCACGGTAGCACAGTGGGTTAGCGCTGCTGCTTCACAGCTCCAGGGTCCTGGGTTCGATTCCCGGCTCGGGCCACTGCCTGTGTGGAGTTTGCACATTCTCCTCGTGTCTGCGTGGGTTTTCTCCGGGTGCTCCGGTTTCCTCCCACAGTCCAAAGATGTGCGGGTTAGGTTCATTGGCTATGCTAAAATTGCCCCTTAGTATCCTGGGATCTGTAGGTTAGAGGGATTAGCAGGTAAAATGTGTAGGGATATGGGGATAGGGTCTGGGTGGGATTGTGTTCGGTGCAGACTCGATGGGCCGAAGGGCCTGTTTCTGCACTGTAGGGTTCTAGGGTTAGTGCGCCATTAGGTGGAGGGAGGGAATTAGATAAAGACCAAATATTGCGGATGCTGAAATCTGAAATAGAAAATGCTGGAAAATCTCAGCAGGTCTGACAGCATCTATGGAGGGAGAATAGAGCCAACGTTTCCAGTCTGGATGACCCTTTGTCAGAGCTCCAAGGGAATTGGAATTGGATTTCTTACAAGCTCCACGTTCTCGGCACTCTCTGGATAAACTCCCGAATTCCCGACTGGATTTGTTGGTGATGATCTAATATTCCGGGGGCCTCTGGATTTGGATCTCCCTGGCAGTGGATCCTGCCTATTCCTTGTTGGATCTTAAAGACCTGCCCCAGTGACCCCCCCCCCCCCGCCCCCCCCCACTCCTGTCAGCGGGATTGACTCTCTTTGCGATGTGGGAGGGAGGAATCACCTCGTGTCTGTTGTTTGCGTTGCGCAGGGTGACGCTGGCGTTACTGGACGGAAGATCATCGTGGACACGTACGGGGGATGGGGAGCTCACGGCGGTGGTGCTTTCTCAGGCAAGGATTACACAAAGGTTGACCGTTCGGCAGCGTACGCAGCTCGCTGGGTTGCCAAGTCCCTGGTGAAGGAGGGACTGTGTAGGCGTGTCTTGGTGCAGGTGAGGACTCAGGAGTCTGTGTGAATTCAGTGTGGGGTTGTGCAACTTGGAGTGTGTGTGACTGGGAGTGAGTGTGTGTGTGAGTGTGTAAATGTCTGAGTGTGTGTGCGCGTGTGGTGTGTGTCTGTGTCTGTGTAAATGTGTGAGTGTATGTGCGTGTGCGTGTGTGTGAGTGTGTAAATGTCTGTGTGTGTGCGCGTGTGGTGTGTGTCTGTGTCTGTGTGTGTGTACGCGTGTGTGTGTGTCTGTGTCTGTGTGTGTGTACGCGTGTGTGTGTGTCTGTGTCTGTGTGTGTGTGCGCGTGTGGTGTGTGTCTGTGTCTGTGTAAATGTGTGAGTGTATGTGCGCGCGTGTGTGTGTGTGTGTGTGAGAGAGAGTGTAAATGTGTGAGTGTGTAAATGTCTGTGTGTGTGTGCACGTGTGGTGTGTGTCTGTGTCTGTGTAAATGTGTGAGTGTATGTGCGCGCGTGTGTGTGTGTGTGTGAGTGTGTAAATGTCTGAGTGTGTGTGCGCGTGTGGTGTGTGTCTGTGTGTGTGTGTGTGTAAATGTCTGAGTGTATGTGCGTGTGTGTGTGTATGAGTGTGTAAATGCCTGAGTGTGTGTGCGCGTGTGGTGTGTGTGTGTGTGTAAATGTGTGAGTGTATGTGCGTGTGTGTGTGTTTGTGTGTGTGAGTGTGTAAATGTCTGAGTGTTTGTGCGCGTGTGTGTGTGTGTGTAAATGTCTGAGTGTGTGTGCGCGTGTGTGTGTGTGTGAGTGTGTAAATGTCTGAGTGTGTGTGCGCGTGTGGTGTGTGTGTGTGAGTGTGAGTGTATATGTGTGTGTATGTGCACATGTGCCTGTTTTTGATTTAATTTATTATTGTCACGTGTATTAGCATACAGTGAAAAGTATTGTTTCTTGCGTGCTAATACAGACAAAGCATACTGTTCATAGAGAAAGAAAGGAGAGAGTGCAGAATGTAGTGTTACAAGTCATAGCCAGGGTTCAGAGAAAGATCTATTTAATATAAGTCCATTCAAAAGTCTGACAGCAGCAGGGAAGAAACTGTTCTTGAGTCGGTCAGTACGTGACCTCAGACTTTTGTATCTTTTTCCCGACAGAAGAAAGTGGAAGGGAGAATGTCCGGGGTGTGTGGGGTCCTTAATTATGTCGGTGATTTTCCAAGGCAGTGGGAAGTGTAGACAGAGTCAATGGATGGGAGGCTGATTTGAGTGATGGATTGAACATAAGAACATAAGAAATAGGAGCAGGAGTAGGCCATCTAGCCCTTCGAGCCTGCCCCGCCATTCAATAAGATCATGGCTGATCTGTCGTGGCTCAGTTCCACATTCCCGCCCTCTCCCCATAACCCTTAATCCCCTCTCTTATCAAAAACCCATCAACCCGTTTCTTAAAAATATTTAGCGAGGCAGCCTCCACCATTTCAATGGGCAGAGAATTCCAGAGATTCACCACCCTTTGAGTGAAGAAGTTCCTCCTCAACTCTGTTCTAAACCGCCCCCCCTTTATCTTGAGGCTGTGCCCCCTAGTCCTACTGTCTTTTTTGAGCGGGAAGAGTCTCTCCACCTCTATCCTATCCATCCCATTCATCATCTTATACGTCTCAATGAGATCTCCCCTCATTCTTCTAAACTCCAACGAGTACAAGCCTAGTTTATTCAGCCTCTCCTCATAGCTCAACCCCCTCAACTCCGGTATCAGCCTAGTAAACCTCCTCTGCACTCCCTCCAAGGCCAAAATATCTTTGCGCAGGTGCGGCGCCCAAAACTGCACACAGTACTCCAGCTGTGGCCTCACCAATGCCCTATACAGCTGCAGCAAGACCTCCCTACTTTTATATTCAATCCCCCTCGCTATGAAGGCCAGCATCCCATTCGCCTTCCTGACCACTTCCTTGCGGTCTTGGGCAGAGCAGGAGCCCAGACCAAGCTGTGATACAACCAGAAAGAATGCTTTCTATGGGGCATCTGTAAAAATTGGTGAGAGTTGTAGTGGACATGCTGAATTTCTTTAGCCTCCTGAGAGGTACTCGTTAGAGTTTAGAAGAATGAGGGGAGATCTCATTGAGACGTATAAGATGATGAATGGGATGGATAGGATAGAGGTGGAGAGACTCTTCCCGCTCAAAAAACATAGTAGGACTAGGGGGCACAGCCTCAAGGTAAAGGGGGGGGGCGGTTTAGAACAGAGTTGAGGAGGAACTTCTTCACTCAAAGGGTGGTGAATCTCTGGAATTCTCTGCCCGTTGAAGTGGTGGAGGCTGCCTCGCTAAATATTTTTAAGAAACGGGTTGATGGGTTTTTGATAAGCGAGGGGATTAAGGGTTATGGGGAGAGGGCGGGAAGGTGGAACTGAGCCACGACTGATCAGCCATGATCTTATTGAATGGCGGGGCAGGCTCGAAGGGCCAGATGGCCTACTCCTGCTCCTATTTCTTATGTTCTTATGACCCTGTTGGTGAGAGACTAAAGCTTGCAATTGCTACCTTATTTCCCAATTCTTACACAAAGATTCCTAACCGTTCTTCAACAAAGTGGATCTTTGCACATCTTTGCTGTTACAAGGGTGGCACGGTGGTACAGCGGGTTAGCGCTGCTGCCTCACAGCGTCAGGGAACCGGGTTCGATTCCCGGCTCGGGTCACCGTCTGTGTGGAGTTTGCACATTCTCCTCGTGTCTGCGTGGGTTTCCTCCCATAGTCGGAAAGACGTGCTGGGTTAGGGTGCATTGGCCGTGCTAAATTCTCCCTCAGTGTAACCCGAGCAGGCGCCGGAGTGTGGCCACTAGGGGATTTTCACAGTAACTTTCATTGCGGTGTTAAATGTAAGTAATAAATAAAGGTAATCATATTTCCAGGTTGCCTACGCCATAGGTGTTGCGGAACCCCTCTCGGTGTCCATTTTCTCATATGGAACGTCCCAGATGGGCGACACGGCGTTGATGGAAATTGTGAGAAAGAACTTTGACCTTCGACCGGGCATGATTGTCAGGTAAGGTTTAAGCTGCTGCATTGTGGGAGCGAGAGGTGAGGATCGATGACCTTTCACCCAGGCCAGCCTGTTCACTGCAACGCGCGGTGGGTCGCTGAGGTGGGCTACACAGTAAAACCTGAGCTTTCCCGGATACCCCCTTCATGCGCGACCCCCTGCGACAGTCCATCCTGTAATTCAGAGAGGGATTGAGTTTGAGGGATTGAGTTTCGGAGTCGGGAGGTAATGCTGCAGCTTTATAAGACCCTGGTCAGACCCCACTTCGAGTACTGTGCTCAGTTCTGGTCGCCTCACTACAGGAAGGATGTGGAAGCTATTGAGAGGGTGCAGAGGAGATTTACAAGGATGTTGCCTGGATTGGGAGGCATGCCTTATGAGGATAGGTTGAGGGAGCTGGGACTCTTTTCCCTGGAGAGGCGAAGGTTGAGAGGCGACCTGATAGGAGATGTTGAGAGGAATAGAGAGGGTGGATTCTCGGAGGCTATTTCCCAGGGCTGAAATGGTCACTACGAGAGGACACAGGTTTAAGGTGCTGGGGAGCAGGTACAGAGGAGATGTCAGGGGTAAGTTTTTCACTCAGAGGGTGGTGAGTGAGTGGAATCGGCTGCCGTCAGTGGTGGTGGAGGCGAACTCACTGGGGTCTTTTAAGAGACTTCTGGGTGAGTACATGGGAATTAGTAAAGGTTACAGATAAGCCTAGTAGATAGGGATATGTTTGGTGCAACTTGTGGGCCGAAGGGCCTGTTTGTGCTGTAGTGTTCTATGTTCTATGTATTGCTTGTGGGTCTGGAAGATGCTGTCTAAGGAGCCTTGGTGAGTGGTGCAGTGTGATTTGTAGATGGCACACACAGCTGCATATCGGTGGTGGAGAGAGTGGACACGGGAGGTAGTGGATGGGGGGGGCGCCAATCAAACGGGGCTGCTTTATCCTGGATGGTGTTGAGTGTTGATGGAGCTGCTCCCATCCAGGCAAGTGGGGAGTATTCCATCACACTCCTGCCTTGTAGACATGCTTTGGGGGGTCAGGACATGAGTTACTCACCACAGGATCCCCAACCTGTGGCCCGCTCTGATAGCCACAGTATTTATATGGCTGGTTCAGTTCCCTTTCAGGTCAATAGTTACCCCCTAGATGTTGATAGTGGGGGGATTCAGCGATGGTAATCCCATTGGGTGGAATATTAACTGGCATTAACCAGCACCTCCTATTCCCTTCACAGTTAAATAAAGTGTTTTAAAAGAGAAAAGATACTTTAGGGAGTTAAGATTCAGCCTCTTGCCTGGCAGCTGTTACAGTCAGGGGAGAGCAGAACCTAATCTCAGTGTCGGCTCCATTCATTCCTCAGAACAGACGTAGGCAGCACTTGGTACAATTTCTAAAAGTGACTTTCTTTATTGAATAAAACGTAAAATTGAAACGGCAGAAACAAAGAAGAAGAAAAGTTGGGGACTGGCTTCACAGCTAAATGGCATTTAAGTCCAGCAAGGGGCATGCATGCGGCAGGTTGTGGTGGGCTGCTCTTGGATGTTGCTTCGGGAGTTGCCTATTGCTTCATGTCGTTGGTGTGCGTAAACTGGACCATCTCGAGGGCATCATGACAGCTCAGAGGCTACCTCTGTTGCTGTGCGGACACATGGATTTGGGCCTGTGTCCGTGGGAGTTTGCGCGTTCTCCCCGTGGTTGCGTGGGTTTCCTCCGGGTGCTCCGGTTTCCTCCCACATCCCAAAAATGTGCTTTTAGGCTGATTGATTGGGTAACAAATTGTCCCTATATTGGACCTCCCTGATCCTCACACATTAGGCATAGACTAGAGTCATGAATAGGTCACTGACCATGGGACGGAGGCGCGGGCTCGTTGGGCCGAAGGGCCTGTTTCCCGTGCTGTGTTGTTCTTTGTTCTTTGTTCTAAACCCCGTGTTAATCTCGAACGCTCACTGAATTCAAAAACAAGACTGAACGTGAGGAACACACATACATTGAAATGATCAATATCTGCTACTGGCAATCTGAGATATTGGAATTGCCAAATGGTGGGGTATAAGTCAGCATAAGGCACCATGGGCAGCACGGTAGCTCAGTGGTAAGCACTGCTGCCTCACAGCACCAGGGACACAAGTTTGGTTCCTGGCGCGGGTCACTGTCTGTGTGGAGTTTGCACATTCCCCCCCCCGTGTCTCCGTGGGTTTGCTCCGGTTTCCTCCCACAGTCCAAAGGTGTGCAGTTAGGTGGATCGGCCGTGCTAAGTTGCCCCTTAGTGCCAGGGGAACTAGCTGGGGTAAGTGCAGGGGGTTATGAGGTTGGGTGGGGTTGTGGTCAATGCAGACTCGATGGGCCGAATGGCCTCCTTCTGCACTGTAGGGGTTCGATGTGAAGGCGTGTTTGAGCAACATTTACAGCGAGGGGGATTAATCACAGAAGTGGGGAGATTATCGTACAGGAATCGGTGAGAGCACATCTGAAATATTGTGTACAGTATCAGATTCCTTATTTACGGGAAGATGTGTTGGGAAATAGTTCGGGGAAGATTTGCTAGATTAATACCGAGATTGGGGAGATAGGTGTCTGATAGACAGGGGGATTAAGGGTTATGGGGAGAGAGTGGGAAAGTGGAACTGATCCACGACAGATCAGCCATGATCTTATTGAATGGCGGGGCAGGCTCGAAGGGCCAGATGGCCTACTCCTGCTCCTATTTCTTATGTTCTTATGGGTGATTGTCTTCTGAGGAAAGACCGGACAGGCTAGGCTTGTATCCACTGGGATTCGCAGAGTAAGAGGCAACTTGATTGAAACGTATAAGATCCTGAGGGACAGGGCGGAGGTGGAGAAGATGTTTCCTCTTGTGGAAGGATCTAGAACCAGGGGCACTGTTAAAAATAAGGGGTCACCCACTGAAGACAGAGATTTCTTTCTCTCGGAAGGTGGTGAGTTTCTGGAATTCCCGTCTTCGAAAGGCAGTGGAAGCAGAGTCTTTGGATATCAGCTGGATAGATTCCTGATTAACAAAGGGGGTGAAAGGTTATCCGGAGGGTCAGCAGGAATGTGGGGTTGAGGTTCCAATCAGACCAGCCATGATCTTATAGAGTGGTGGAACGGCCAAATAGCCTACTCCTTCACCATAAGTCCGGCCATTCCTGGTGTCACTTCTACTCACCAAGGTTAAGGAGTTATTTATACAATTCTGAGGGAGGAGGAAGCATGTGACTGCTTCTAAGGGTTGGGTTTCGAAATGGAAGAAGAGAGTGGACCCGGCAAGTGTCAAAGGTGTACAGTGGTCAGCACGGCTGCCTCACCGCACTGGGGACCCATGTTCGATCCCCGGCTCGGGGTCACTGTCTGTGTGAAGACTGCACATTCTCCCCGTGTCTGCGTGGGTTTCCTCCGGGTGCTCTGGTTTCCTCCCACAATCTGAAAGATGTGCATTGGCCGTGCTAAATTCTCCCTCAGTGTAACCTGAACAGGCGCTAGAGTGTGGCAACTAGGGGATTTTTACAGTAACTCCATTGCAGTGTTAATGTAAGCCGACTTATGACACTAATAAATACATCATAAATTAAAATGTCAGCACGAGAATTAAGAAAGAAAAGCAAGATTTTTTTGGTGGCACAGTGGGTTAGCACTGCTGCTCCACAGCGCCAGGGATCCGGGTTCGATTCCTGGCTCGGGTCACTGTCTGTGGAGTTTGCACATTCTCCCCATGTCTGCATGGGTTTCCTCCGGGTGCTCCGGTTTCCTCCCACGGTCCAAAGATGTGCGTGTTAGGTCAATTGGCCATGCTAAAATTGACCCCAGTGTCAGGGGGATTAGCGGGGTAAATGCGGTTTATGGGATTGTGGTGGGTACAGACTCGATGGGCCGAATGCCCTCCTTCTGCACTCTGAGGATTCTAATATAACATAGATCAGAAGCATTTGGAAGGCTTCATCAGACACTGTGTTACTGGAGAAGGATCAAACAGGGTCAATCTAGCTAAAGGCTGAGGTGAGGAAACTCAAAGCCATAACATCCTGCAGTGCAGAAGGAGGCCATTCAGCCCCATTGAGTCATAAGGGCAGGAAAGCCTCAAATCATAACAAGTATTTCAGCTCCCCCCCCCCCCCAGCCTGGGAAAATGCATTCAGCTTGGATGAAGTAGTTTAAAGTTTGTTTATTAGTGTCACCGGTAGGCTAACATTAACACTGCAATGTGAAAATCCCCTAGTAGCGTAAGAACATAAGGAATAGGAGCAGGTGTCGGCCATCTAGCCCTTCGAGCCTGCCCCGCCATTCAATAAGATCATGGCCGATCTGAAGTGGATCAGTTCCACTTTCCCACCCTCTCCCCCTTAATCCCCTCGCCTATCAAAAACCTATTAATCTGCCTCTTAAATATATTCAGCGAGGCAGCCTCCACCACTTCAACGGGCAGAGAATTCTAGAGACTCACCACCCTTTGAGTGAAGAAGTTCCTCCTTCAACTCCGATCTAAACTGCGCCCCCCTTATCTTGAGGCTGTGCCCTCTAGTCCTGCTATCCTTTCTGAGCGAGAAGAATCTCTCTACCTCTACTCTGTCCATCCCCTTCATTATCTTATACGTCTCTGTAAGATCTCTATAAGATTCTCAGCATCATAGAATTCCAGAGATTCACACCCTTTGAGTGAAGAAGTTTCTCCTCAACTCCGTTCTAAACTGCGCCCCCCCCCCCCCCCCTCCTATTTGAGGTTGTGCCCTCTAGTCCTGCTATCCTTTCTAAGCGGGAACCACACTCCTGTTCGGGTACTCTGAGGGAGAACTTAGCATGGCCAATGCACCTAACCAGCACGGCTTTCCAAGAATGGAGGAAAAGGGAGCACCCGGAGGAAACCCACGCAGACACGGGAGAATGTGCAGTCTCCGCACAGGCAGTGACGCAAAATCGTTCGTTAAGAGGCCTGAATACTCATTGTAAATTAGTGCAGCGTCACAGAGAACACGTTATTTGCAATAACGTGCCTGCCGTCAGTTGTGCAACCCATGAAGACACGGGGAGAATGTGCGGACTCCGCGCAGCGACCCAAGCCGGGAATCGAACCCGGTTCCCGGGCGCTGTGGGGCAACAGTGCGCCATTGTGTACACGGTGGCCTGGCTTGTCATCTCACCTCGCTCCCTCTCACTCGGGTGCCAACAGATCTCACTTGTGTCGATTTCTGTCTCCGTCAAAAAAGTAAAATAAAATCTTTCCTCTTCCAGGATTTGAACTTGAAGAAACCGATTTACCAGAAAACAGCTTGTTACGGCCACTTCGGGAGGGATGAGTTCCCGTGGGAAGTGGTGAAGAAGCTGAGTTACTAATACACATCCCTCTCCCCCCCCCCCCCCCACCCCAACCACAGCCTGGTCCCACATTCTGCTGCTCTCTGCGGCAATGAACTAGCAGAGGAGAAGTGGGGGAGGGTGGAGGGAGGGAGGGGGGGGGGGGGTGGCGGAAAACCTTACCCTAAAATTCCACAACAAATCATCTACTGACAGATTCTAACCAACAGTTGGGACCAAAACACCAAATACAATTCACAACCCGGCAGGAAGCTGAAACCGGCCTTGGCGACAGGCTCCCGGAGGCGCCCGGCTCCCATCTCGAGCGATTCGACTCTCAACGGCGACTTTTTCCGGCTTTCCAGGGACTGCCTTCCGGCATTTCGTTGCCCATCACTCCCCATCCCGCCGCGTAGAGAAAAAGAAAACATTGCCCAACTTAAAACAGTGACTTCAAATTCCTCTCTATTTCCACGGGATTCCCAAATTTTGCTCCTTAGGGCTGAGCCGGAATTCTCCAGCCCTTCACTCCGGCGAGATTCTCCAGTCCCGCCGGTAGCACAGCCCCTCCCCTGCCCCCCCCCCCCCCCCCAGCCTCCGCATGTTTCCCGCCAGCAGCACAGGGGGCGGAGGGGGGGGGGGGGGGGGGGGGGGTGTGGGGTGGGTGCGAGGTCATTGGCCATTGACAGCGGCGGAGACTGAGAATCCGTCGCTGGCAAACGGTACGCCACCCACTGGCGGGAAACGCGGGCGGAGGTTCTCACCCAAACGGAGTGGCCCGTGTCTCCATTAAGAGACGGAGGGAATAGTGTACGAGTGTGTCAAAGGCCTGCCCCCCCCCCCCACCCCCCCCCACAACTCCCATTCCCACTGACATTTCGGCTCCGACAGAGGTGCTGTACCCTTTGACCTACGAGTGAGGCCCACCCACTCCCTCAGTTGGAACGAGAGGACCCCCCGGGAGGTTCCAGCCAATGCTTATCCGTCGAGTAACTAGGGGGCCGGATTCTCCCGCCTTGATGAACGGGGATTTGGCTGAGCGCCAAATTGTCCCTTCCCGCTGGGGGGCGAGGGCATGGCGGTGAAGAGTCGGAGAACTCTGCCCGCTGTTACTCATGGCATCGCGCGTCCGTGGGGGCTCGGTGTCCGTGCCAGTCTGCCGTCCTGCATCACAGCTTCAAAACTCTCCCTCTGGGGCACCCAGGGAGGGTAAGAGGAGAAAGCAAACACCTTTGCCCTTGTTACCCCAATCCACACAAAACAAAAATACAAAGTTAATTCCGCTCTTCGAACCAGGAGGAGGCCATTCTGCCCTTCGAGCCTGCTACACCATTCATGGCTGAGCATCAATCTCAATATCCTGATCTCCCCCACCCCCACACATCCCTTGATCCCTTTAGTCCCAAGGTCTACATCTATAGGAACCTATTGTAGAATCCCATAGGAACTCCCACTGTTGCCTTATCTCTCTCCTATTTTGTCCTTTATTTAATGCTCATTTGTATTCTGGCAGGATCTAATCGATCTCCCAATGCCTCAAATCTCTTGATTTTTCTTATTTCTCCTCTTTTCTAACAGAAGTGCTTTTTAACAATATTGTGGGCCCTTGATTTAATCCCTAAAGTGACATTCTCAGTTGAAAGAAGTCAAGATTTCCCTGTTTGGGCTATGGGAGTTCAACGGTTCAATAATGCTCAAAGGATTAGAAAATTGCAACCTCATGTACCTGGCACATAATTTTGTGATGTGACACAGTGAGCACG
The DNA here is from genome assembly GCA_037974335.1 of Prionace glauca. Classification (NCBI taxonomy): domain Eukaryota; kingdom Metazoa; phylum Chordata; class Chondrichthyes; order Carcharhiniformes; family Carcharhinidae; genus Prionace; species Prionace glauca. Next base: position 3 of record JBBMRE010000150.1, on the reverse strand, counting down.
TGA